>VXBZ01011308.1:49531-69536 GCA_013399135.1 Heliornis fulica | reverse complement strand
TGGGAGTCCCTTCCAACTCTAGCCATTCTATGATTCTATGAATAAGAAAGCTAGCACAGTGAGATAGCCCTTGCTTGTAGTCTAGTTCAGTCTTGGTCCCTGCAAGTAGGTGGCTGCCTACAGAGTAGTTGTAAACCAACTACAACAAAACCAAAGTGATTTTTTTAAAATCATGTGGATGAAGAAAATAGCAATTTTCAGAGTTCCACTCTCACTTTGTAAAGTGCAGGACAAGGGTGTTTGGCATCATTTTGCACAGTTGTCAACTGGTAGTTAAATTCACACTGTCAGTAGTGGGTCCTCTTAGAAGAAAAGAGCTGTAACTCGAGTTATTTCTCTAATCATTTTTAATTGTTGTGGTGTGCCTTACTCCTTTTCGTGACTTGGTTTTATTTCATTTACTTCAGAGAAGTAACTGCTGTTTTTCATCTCCAGGGCGATGAAGAGGCCAGCCTGGGCTTGCCAATCAGTCCTTTCATGGATCGCTCTGCCCCTCAGCTGGCACACCTCCAGGAATCTTTCATCACTCACATTGTGGGACCACTATGTAACTCCTATGACTCAGCAGGGCTGATGCCAGGAAAATGGATAGAAGATAGCGATGAATCAGGAGACACTGATGAGCATGAAGAAGAAGAAGAAGAAACAGCAGAAATGGAAACTTGTGAAAATGCTGAATCCAGTAAGTTTTTCCCACATTTTTTGAGAGAGCGAGTTCCATATTGTGACCAAAACCTAAGCAGCCATATTGTAAAAGCATAGAGACCGTGAGCTGGTTGGGTTCAACATGGTCCACAGCTACAGTGCTGTCCCTTAGTGAAGCTGCCATGTAGCTGGTGACCTTGATAATGAGGATACTCCATGGTTTCTGGACTGATACACATTGCTGTTCATGTCTGCTATTCATTTCTCCCTTCAGCTAATGTTTGTGGTGGTAGATCACACATCTGTGCACAAGGGCTTTTAGACTACTTCAGCACTGGTGTTAGTAACAATTTCAGTTGAAGAAAGGATGGTTTGGAGAAGATTTTTGAAGGAAACCACCCATTTCATTAGTTAGCATGATGTACAGGAATGATAGAGTGAGGCTCTGAGATGCTGATGCAGTGTGAGAGCTTTTAGCAATGGAAATACTTTAATGTCTTCAAAGTAATGTGTGAAGAGCGGGAAGAGAATGAGCTCTGAGCATTGCTGTGTTGTATGCTGGGAGCTGCATCACTTGGCCTTTCTGGCTAATCAGTAACTAAAGTCTCCTGCCTCTCCTCCAGAAGGGAAACAGTGCCAACATTTGTCATACTGAGAACTTTGTATCTCAGATACATCTCAGGAAGTCGTTAGAAGTAATTTTCCAGAGAAAAGGCTACAGCTCTAGACCTCTTTCCTTTACTGTTTTAATACTCCCTGTGTTACCTTTCCCTCTTTCATGTTCCTCCTCCCTGTGAGTTTCCTACTACTGTTCTTTTATTTCATTCCTCAAAGTCATCTTTCTGTCCCTCCCTCGTACCTGATCCTTCTAAGAAGCACAAGCCTTACATGAGCTAGCGAAATACTTACACAGCTTTTTATCTTGACAGCCTCCCTTTTTCTGTTCTTCACCACACACTTTCATGCCCTACTGAGTATCATCCCTGTCTTCTCTTTGAGAAGCTGAGAAACAGAAAGATTAGAGGATTGCAGTAAGTTACATGAGGATGTGGAACTAAAAAATCTACATTTGGTGTGTGGAATTGACCTTTTATCTCCAGTAGGATCCAGGGGTGTGTGGTTTGTGTCATTGCTGCTGTTCATACACACACACTTGCAACATATTTTAAGTTTAGCAGTTTCACATGCACTAAAAATGTTGTGAAACAGCAAACATTAGGTAATATAGCACACAGAGGTTTGGTTTAGCACCTTATAATCCAACAGCAATCTCTGCAATAGCAGGCAGAGCCACGTTTCTGTGGGAGAATGGTATTTATGGAGTTCCTTATGAGGGGGAAAGTGGATGCCTTTGGGAATGAACATAGACTCCAGAGCATGAAACTGATATGGTTGAATTGAAAGGAAAGAGGAATGATGTTTGCATTTATCCATCAGAGTGCCTAACCTTACTTTGATATCCTTAGTTTCCTCTCACCTCATTTCTGTATTCACTTATCTTCTGGGTGACTGCCAATCACATCCAACAATGCTGCTTTCAGGTTAAAATCAGAGACCATTATTAACCTTTGTCACACTGAAAACAGACCATTTTTTAGTTGTCTTCTCTTTTCACAATCTACTTTGTGACAGCACTTTGCTATTAAACCTGATGCTGTTAGGCAACTTTTTAGAAACCTTAAAATGAATATAGCAGCACCTTTGAAATAGCTCAGTAAATTCTTCTGACTTCCTTCTTACCAAATTTTGGGTTCTCAATCATACCAGCATGCTACAAACTGTTTTTTTCCAGTTCCCTGAATTCTCTGTGACTGTGGGGATCTCAGTCAGGATTTTATGGCATCTTTTGTGTTGATATTGGAGTCTTACAGGTAGTTAAAAATTTATTCCTACAATCAACCCAGTTTGGGATATTCTAAACTTCCTCAATGAAACTAAATAAAAGGTTGAGATGTGAGACACGTAGATACTAGAAGCTATGTAGCTGATGAAGAATTTTTCTTTATTGGAATGCCTTTTAGTCAGGTGGAAATACAGTTCAGGAAGAAAACACTTCACCTAGGACCTGATAATTTGCTAAAGCTGTTGAGATAAATTTGAGTTATAAAACCATGAGGTAGCTGTAAATGTTTTTTATTGTTATTATAAAGGAATAATGTAATTTACTTTATATATTAGCATATATATATGTAATTTTCCTGAAGTTCTGATGCAAGAATTAAACAGCTTCAGTCTAGAATGTTGTGGACAAATTTTAACACCAGGAGCAAGTGCTCGCTGGTGTCAGCAGAGAGCAGCAAGATGTGGGGTCACCCGGGAAACCCAGGAGAGAATGTCCTGCTGAGGCATTGGCAGGGTAGGGGCTTCTTATTAGTGCTAAGCCTGAAGATTTCCTACAGGGAACCAAGGGCTTTCTAATGAAGGATTGAGTTGGATTTGGTCTGTGCTCAGTGAAAAGCTCTTTGTTTCCAGTTCAAAAGCTTCAAGGGCTAAACGTTTTGGATCCTGACACAGACATACTTTAGGCAACCTGCAAGTACTAATACACACAAATTTATTTGCTACAAAACATTCCTCTACGTCACTTTCTTTAAAAAAAAAAGAAATCAGCAGTTGTCTTTGGAGGGGTTATTATTATTCAGTTCTGTGACCACCATTGCCACTGTTAATGGCCAGGGAAAATTTTGTACAGATTGTGTGTCCAACACAGATTGTTGATGCCTTAGGAGTACAAAAGCCTTTGTACTGCTAAGGCATCAACAATCTGTGTTGGACAGGCTATATGTACACAGTAAAAAGCACACTCCAGACAGCAAACCACTTGTAGAGCAGCTGTGTCAGGAGTCCTGAGAACTCCATGGCACACTTTATAGGTTAGCAGTAAGGGACCAATGCTTCAAGAAAGACGGTTGAGCTCCCTTGTAGTATTTGGCTGTATGACTGCTTCTCCTTGTGCAAGGGCTTTAAGGTCAGCTCCACTGGGATGGTAGTAAATATCTGACTTTGAAAAGGGAACATAGGAATGAGTTACCTCCTCTGATCAGGAGTGCATCCTCATTCCTATCCTCCTACAGCTCAGATGAGAGGTAAAATGTACAGAAAACAAAATCCAGGTGTTTTTTTCTAGGGACCCATTGGGAGCAGAGCAGCGGGGCACGGAATTTAATGTGTGTGTTATGGAGTAGGTTGATCAGAGTCTTTAAGTAATTGATATAAAAAATGAAAGGAAACAGCAACATTTTTAATGCATAATCATTCAAGCACTAGGTGTCTCTGTGAGCTACATAGTCAGGGGCAGCACGCAGCCTATGGAAGGATGAAGCTGAGGCTCAAACTGTGTAGGAAGCCTGTTTGCTTTCCCAGAGTTCTGGAGAGGCTTAGCTTTCTCACTTTTAAGGCTGTTAAAGTTTATGGTTTTAAAAATCTGTTGGTGCTGCTCATAGATGTCATAGTACATCTTGTCTGCTTCCTGCACCCTCAGTCCTCTTTCCTTCTTCTATCTCAGAAAACAGCACATTAATGTCTCACGGTATTTTACAGGAAAGAAGAAGTTCAAGAGGAGGAAAATCTACTGTCAGATCACTCAGCACCTGCTTCAGAACCATAAAATGTGGAAGAAAGTAATTGAGGATGAGGAAAGGTTAGCCGGGACAGACAAGCAAGGCACAGAGCAATCCACGCTGCACCAATCTTCAGAACAAATCCAGGCCATCAGGGAAGAGGAGGAGGAGAAAGGGAAGCCCAAGAGGGATGAAGAGGAGAACACAACCGTAGAACCGAACCAATGACAATATTTACAGCAGTATTTTAAGACAGATTGACTAGTGCACAGACTCTTTCTCAAGCCAGCACAGCATTTAGACACAACACTGTAGAAGTATGGGATAATGCGCCTACAGCTGTTTAATTTGTTTCTCTTTCCTTTTTCTGGTGAGGTACATTGTTTAAACTCCTATGCTCAAGGAAGCTTTCACACTGCGACACCGGCTTTTACAGACTTTCTTTAAAGATATTTGGGAGTGGGTGGAATTATATAAATATATATATATATATAGCCAGGGTTATTGGCTGCACACTTCAGCAAAATACATTTAATGATATATTATGGTCACTGTGATATTTACAGAAGAAAGTTATGTAAGGAAGTGCTGCTTCTGAAGCACGTTTGCAGTTAACAGTAAGGTACCAGTTAAAGAGCTTTTGCTTTCAATGCTGAGGGATAAAAGTTCCAAAGCTTTACATGAACGCTGATGTATCCTGCCAACATATATGTGTGCGTGAGGGGGTGTTTGCGCGTGTGAGCGGGTGTAATGTAAAATAGCATAGTTGGAGTTCCTACTACACTAGCTGTAGCACATGTCCCAGTACATGACAACAAACAGGAGGCCTGAACTTTAGAGAATTCCTGCCCACAAGGGAATTGGAGAGCGTTTTGAGGAGCTCTGTGTTCCCCATAGCCCTCCAAGTCCCGGTTTGCACTCCAGCTGCAGGCAGCAGCCTTTCAGCAGGGGCCACTGCGGCCTGGGCTGCTGGTCTGGCCCCTCCAGCAGTGCAGCCTCCTCCTCCTCCTCTTCAGCACTTCCCAGACTGCTGGCAAAAGGGATGTGCCAGGACATTTTTTCTCCAAGGAGGTGGTTACGAGGCGTGCTGTGTGACATGCTGGTCTGTACCCCGCGAGGGGGCCTGGCCTTCGGTATACCTCTGAGTGCGTGAATGGCTGCGTGGGGCGGCGTGTGTGTGTGGGCAGGAGAGAACAGAGAGCAAAGGTGTGTACGTACCTGGCACCTAGAGGCACCCTGTCCTCGTCCTACCCCAACCTTACGTCCCTGTGCATCGGTGCCCAGATACGTAACGTAGTAATAAAAGCAAACTACGTCTCTTGAACGCGCAAGAAGGGGAGCGCGTAGGCCGAGCCCTTCCTCAGAGTGAAAGGCCAACGATGCATTGGGAGCAGCGTGGGGGACAGACAGGTGCCAGACACTCGTGTGTCTCAGCAACCACTCACATGAGCTTCAGAGAACTTGGGTTTTCAGTGTGAGGTGCTGGATGGGAGCAGTCTGTTGCTAGTATTCTCCTCAGAAGCAGCGTGTTCGATCCCACCAATATACTTTTTTTTTTTCTTTATTCTTTTTCCTTTTTTTTTTTCTAAGAGAAAGGAAAAGATCAGGCCTGTAAGAAGAGCAGATTTTTTTTTGTTTTATTTGTTTTCTCTGTTGTTTATGCTGTGAGCCAAATGTCTATTTAAAAGGTTGGATATTCACTTTCAATATTTTATTTCACGATATTATATTTGTCAATGATTAGCTATCTAGATGTAAATATGGAAAAAAATTTTATGGTTTCCTGTAGATAATGATATCTTTAAGAGAAAAAAAAAAAAAAGAAAAAGAAAAAAAGGGAAAATTTTTTTGTAAAGCTAATTTTTTAAAAAATAAATACGAAAAAAATTTTATACAGTGTAGCCATTTCCAAATCCGACAATTACAGTCTTGAGTAATTTCTGTAGACCCTTCTGGGGAACCAGCGGTCTACCAGATCAAGGCTTTGAAATTTTAATGCTCTTTGAGACTGGCAGCACCAACCAGTACCACACAATTTCGAGTTTTGTTCCCACAAAAAGACTTATATACATAAAATTCAGTATTTCCCAAAAATCATTTGACTATGTATGTGTTTTATTTTTTTGATCCTGCAGCCCCTTGCCAGAGAGGATTGCTCATGTGAGCAAGAATGCTTGTGAAAGGAAGAGTTTGTAGGAGAAGTCCTTGCTATGTTAAATTTCTGAGGGTGCATCCCTCACTTTTTGCTGTTATTATGCATTCACTGTATTTCGTGATTCTATATCTCCACAAAAATGTGGGAAAGCATTCCTTCCCAAAGCCAATCAGAGTGTGTGTTACCACTTCAGAGTTCCTTTTTGCTCTGCATTTCCCTTAGAGGGAGCTTTTGCTGGGAAACAGGATTTTGGTTTCTTACAGGCAGCATTTGCCTGATACACTGTCCCATGCTTCTCTTACCAGTAGAGAAGGTATTTGCCTTTTGACAGAGTGACTCTGGAGCATGGCTCTGAATGCTTTTGTCAGCAGAAATATTTGGTGTTTGTCAATGAAATCAGAAAATCAGAGATCCAAATTGCACAATTATTTTAAAGGGAAAGGATGTAGCAGAATTCATGCAAAAGAAGAAAAGCTGTCTCCGAGTTCTCAGCAAATCTCCACCACTTCCAGCCTGCACTGTTTTCACACCTCTTCAGTCACCTTGGTTAATCACTTTATTTGGGGCTTTTGTGTACAAGTGATATGCATACCTTATAGTATAAGAAGAATTTAACATGCCTCATTCTGTCCTTTAAAAATTAAACTTACAGAGATGCTTTAAAACGTCACATCGCCAAGCACTTTTTTCTCCATTTTCAGTGTGTGATCACTGGGACTGGATTTTTTTACATGGATTTTTCAATTGCCTTTGCTAAAGGAAGAATTCAAACAAACAGACAAACAAAAGTTATCCCAGCAAGCATTAGTGGGTGTCCAGTTGGTAAAATGACGTAGAGGCATTGAAGAATGAGGCAAAAACCTGCCAATGGTGTTCCACGTACCCCTCTACATAGGCACAGGGTTGAACTAAGAAACATTATCCTAAAAGCCCACTGAAAT
The DNA here is from genome assembly GCA_013399135.1 of Heliornis fulica. Classification (NCBI taxonomy): domain Eukaryota; kingdom Metazoa; phylum Chordata; class Aves; order Gruiformes; family Heliornithidae; genus Heliornis; species Heliornis fulica. Next base: position 62,235 of record VXBZ01011308.1, on the reverse strand, counting down.
GGAGTTGTTGAGTGTTTCCTCCTTGTCATCTTTTTGTTGTCATTAGGTATCAATCAGTGTCTAATCAGTCAATCAGTTCTGATCTGCTAAGACTTCTTCCCATATTGCCAGTGGGTCTGTCAGAGGTCCTTAGGGCATTGCTATAGCGGCCTGTTTGCAAGCAGTTTGATTAACTTGGGTCTTCTATGGTGAAGGAATTGCTGATGGGCTGAAAATCACAGTGATGTAGGTTTTGTCCAAACTGGAAGGAATGCCAGCAGAGAGACTGAAGTGTCTAGGAGTGGTTAATTTGGCAAGGGGTGACTGTTTTTGCACTCTAAATAGTTACTAACAGAATCCAAGTCCTGCAGGTGTCCACGCTGCGTGAATCTGATTTTCGGTCTTTGCAGAGCATTTCTGGCAGGCAGAGACCAGGGAATTTCCCTGGTTGGCTTAAATATAACACACAAAAGAAAATAAGGAGATTTTGTATCAGACATACAAATACCGTTTTATTGCTTTGGGGTTTTTTAGTAGATAATGAAGCAGGTACATTTTTATGGGGTTTTATAATAGTTTCTTATCCAAAGGAGGCAAAACTTTTGACTTGCAGCAACGTCCTGGATGGTTTTCCACTTTGTGCAGTCCTCTGGTGCTGCAAACCCCAGGTAAAGCACAATTGTGCAATAATTGGGGCGGGGGTGGAGTGTGGAATAAAGAAAAGAAAAACAGTCATGTTCTATCAGCAAAGTCCTCAGATTTCAGATGGGATGTTTACAATATTGATGCAGGTTGCTGGACATACAGTAGGCAAAGAGGTTTGTTAGATAGTAGAGGGAGCAAGCCCCGTTACAACAGTGGTTTTAGCAGTAACAAAAATGTCTGTGTTGTAGTTTTCAGTTCTTAAAAAACAGGAAGAGAAGGATTGGATTAATTTTCTGATTTGATGTTCGGTTTTCTCCACTTTAATGTCACTCAGTCCTCTTTAATCTCACTTGGTGACTGATCCTATTCCTGTCTAGTCTGGAAGTTTGTGGTTCCTGTAAAGAGGGGGCCAGTGCAGTGGGAAAAGCACTCTGCCTGTCACGTAGCAATCACATACAAATCCTTTTGCCCCCATATTCCCAGTTGGCTTGACCATCATATGCTCTTTACCATGAAATATAACGTCTGTCATTATGGTTGTGTTGCAGAAGGAACAAAAGGAAGTGGAGAGTGGAACTCCCTATTATTTTTTTGGTTTTAGGAGGAGTCTGAGACTAGTTTCCAAGAACCCACAATGCCTGTTTAGAAGTAGTTATCTCCACCACGTTCAAAGGGCCATAGTTAAGGGCCACAGTTTACTGTTTGTGCTCTGATTCCTAAGGGAACCCAACGTTTCTTGGATTTGTGCAGAGTGAGTCTACAGAACACGTTGACATCTCTGGGAACCATCAGCCTCCTCCAATAGGAAGATGGTGTTCGAGGCGGTGTCACGAGTGATGCATTGGAAGTGAGTTGCAAGAATCTTCTAGGAAAAGGGATTCTATTCTGGACTTGGCAGCATTTCCAGCTCCCTCCCTCTGTGAGTGAAATCCTTCACAGAAAGCTGGGGAAGTGGCAGAGTGTCACCAGTGGCCTCCCCTGTGCCCTGGAGCAGGGCGCTGGCTTTCAGAGCAAATGACAGTCACGTTCTGGCAGTGAATAGTTCCCAGGGAAGGTGTAATTTGACAATGTTAATAATCTGTTACCAGCACAAGGGTAGTTGTTCGGTTTTTTTTTACCCTGACACCCTGTGTAAACATCTCTCTGCATCATCATCAAGTTAAAATCCAACAGTGTGATTTCTCAGCACTGTTTGAGTGGATGCAGTTGGTACTTCTACCCTTAGTCTTCTACCTTAGAAGTTTGTTAAGGTCCCAATTAAGGTCTGAATTTGGAAGGAAGTTAAGTCTATAAAGGTTAAGAAAGAATGCTTCTAAAAGTACTAAAGTACCATTTGGCATCTAAGCAAATTCTGTACCCAAATCTCTTTTTATGCTTTCCGTGCTGGACATTAATTTGTTTTCTTTGGAAATTTCTGTTTGCTTTTTAGCTACAAATTATGAATTGGGACATTCTGGCCCTGTACTTCATGCTTCCTTCAGAAATGCCCCAGAAAGTAAAATGCAGTGTGGAGAAGCCAAGGATCTTTCCCAGCTGAGCAACAATCAGTCAGTGGTACAGCCCAGGAGAAATATCCACCCTGTGCCCCAGTCTGGGTGCATTGGCACCCAGCGCTCTGCCCGTGCTGCTGAGCTGTGAGACGAGTAGTTGTGGGGTAGGTGTCAGTTTTAGGGGCTTGGCAACCAGAAGACCCACCAGCTTTTAGCAAGACGTGGGATCTTACAGAATTTTGTCCCTTTTCAAGATGAACCTCAGGCACTTTTGAAACTTTTGCCCTGCATATAACGCAGCTGACGGTTTGTGGTTGGTTCCAGGTGCTAACGAACTATTTGTGCAGAGTGTCATTGTTTGTCTGGCACATGCTGCTTGGTCTGTGTGGTGGGATCGTGTGGTGGTGAGGGCTTTGATGCACTCGGTGAAAGTGGTTGCACGTTTGAGTCCACCTGCTCGCTGACTTTCCATAGACAAAGACAGATGTGCAGGAGGTGTGAGCCTGGGCAGCCCACCAAACCCAGCTGTGCCTGGAGCTGCCGTCCAGAGGAGGCACCAGGCACTTGACCAGCAAATACCTCCAGGACATGCGCCCGCTGATTCAAGTGTGAGAGGCAACACACATGTCCTGTGCTTCATTCTAAAGCTGAGTCATCTGATGGATGTATTACATTCTATAGGTTGAGAGGAAAACAACAGACAGGCTGTGGCTTTTCTTCTCTGAAAGGACAGGCTTTTGGTGGGTGTAAAACCTCTAGTTCATAAAAACATACAATCTTTGCTATTACTTTTGCAGTGAGTTATGGTTGAGATGTTCCAGCGTTATGTGTCTAAGGAGGAAAGGTTTCAATTTAAGAATGAGTATGAGAATTTCTTAAGCATCACATGGTGTCATGGGTGGAAGACTAGGTCAAGGCAGGTGCCCCCAGTGGAGAACATGCCTCTCCCAGATCTGCTGCAGGCACCATGTCTGGGAGGGTAGCACAGAGGGTTGCTTGCTTTGCCCAGTCCCAGGCCTGGACATTGGCCAGATAACTTGGGTATTCCTCAGCTGGCAGCACAGTGCTGGTGTAACTAGTCCTCGAGGTGGTAGGGTTGTAGGGTGTACAGGGAGAAAGTCAAACCAGGCAGCTTGTGGGGAAGAGAAGAGGAAATGGTAGACTAGAATGAAACAGAATTTATGCAACACAGTTTTCCTTTTCTTTCAAAATCAGATGTTATCCCACTGGAATGAAGTAACTGTGGAGTTTCTGGGGTTGTAGTTACTGTTTGATGCTGCAGCTTTACTCAAAATGGTGGCAGCATTAAAGAGAAGATAATTGTTCCCATTGACTAGGGTAGAGGAATCTTTTTTTTTTTTTACTTTTTTCTCCATATTTTCAGGTTAATTGACAAATAAGAACGCTCAGGCCTCCCGAGGAAAATGCATGTTAAGTGGTTTTGAGCAGATGGGGGAATAACTGAAATTGGGTGATGCCTGTCTTGAGCAATCATTGGGAGAACTAGCAAAAAATATCGATTATTGGAGGCAAACTTTGAACTAGAGTAAAATAACACCAGTACTTTTGAAACCAACTTAGTATGATAAATCTTCCTTTGAATTTTGCCACTTTTGTTTTAGCAAAGCAACATTCCTCTGGAGATAAATCAAAGCAGAGTTTTAGCCCCTGCTGAGGTAGTTATTGAATCCCAGTGTTGGAGGGAGCAGTGCAAGAGTTATCCTCCACTTACATCGTAATTATGATTTATTCAGAGGCCATTAATGGGATTTTCCTGGCAGGCAGGTGTTCTCTTGATGAAAAATACATCACACCTCCTCGGTAGGACGCAGATGTCACCTCTGTGAACACCAGCCTGAATTGTTAGGACAATACAACTTGTCATGAGCCTGCGAGCAGAAGAGTGCGGGTCTGTTTCTGGAGAGTCCATTTTCCTAACAACAAAATGGGGCAAAAGCTCGAGATAATTAACAATTCTACTTTGATAGGACTGAAACAAGAATAAACATTGTGCAGTTTGAAAGCTTGCCAGTGTCACTTGAGGTGTACACAAAAACTGTCCCCGAGTGCTTGTGTGTGTAAAACTATTCCTTCTGGGAAGTGGTGGGTTCAGGTACAGCCAACTGGCAATGGCCATGGTCTGTCAAGCTGAAAGCTACAGATACAGTAAAGAGGTTTTGATGGAGTTAGTTTAATTTTCCCACACTAAAGGAAGCTTTGCTTGGTGCTAGAAGAGGAAAAAAAAAATTAAAAATATAATATTCATTTCAGTTGAGCCTTTGATGTGACTAGTCCACGCCAGTGGTTTCTCAATTCCAAAGCTGTGCTTGCAGCATGTCCAAGGTGTGGAAGATGAGGTTTGTTGTGCTGTGATGGCATACAGGATCTGTGCACACCAAGGAGCACCACTGAAATCTGCAGGCACGGAAAGCGGTATGACCTGGCACTGAATGAGATGGCAAAACCCAAATGTTTCTGGTTTCTGTCTGTGGGGAAGCGTAAGAGCAGGTGTGAAGAGCTCTACCACAGCTGAAGGCCATCTGTCCTTTTGTATTGAATTCTTCTGATTCACACCCCGCAGAAATCAGATCAAAGAAGCAGACGCAGCAGGTGCTGTGGCCCCAGCGAGGCAGGCCTGGTGTTAGCTGTCCTCGGGCTCACAGAGGGACCTGCTCTGGCACCAGCAGCCTGCAAGTGGTGTGGGGTCCCGGGCGGCACAGGGGGCGGAGGGGTGGTGGGAGGTAAAGGAACAAATGCTGAATTTCAGAGGGCTGTTGTTGGAGTAGCTGGAGAAACACCTTAATGTACTCAGTTCCCACCTCACCATGGCTCACTCCCAGAGATAGGCCCGAGGCTTTGGGCTTAGATGCTCTGGTGTTGGTTTTCAACGCCATCTTCCTTTACCACAGCGAACACTCAGAAACAACTGGTGTGAACTAGTAATTACTCTTTGCTTTTAAATATTAATTTAAAGGAGATTGAGAGGTTTGTGTTTTGTTGTTGCTGGTTTTTTTCTTCCTCAGCCCTTGTCGTTTTGTTCTCGTGGTCTGAGCAGAGAGAAAACAGTGAGGGGTTTGCCATGTGTGTATATACTCCTTTAGGTGGAAAGATTATCTGGAAAGGCATCTTGCCTTTTCAAAAGTCCTGCCTGGTTCTGACACACGATGAAACTCTGTATTTGAAAGTGAAAATTTCATTTGTAGGTGTTTGTAAACCTTAATTCAGTACAGCAGGTGGTCCCCTAAAAGATCCAAGGCAGCGTTAATAACCGCTATGTGGTGTTGGTGATAGTTTTAATATTTCAACTGTGTCAGGATACTTCTGGTCATTAGCATTCTGAAGTTAAGTCTTTCTTGAGTAGTGGATTTAAGATGTTTGCATGACAGAGAGTATTTTAAGTTCACTTTTTAAAAAGATGTGATTCATACCCTAGGCTATGTTTGTTTAAGAGATTAACATTTTCACTGAGGGGCGGCAGGTTTGGTTTTTTTTTTTCCTTTTAGTGCTTTTGATAGAAGAGCATCTTGGACATTTTCCAACAGAAATGCATTTTGTAAATTTTGGAAGTAGTAACTTCTTGTTTTCCAAGACAGTTTGGCCATCTGGGTGAAAACATGCAAGTGTGTATATTGGGTACAAGACAGGCTTTTAAAAATAAAAATTAAAATCCCATTTTGATGAAACTAATCAAGAAATTAATACAGCAAGGCCAAAACCCCTTTCAAAGTGAAAAATTTGGATGCATTGGTGTAATTGAAGCACTTGATCCCCCACCAGATTTTTGAGGCCAAATCATACAAATTTTGTATTTTCTAATTCACAAAATGCCAACTAAAGTCAGGGTGTTTGTTTTTTGGTTTTGTTTTTTTTTTAAACTTCAGAAAACTCTGAGGAGTTTGGTCACCTTATATCCTGTGCTACAAAGTGTGGCTCTTGGCCTGTGACCTCGGAGCATGGCGCCTCAGACGCAGTTATTTCATGACGCTCCAGTAGGAGGTTTCCACAACCCACACGTGTATTTCAAAATGAATCCCTCCTTGGTTGTCTTTCACTTCAAAAGGTGAGGGCAAGGGGGAAAAAGTGTAATTTTATATGGCTCTATTTGAAAAGGGTTTTGTGTACCTTTATAATTCTTTTGAAGCAATATTTTAAAAGATAACTGCCAGCCAAAGTGGCAATGCAGAGAAGTGCCATCTTGTTCAGGATTTGTACACGCCAGTTTTTAACACAGTGTTCTTTTCACTAAGTACTACATACATTAATTTATATTTATATATTGTCAATATTGTTGTAACCAAGCTTCTCCTTTTTAAACACTTCAGGAACAAGGCCTTGTATTTTTAGGTGATTTTCATAAACAGAATAATTCTTTTCCTTTCACTAGTATCTTGCACTCGATACATGTAGCAATACTTAATATATTCTCTTCACAAGTATTTGTTAAGTGATTTAGTTAATGGCTGATAAATGTTTTGTACAAAATAGATTCTGTACAGGAAAAAAAAATCTTTTAGATAAACATTATTTATTTTTACTGTTTTGTAAGTTAGACACTATAATGAAGCTCCTTTTCGCCAGAATTACTGGAAGTGCCTCTTGGTAAAATGTATTATACAGTAAATATCTATTCAAAATTATTAGAAATACTTGTCACAAAATGAACAATGTGGATGTTGCAATGTGAAAACAAATGTACAACATAAATATAATTCTGTGGTATCCTGTTTGCTGTGTTTCCTTTCGCTTTATTGAACAAATGATGCTTTTGATGCCCAGCTTTCAGTTAAAGTGCCAGACTGCAAATGACCTGTAGCTCCTTTGAACTCAGAACTGAACCCAGTAAAGCTGGTATATACTGAATTACTGGTTTACCTGGAGGCCCTGCTTGGTATGTGTTACTGACCTAAGCCCACCTATATTGGTATCCCATTACCTGTAACTTTTACCAGCTGAATTCAGCCCTTTGTCTCAGATCACTGATAAATCCCATGTTAAATGCTGTGTGACTCAACCAATCTGTGGAAGACCTCATTATAAAGGTGATCAAAAAAAAGAAAACTTTAAAAAATCATTTTAACTTACAGCATCGGTGTATTTTTGATCCAGTGGACCATACTGATTGAATGTGTATTACAAGGCACTAGTCAGCCACAGGAATGCAGAGTGAATAAGGCTTCCAGATAAACTGAAATGTGTTACCTTAACAGTGTTTTCCTTATTTATCATTGAAGTTATCTGTTAAAATGGGACATCACTAAGTTAAATCAATTTTCCTGCAATTGTATTGGTAAGTGTACTGTCATTCTTCACTGAAAGGTTTTGACAGTCCATTACGTAGGCTAGGATTGACATCTACCTACTTTCTTTGCTCAATGTTTGTAATTTTTCTAGAAGTATCTAGCAGCTGTCTAAAAAAATTCACCATTTTTAAGTTTTGTTAACCTTCTTTCATCAAAGATCTGGAGAGCTCTTCAACCAACCCATTTCAGATGGCTGCATGCAAATTATCTGGATCAACTGTATAGCATCTTTTCCTATAGCTTAAAAACTGGCAGATCTCAAAAGCATGAGCTTTTTAGCTGTCAGTTTTGAAGACCCAACAGTTTATTTGTCCTCTAGCATAAATTCTGGATGGCAAAAATGTAAAGGAACTTGCATGGGCAGTGATTAGGAAGGTATGAATTGGGATCACTGCCAACATGAAAGCAAAATACAGTTATACCTAGTCTAAGGGAGCTGCTCTTAAGCCTGCAGCTGGTCAGTCCCAAGCACTGAAGAACTTCCTTACATGGAATTATTTGCTCCAGAGATTCACAGCTGCCCATAGAAAAGCATACAGTGGGAGTAATGAAGAAAACCTCTTCTCCTTCAGTACTCCCCACCACAATGAGTAGGGGCTACCAAGGTAAAGAATGTACTTGTCTCTAAAAATCACCAAACTCCCTCTGGAGCTCTTCAAACAGCGAGAGGTTCCCATGGGAAGAGAAGAGCAATAAAGCACGAAGCAGAAGCACTCATTCTGCTAATGAGACCACCCATGAGCACACATCTCCTGGGGTTCTGGTGAAACATAAAGGAGGCCCTGACGCACAGTCAGGAGCAGCTCAATTAAATGTTCCGTTTTCCAGGTGCTCAAATTACTCTCAATTGCAAACCCACTTGCCTAAAACCACTTAAAATGTTTTGCTCAAACTGGGAATCGCAGAGAACCCTTGGTGCTTTGTTTAGCAATGCTTTCTTTAATGTTTCCTTAATTATCTCAGCAGAATCCTGTGGAAATTGACATTATCCCTCCTGCCACTGTGGTCTCCCTGGATATCGTAGGTTAGAGCAGCAAACGACTTTGACAGTCTGATGAGTAACTTCCAGTTGCTGCCCTGACCTGGGGGATCTGTAGCTCTGCAAAAGTCATCTCCTCACACTATCTGAGGGAGAGTTTTAACCACTTGGCACTGGGATCCCCAAAACCCAAAAACATGGCATGCTGAGAAGGAAACTGTCAAAGCCAACTACTTTCTTCAACAGCTTCCCAGCCAAAGGGTGACACTAACATTGCCTTAACTCATGGGCCATGGGACAAAACACACAATTTTAAAGTCTTCCCTAAGGTTTTTGAAGGTGTGAGTCACACCCAATCCAGGCTGGCAGTTATAATCACTGAATAACCTGGGATAGATGCGGTTGTGATTGCTTGGAAATCTGACACAGATAGAAGTTGCTGGAACATCTGCTTGTCTGCAGCCAGGAAATTCAAAGCAGAAGGTTCCTGTTTGATCTGCGTGATGGCTTCATTTACGGTGACTTTTGCTGTTGTTGCTGTTGCTGGTAAGTTACATCCCCCCTTTGCACATGTCAATTGTTTACTACTGGGTTTGACAAAGACATCATATTCCACAAATTCAACACCTCTGGTGTAATAACCTCCACTGTTAAATTCTTTACACCTTCTCTTTCCAGGTTTCTAGGCAAAATCCGTGGGTTTAAACCTAGTTCAAAGAACTTACCTGCATTACAGAAAGTGCTATGGGATTTTATTAAGATTAATGGTATTAATCCCTAGCAGCTGGACAAATTCCAGTTTCTTTTATTATGTTCTTCTAAATTAAATTTCTTCCCAGAGCTCCAGAGGGTACAGATGCTTCCTGCCCTGAAGAGATGAGTCGTGTCTCTTGTTCGTCCTTCTTGTCACAGCCCCTCGGAGCGTGGTTTCGCAGGGCCCATGGGGATGTTGACAAAGTGTGGTGCTGTATAAATACACATTGCTGCTCTTCTGTTGAAAATTCCAGTCAAAATCTGTCTGGTTTGTAATTTTGGGGTTTGGTGGCTTGTGTTTTGGGTGTTTTTTTACTCATTACTCAGGAAGGAAAAAGGCCTAGGTCTGTTATCTGGTTGGTTACCTTTGCAGGTGCTTTCAAGGTGGTGTACAGCCATTGTGCATGCTCTACACATGACCTCAGGCCCCCAGCGTAGGGAACACACATGGAAAAGCTGATATAGCTCCGGGGTTGGGTGCAGTAATTGGTGAATATATTGCAACTGCTATTTTTGACAATTCTTCTTCCTGAGGTCTCATGAAAAGGGCTGAAAATCTGGGTATCATGAATAACTTGACGAGACCTCAGGGAAAAGAGACTTTTCAGAAGGGGCTGTAGATATCCTAATTACAAGTTATCCAGGCCCCCAAAAAATAGAGGTGTTTTCTATTGCTTTTGCTGTTCTCTGGTTAGAAAACTGTTCTCTGAGTCTAGACCCAGGAATCCTTAGTTAGGTAAAGAACTAGTAGCCTCCAGCCTGAAATTTTCACTGCAACCCCCAAGTGCTTCCATCAGCTCACAGTAAGTCTCTGGTTCTTCAATGGGGAGTGAATATACAAGGTTTATCCAGACAGTGGGTTTCCCACTCATTTATGTTCTTAACAAGAACCTTATTAGGACTGGAAAAAAAAAAAAGTGGAAAATTAAAGAAATAATGAAACAGGATTGCTTTATTAGTTACCTGTAAATGATGCCACTGTATCTGCTTATTATTGACTCCAAACAATATATTTACCTAGAAAACACAGCAAGTGAAATATTTTTTTCTTTTTAAATAAGTTACAAAAGCTAAATTGTCCTAAAATGTAAGATGTTTATTTGCAGCTGCATGTGTGCATTCAGATTCAGCATAGTTCACCTTTACAAGCAAGCCCTTATGATTTAAATGAATCTGTTGGGATATTTATGTTGGATAAAATGTGTTTTTACAAAGGAAAAAGTGTTATGATTCACAATGCCGGGGTGGGGGGAGTGGTTTGAGATGTTACAAGATTTGTATTTGCTCATGAAATGTGCTTTAAGAAGCAGCAGCCAGATCTGTTGTTGTTGGCTGGTTTAAAGACTGACCCACAAACCTTCTGCGCTGTGAGTACGTTGATACATCTACGAAATCGAGATCACTCTTGTCACAGCTATTCACTGTGGCTAGACTGGGCTTTGTAAATTTAATTAATTTAACCCCGTGCTTTAGAAATGAAGGTGGTCTGGCTGCTTATTTCCCGTAACTGATACAAAGTGGGAATGCAAAGAAAATAGAGTCAGGCCTCGAGGAACAAGAGCGAGGCTGGTTCTTTGTCACACGGTCGCTTTAAAGGTTTCCTTGCAATTTCTGAGCAACTTCTTTTAGGGCCATGGGAAAGCAAAACCTTTCTTGTCTGAGTGACTGTCTAGCAAACTTCCATGGAGTTTTGTGTCACTGTGCTTGGGAGGCACTGAGAAGTGACACACAAGACGTGATGTCCTGTATAGGAACTGGTCGTGACTTGTTCCCCCGCGTCAGTTCTTGTCAGTCTATTGTAGTAGGTCATCTGCTGCATCGACTTCCCGTGTGATATCATAGAATCATAGAATGNAACAGCCCCAACTCTCTCAGCCTGTCCTCATATCCATGGCCTGGGAAGCCCCAGGGACTAATAAATCTCTACCTGGATGACACTTTTCTTCTCTGCCAAGCAAATTCATCGGGTTTTAGTAAGGATCTTGTACTCATTTACTCTGAGCATCTGGAAAAGTATAGTAGAGGACATAAATATGACTGTTCCTGAAGAACTATGAATAAATATAAACTATAAATAGCTCATAAAGGAACGGTGATGCTGTTTTGGAGGGTGCAAGAAAACTTTCCATTATGGAAAATACCTCCTCAGGGTGGTTCTGATAAATTTCCAGTTCAGTTATTATCTACACCTATAAAGAAGTCGGAGAAGGCTCTATAAAGAAATTCCAGAAAAAGCTCAGCTGTGAGAGAAAGCTGATGCTGAAGTTTTTCCAATAAATCAAAAATCCAGGAAAAATTAGAAGGTTGCATTAAATCTTGTGGGCCTCATTCTTCAAAGCATTGCTCCATCCTAAACTGCATAAAACTGTTCTTCAGGTGTTTTTGTGTATGGGCAGAGGACCATGCCCTAGTGTCCATAAATATGATTTGTAACACAGGGGGGTCTTGGAGGGTTATGGGAAAGTGGTTTACATAAGGAATGGGTGATTCTGAACATGAGTCTCACTTGTTTTAAGGTAAAGGATACCAGTGGCAAGAAAACCTGGAGTCTGTGTCACAGGAGAAGAAGACAAGGTCAGTAATGAAGACTAAAGGTCAGGCAAAACTAGTACAGATGCTTTATTGTGTGAACTTGCTTTTCCTAATAATTGAAGGAAATGGGCTGGAAGCTGTTCTCTGAAAGAGGCTGAAAGAACTCATAATCACTAATTCTCCTTAACCACTAATTCCTGTAGGCTGTTAGGCACTGTGATATCTCCTAGAAAAGGAGAAAAGAGATTTCCCAAATCTGCCAAGTAAGGATGTGTAACACATTGAAGTACAAAATGTGAGTTATGTGCAGAGTAATAAATATCCAGCCACATCAAGAACCAAACCCAGAGCTATAATGATGGGATAGCAATTTGTGTTAAATGTGGGTAAGTAGAAGCCTGCTCCGAGGTGCTGTGGTTGGCACTGCACCGATTTGAGTGTCAGTGAGGTTTCAGCTGCCGTGGCAACATACCCCACTGCAGAGGGTGGGAGAGAGCAAGAAGGGGAAAGGAAGAAGAATTTATAGTGCTAACAGCTTCTCTGTTTGTATAATTAGAGCTCCCTGGTTAGCAGAAGACATGGTATTTATAGCCTCTTTCAGCCCAAGGAACTGCTCTGGGAGCCAGTCACGTTCTTCACCCTTACACCAGCGTGCAAATAAATGCCCTTTGGTACCATGACTTTGTGACAGGAAAACCACAGGGTGGGAGAGAAGTTTGCAAGTCTTGCCTTCCCTTGTGCCAAGGGACTTGTCTGGCTCTTCCTCGAGGTTCTCCCCTCTCTAATGGTTCTCTTCATTCCCCTTTTAAATCACTTTGGCAGGGACTTTGCCCTGAGGCTTTTGGGGAGCAGACATACCAGGAAGGACCAGTGCCTGGATGGGAAAGCTTTGTGACTCACCTGGTCAACCTGGACCCTATCTTCTCCCCCTGTGCACGCCCCACTTTTTTCTTCTTCCTGGTCCATTCCCTCTTGAAGTCTTTTCTTTTCTGGGAATGACCAATTAAGAAGATCAGGACTGATTTT
>VXBZ01011308.1:0-49397 GCA_013399135.1 Heliornis fulica | reverse complement strand
TTTTTCTTTTTTTCCTTTTTTTTTCTTTTTTTTTTCTTTTTTTCCTCTACACAAAGCTTTTCCACATGCCCCTGTCAAACTTACAGACAAAGAAAAATGCCCCTGGGGGCTTTAGATGCTCTTCAGGATTTCCAGCTCGGGCATCTGGCATCTTTGCTTTCCCCGTGTGTGCCCAGTGCACTGGAGTTAATAGGAGGGGGAAAAGGAAGAAAAAAGTGAGGAGGTGGGGTGGAGGATGGGGGGTAGAGACGAGTAGTGAGTGCTCCAGCAAAAAAAGAGACAAAACATATCCCCCCACCCCTAGTCTGTCTCCTTTCTTTACTTCCAGTATAAGATGTACCATCCCTAGAGAGGGTAATTTCTAAGGGGGGGGTTTCCCCTCCAATTTTTCCCTCTCCTAAGCTGGGACCAGTGCCTGTGCATGCACGTATGGGTATGCATAAGCAATAGAGGGAGCTTACCTACAAAAACTGGCAGGCAAACTGGTAGGCACGGTCTCTGGGGATTTCTGCTGCCAGGTAAGATTTGACTTTTCTTCTTCTCTTTGTTGAGTCACCTTTTAGAGAAAGCTGTCCTGTAGTTGTCCTGGGTTCATGCATGAACACTCTCTGTCTCCTGTGCCCACCTATTCTAGCACGGGCAGCTCTCTGACACACAATAAAGGCATGTCTGAGGAGGCTTACTGCAAAGCACAGGAGTTTCCCATGGGGGGAAGGATTTCTTTGTTCTTTTTCTTTTGGTTTTTTTTTTCATTGCCTGGAGTTTGAATGAGGGGAGGGGAGCTTTGGGAACTGCCTGGTGGTGTCTCAGCCCACTGCATGTGTGCTAAGGGACCGGCTCGTCCTTGGACCTGACCCTGGAGCGCAGACCCACATGCCAGCCCAAGCTCTGTTAAAGGTGAGTGAGTCATCAGGTGTGCTTTGGGTGGGATGGAAAGCAGAGCTGCCAGAGAGACCTCCCACAACCTGGGCAGCTGCTGCAGGGTGGCAGGCAGAGCCCCAGCTGGGAGCCCAGGTGACAGGTATGGAGAAGGTGTGAGCATGGCCAGCAGCTCTCCTTTGGGAAGAGTGTCAGTCATCTGGACTTAGTTGTTGGAGGTATGAAGGATTCCTTCACTTCAGGGCACCTGCTTCAGTGTCTTTCCTTCCTGTTGGAAGGATCAGACTCTGCTCACTATTTTTTTTTTTCAGTACTCACACGATTTTACTTGGAACAGGCTGGTTTGGGTTAAAAGGGACCTCAAAGCCCATCTAGTTCCAACCTCCTGCCATGGACAGGGACACCCTCCACTGGACCAGGTTGCCCAAAGCCCCATCCAACCTGGCCTTGGACACTGCCAGAGAGGGGGCAGCCACAGCTTCTTTGGGCAGCCTGTGCCAGGGTCTCAGCACCCTCACAGGGAAGAATTTCTTCCTCATCTCAAATCTAAATCTATCCTCCTTCAGCTTAAGGCCAGCCCCCCACACCTTGTCCTATCAATTTAATCAGTCCCTCTCCAGCTTTTTGATTTGATTCTTCTTAAGTGTTGTGGTAAAACACCATGTTCTTCCCTCCTTTAGCTTCACAAGGGCTAAAATGTCTTTGGTTTTAATGGTTCCTGCTTTAGTTCTGTCCAAAACAACCTCTCTTCTATGAATGCTTTAGGAGTGATAGTACAAGATAGATTAACAGAATGAGCCTCCTTTTTTTAATTTTTTTTTTTTCTTTTACTTAGATACTTGCTCTTCCATGACTATCGTGGAATAAAGCAGCTTTTTTAGGACAGAAAATTGCCTTACACAGTGCTTTCCTCAATGGCTTGCTTTCTTAATCTCTGATAAGAGTTATAAAAGGGATTTATAAGAACTAATGCATGAAAACTTCATTGATTAAATGTCTTGATTGATCCTTGAAGATTTCAGAGTGCTCTTCAAGCTTCAGAAGATGCTACATGTAATTAGGAAATACTGCTTGGATGATATTTGGTTGAAGGAAGATGAAATCATTATCTATGTGTATACATTAAGCTGTTTATGCTTTGGTATACTTCATTTTGATCTTCCTGTAATGTTATTTGCTGAAATAAGAGCAGAGTTTCTTTACTGTCAGAATACCTGCATTTTGGAAGATTGTGTGCAGGTATAATAATAATAACTGATAAAACCAGTGACTGTTATTGGCATTACTGGTTTCCCATGGTAAAGATGCATACTTAAAACAACTAGGACATCTGCATCAAATCTTATGCCGAGGTATTTGATGCTTAGGTCTTATTTTGAAACTGTTAGTGAATAGAAAGAATGTACTTTAGCCATATAATAATTTAGGAGTTTGTCTTCCAATGGCTCTGGCTTTGAGAAATGTATGTGTGTGTGTTTGTGCATCCAAGCATAGACCCTTCTGCAGTCATATGCATGTTAGATCCCACAAAGAACAATCATATACATCTCAACTACATGCACGCACACATATTTACCAGGAGAGGTGTGCAGAGGCTGCTGGATACAGAAGGCTCAGATTTAGCACTGTAACCATGAGAGCACTGAATTTGGCCCTGAGTGTTTCAGTGGTGATGAGGTGACTGCATCTAAGTTGTCTTTTTAAAGCACAAGACAGAACGTGGAGAACAAACCCAAACTTGCTTGAACAGGCGGAGTGCTGCAGGTTGATGGGTTGTGGCTGTCAGATGAAGGGGTCTGGTCACCTGATCTCAGTGAAATGTGGGATCACATTTTGCTGGCACACCTGCCACATCTGGAAAGGAAGAGCTGACATGGGCTACCTGTCCTCATGTTTCACAGAGAATTACAGTACCCAAGGTCAGGCAAAAACCCAGAGCTGTCACTATATTCAAGTCAGTAACAGACTGTCCTTACCAGCCAGGTATCTGCTGTGACAAACAGCCATCTCTGACCTCCCTGAATTGCAAATACTCCCAGTATGATACCAACAGTGCCAAGTGCTTTAATGGCATAGGACAAGTTTGTGTTTAGAATGAAACACAGATTTATTCTGGATGTATGAAAGAGATGAAAGATGAAAGGTAATATTGTGGTGTGCTGTGGCACCACTGGGCACATTGCTCTGCTCTCTGCTAAGAGTTTCCCTCAGAGACATTGTCAGGATAACCCAATTGCTGCTCTGAGATGGATGCTTGCACATTGCTCCTGGCCAGAAAACCACTGACCTTGGAGCCATTCCACTGGAACAGCAGGGGATATAGATTAAAGCCCATAAAACGTGTATGTCTGTCAGCCCTTCCCAACATGCTTCCATTTGACATCTGGGGTCAGATAATAAATGATAATAACTTTTATAGTGCAATAATTTATTATACTGCCAAGTATAAACTTTGTTTAAGTGCTGCTGTCCACTTGAGAATTGCACCAGCTCCGAGTAGCATGAACTGACACGCTGCCTTTGAGTGTCACGGACTCACAGGATTGTAGTGGCTGGAAGTGACCTCCAGAGATCATCAAGTCCAACCCCTTGCCAAAGCAGGTTCCCTAGAGCAGGTCGCACAGGTGGGTCTTGAAATGTGTCATACCCCATTCCCTCCACCTCCATGTCTCTCTCTGCGTGTGAGGTGCAGCAGAGGAGCCTGTGCTGCCCCCCCCCCGCTCCCCTGATGGACTGTCACTGGATGACTATTGCTTTGCTCAGAGGTAGGGACAGGTCACTTAGCTGTGTCTCAGTTGTTTTCATTTTTCAATGTCTTGAAAAATGGAAATTTCTTCTTTCATTCTGAGGTTACTGCAGCAGTAATATGCAGGGCATCTCAAACCTTAGGCTATGGGCTTCCATGGCAGCCCTATGGTGAGTGTCACGCTCACCTGTTTGGATGAATGTGTCCTCACCTGAGTGTTGCGAGGTCCATGCTGGCATTACCCATTCTGCAAGCCCAGAGGTGGGGCATCGAGGGACATGAGGCTTTTCCCAAGGCCACAAGAAGGTCAGAAGCAGAGCAGGGATGTAAGTTTTTGAGGACATGGTCTAGCGGTGGACTTGGTGGCAGTAGGTTAATGGTTGGACTGGATGATCTTAAGGGTCTCTTCCAACCTTAACAATTCTATGATTCTAAGTTTTCTGCAGCAAGCACAAACCATTCTTATTTTGTTATTGGTATTTTAAAAAAATCTGTATACTCATTAGTGCTGACAGGAAAATATGCTGCTTTCCCTGTCACCCAGTGTCAAATGCAACTACTTCTCTTTCTCTTTTGGATGAAGTGAGTAGCTCTTACTTCATCTGATGTGATGGAGAGACCCCAGTGAAAAAGTTGGTACCACAGCCAGTCCTTTTGCCTTGTCTGGATAGGAGCAGAGTCTCTGCAACTCCTTGCATGAGCAAGATCTCACAGCCAGATATATTATTTCCACTTCTATTTCTGGAAACAGATGTGCCTACTGCACAGACCCTTGGCAAACCATGAAAACATGTGTATGCACATACATAAACCAGAAATAATTTTTACATTTCTAAGTACTGTAGAACAAATGAAAAAGAGTAGGAACTCCTCCTGGCCATGTTTTCAGCCAGGAGTTTGATAAAATGTAGCACTGCTTAAAAGTGAACACAGAAGCTGATTTCATGAGTGTTTTCAGATCTGATTTAGAGATTGAACCAAAGAACCAAGTACTGCAGTATGTAAGCAGCGATTTAAGCATTACTGATATCTTTTGTTCCCCAAAGCACAGCATTTAGGTTTTTCTTTACTTCTTTGTATTTACCTGCAAAGAAGCAAATTTGCATTTTTTCCTGTAACAATTGGCCACAGAGCCCTAAGGCTCTATCTAAAACGGTAAAGGGAACTAAACCTCTTTATTCTTGTGTAACTCATTAGCTAACATCAGACGATTAGAGCTAAAGTTTCAATCTAAAACAATTCAAGTCCCTCATTAACGGGGCTAGATTTCCTTTGATCTAATTACCCGATGTCCCAGATCTATGGGAAATTCAGAGATCAGCTCTGAGAATTCCCTGCAGACATGCTCACATCTAGAAACATGAACTTACATCTAGGCTCCAGAAATGTTTAAATTGTTAACAAGCCTCATTTAGTCTGCCAGCAGCGCTTGGTCAAATGTTCAAAGAAATCACACGGATGATAGCTGCAGAATGAAGATGATGACTGTTTGCAGAGTATGGTTTAATCTTCATTATCATAGGCAAGTGGATTGCAAATCTCCATAATTAAACAGCCAGTGCACTGGTCAGATTCTGTTGTTAAGGTTTGATAATTGCTGTTGTAGGGAAAACAGTACAGCGGGGTGTCGCTGTCACATGACGAGCTTTTGAGGCTGAGCTAATAGGATGCCCTTTTAAAACGTTCTCCATCTTTTCTGGTTTAGAGGCAGGGGCTACCATCATCATGGAGGTTTCATCCAAAGAAAATACTCATTTTTTCTCAAACAACACAGTCCTGCCTGTTGACCGGTCTTCATTCAAATCTGAATCTTCTGCATCCAAGGAAAAGCAGTCGTGTTGTGGAGGTTTAAAGGTAGAGTAAGAGTTTTTGACTATTCCAGTAGAGACTTAGAAAAACCTTGGGTTTTTTTGGTGAACCACCCCTTTTTCAGGTCCAATTATGTCTTGCTGAGTCAGTATGGGATTATTAAAGCTTCTTCTAAGTCACAAAAATAGTCTGCTTCAGATCAGTAGTTGTCTAATGTTTGGCAATGTCCAAATGTGACATGTTGGTTGGGGATTGCATGCTAAGAGATCTTCAAGGGTCATCCTGAAAGGTCACTGTACCCTCCTTATTGAACCACCCTGGTTTTGTGAAGTTGAGAACAGAGTATTGGTACACAGGTGCCACAAGCAGATGTTAGCACAGATTGCTTCTTTAGAATTGTAGCCATGGGAGTCTTCTGGGCTCTGGAAAATAATATTCATATGTCAGTCCACATGCTTTGAGTGCATTATTACTGATGTGTTATTTTAACATTCCTGACTGGAGACAATTCTATGTGAGGCTTTGAAACTGAGCTGCAGAAGTACCATGGCTGTTTTCTGCATTTATCTTACCCACAAGAAGTCCTTCCTTGAGGCAGTGGAAGCTCCCTGCTTTAAGCCTTGTAATGCAGCTGAACCTGAAGGCAGGATGGCTGCCCCTTGGAGCAGCCCTCTTCCCTGTCTGGGACACCAGGAGCAGCCCTCTTCCCTGTCTGGGACACCAGGGTACAGGAAGGACCATCAGGATCTGCCTCCTGTCTCTACCTGCTTCCCAAAGCCAGGCTGTAAAATGCTGACACCTCCTTTAGTGAGGTCTCAATAAATCACCACACAATGGACAGTGAGATAAGACTGAGTTATAAGTTATAGAGAAAATGAATCTTTCTTCTTGCCCAATTCATTTTGCACAGTCTGTATTTCTGTTGATTTTACACACACACACACACACACACACACACACACACACCCACACCCACACCCCTACTTTCAGCTGTTGCTCCATCTCCCAATAAAGTCAATGACTTGAGCAATAGTTAACCTGAAATCTACAAATTATGCACACCAGTTATGATATTTAGGGATTAATTGTCTGATGAGTACTATAAAAATATTTTGATTCCTGAATATTCTCCTCAACTTTGTCTGGTCCTCTAAAGGCCCAGAAATGGGGTCCTGTGTTGAAATATATGAGTTATATTAATTAAATTTGTAGTATAATAGCAATTCTGTCATTGTTCCTCCATTTGCTGCAGCAATAATCCGATACCCTCATTGAATAAAACTTCAGTCACAGATTAGTTGGTCAGAAATCAGCTTCTTAGCTCCAAATATAGAAAAGCAATAATATTTCAGCCCTGTTTCTTTCTGTTCAAAATTTTTTTTGTCCTCTGGGAACCCAAACTGATATGACTACATTATTCCAATAGGGACTTAGAAAATATCTTATTTTTTCTTGGTGAACCAACACTTTTTCAACTCTGATCATGTATTGATGAGTCAGTATGAAATTATTAAAGACATTTCTCAGTCACAAGAAAATGTCTGCTTCAGATCTGCATTTGCCTAACATGTTACCAAGATACACAGATACAACAAGTTGTCTTTACCAATTATTAGCCTTCCCTTGTGCTAAAATTACCCTTACTAACCAGAAAGATATGGTGAAATATTTACCTACAGCCATTGAGAAACCACAGAAAAATGTGAAATCATGTGCACCTTCCTGTCCTGGCTCTAAATAGGGGGACTGCACTAGTCTCCATATTATTCCTGGGACAGTTGC
Source organism: Heliornis fulica (assembly GCA_013399135.1). Taxonomy (NCBI): domain Eukaryota; kingdom Metazoa; phylum Chordata; class Aves; order Gruiformes; family Heliornithidae; genus Heliornis; species Heliornis fulica. The sequence continues at coordinate 42,181 of VXBZ01011308.1, read as the reverse complement.
AAACCTACTAGAAAAGATTATGCCAAAGAGAGACAGAGGTATTTGAAGTTTGAGTTTGACCTGTGGGGAAAAAAATAGCAAACCCCAACCAAAATAAAAATACCCAACCTGAACACATTTGCTTTCCCATTGCTATTTAAAAATCCATGGGTAAAATGTAAATCTTTATGGCTATATTTTTGTCAGAGAGTCCTTTGAGAGCCCTCAATCTGGGAAATAAGAACCATATTTCCCACTTATTTACTCTCAAGTGTTTCTGAAGGAGGAATAACCAGCACCACGGGATGTGTCTTGAATGTGACACGGAGATATATTTGAAGCTTAACACAAGAACTCGTGTTCAACAGTGATGCCAGTGTTATTACCAAAGTGTTTTGTCAATTAGTTGGTTGTAAGGAGTCACTACTCCTTACACAGGGTGGAGGTATGTCACTTCACAACATCTGTTTGCTCTAAGCATGACTGCTCAGAGGGTCGGCCTGAGGAGCAGGACGAAGGTCTAGACTGCTGTACAAAACATTGCTGTGTCTTTTAATTTCTGGTTGAGAAATTGGTTTTGTTGGTTTGTTTGGGGTTTTTTTTTTAAGACCTTTTACAAACAGAATCCCTATATATTCAGTCAAAACAACCTGTATTTGAAAGCAGAAGGATGTATTATGGTTTCCATGACTGATTCCACGGTGTGTGAATATCTCTGGAGCTTGTAAGCTCAGTAAAGCCAGGTTTGTTGAAGGCAAATTTAGGTATTTCAGGGTGTGGAGTTACTTCAGCTCTAGTCTTGTCCCAGAAGAGACACTATCTGTTGCAGTGAAAGCAATGCCTTTCTGGAGAACATTTTTTCATCTGGAGCTCAGGTGGGAACAGGTTATCAGGACTGGACTCTAAAATCCAGCTGGTTGATTGTAAAATCCTGTGGTACAAATCAGCCAAACAGCTCAGCCCCCCACCAAGCCACACTTAACATTTACCCTTACAGCTATTGTGTAAGAAGGCCTGTCTTTGGGGAGATCAAGAGGGTCATACGTGTCTCCATCTTTCAAAGCATCAGTAGCTTTGGCATCTACTTGAAATCAGGTGTGGCTGGTAGCATGTTCTCTTTATATCATCACTACTAACAAGAAACAGGCAAATTGGCAATCTGGCATTTCATAAAACCTAGGAGAAACATTGCTGTGTTTATTTGGCCAACTAAGAGGTGGGAATATAAAAACTGTTTAAAAACAGACCATCAAGCCTTCTGCACTGCCTGATTTTAATTACTGTCATTTCCTTTCACAGATATTTCTTGGTGCACTCTCTTTTGTTTATTTTGCCAAAGCACTGTCAGGAAGCTATCTAAAAAGTACTATCACACAAATAGAAAGAAGATTTGATATCCCTTCTTCTTTGGTCGGCGTTATCGATGGCAGTTTTGAAATTGGTATGTGCCATAGAAACTCACTTTTGTTTTCAGGGAAAAAAAAAGATGCAATTTGTTGTGAAAAATGATTGTATGGATCTCCTTGGATCATTAGAACCAAGTAAAAATCAGCATGACTGTCAGTATGATTACGTTGGATAGGATAGGAATGCTAATGGAAGCAATTCAACATAGCCCTAAATATTTTGTAATCTAATGAGCATAGTGTCTGGCTAATTAATACTAATAGAAATTTGGACTGTTGAATGAGAATTTACCTGCACAGATTTCCATGCTCTCTTTTTCTCACTAACCCACCTCCCCACAAGCATTTTCCTTTTGTGACTTATTAGGCAGCAAGAGCACCAACCTCTCTAACAGCAGACTACAGTCATTGTCCACCCCCTCCCCTCTCACACTAAGCTTGCCAGTGAGACACTGTCTTGTGCATTTTCAGATCACTGAACTCCTCTCAGGGGTGTTCAGTGCTCTGCAGTACTCATGGGAAGGAAATCTTACCCTAAGAGTATAAAGTTCTGTTTGCTTCCCTCTTCTCCTGTTTTCCTGGTTATCTGTTCTCTTTGGCTGGCATCACCCTCTTCTTCACCAGATGCTAATACAAATGTTTATGGCTTTCTTATATATATATATGGCTTTCTTTCCCTTTCTTCTAAGGGAAAGCACTGTGCTCCCATAAGAATGCCTGGAAAGAGGGAGAAACTGCAACCCCACATGCTCATCCCTCTCCCCCTGAAATCGCCGCCTATACCATCCACTAGGAATCATTATTTTAGGGGCTCCCTTATCAACACGCTGTAAAACTCTGTTTTCCTCTTGTACTCTCAAAGGGAACCTCCTAATCATAATTCTTGTAAGCTACTTTGGAGCGAAGCTTCACAGGCCAAGAATAATTGGAGCAGGCTGCTTAATTATGTCAGCTGGAACATTCCTAATTGCGATGCCCCAGTTCTTCATGGGACGGTAAGTGCAAAGCGATCGCTGTTTTCTGAGTGTGCACTGAAGAAGTACTTGGGCATTGATTGTGAGAGCCCCTCAGAAATAGGCACCCAATTCAATATTTGTCATGGAAAGACTTGGTATAACAGAGCAAATAATTTACCATACATGCTATTCTCTGTTCTAATGGAGGTATTGTTTCATTAGCCTGTGTTGAACTGTTGAAGCCTCAGTGATTAAGTGAAGACTAAACTCAGGAAGACAATCTGAGTATCAGACACAAGCCAGAGGATAACCTCTCAGGAAAGGTTTGTGTGTCAAAGGCATCACTGTGGCACAGAGAGAACCAAAGGGACACTTTTCATGTACTACTGCAGGATAAACCCCCTACTACCCCCTCTAAACCACCAGTGCCAACACTGGATGCAAAGGAACTTTGCTTTTAAGTGCTATGGGCAATTCTTCCATGGCAGTAACAGATCTATTTGCTTTTTTCTTATAATTTGGGACAGCAAAAAACTAACTTTGGTTTACACACAGATATCGATATGAAAGATTCACTTCCACCATCAATTCGACTGTCAGCATCTCTCCATGTCTGCAGGATAAAAGCCAAACTCCACTCTCAGCCTTGGAAAAATCTCAAGCAAAACTAAATGCAGGTGAGAAAAAAATCTCTGTTAAATATTGAGGTAAGAACAATAAAATACATCAAAAAAGATTTCAAGCTCTCATACAATAGTTTATTAGAATGTACAAATAAACAAACAAACAAATAAATAAATAGATGAATGAATGAATGAATGGGAATCAGATGAATCTTTCCCACAGAAAAGATAGATCTATTGAATGAGGCAAATGTGTTAAAAACAAATAGATAACTGCCACTGCCCACTGCTAAGATTTTTTTCTGGGCTGCAACCTTGCCTCCAGCCTTGTGGCCTCTCCCCCAACCCCCACCCCATCCCCCTCTCAGCTCCCAGTAACCTTCTGCAGTTTTTGCATCTTGCAGAAGCACCAGACAATCTCCCATGGGGANCTAAACCTTTCCATTAGGAGATCCCATTTTTGGTTAGAAGGAATGGGAAGTGGCAACAAATTTATAAAACTGGCTAACTTCTTATATCTCTGAAGCAGTTCATGCCTAATGTGGGTCCACCTCAGGCTGATCAGCTTAAAACTGCCATCCCAACACTCCATGAAACATTATTCACCATTTTCATGCTGTTTGTTTTTCCAACATTAAAAGTATTTAAAATTAAAAATTAAAATTAAAATTAAAAATTAAAATTTAAAGTAATTAAAAGTTTAGAATAACATAATCATTGTCTCTCTTACATGCACCCAGGATGTGAAAAAGAAGCAGGCTCTTCCATGTGGATCTACGTTTTGCTGGGGAATCTTCTGCGGGGAATAGGTGAAACTCCAATCCAGCCTCTGGGAATTACATACATTGATGATTATGCCATTGAGGAGAATGCTGCCTTATACATTGGTAAAATAAAATATTATATTTTATTCCTAATGGATTTTTCCCCACAGAAAACTGAGTCATTCTAAATAACAGAATTAACTTGCACTGATTGTTTTCTTTGCATCATTTCCAATATTAAAGTTGATTTTTAACAGTCATGTACAATTGAGGGACCAAGTTTCCCCTTTAATTATACCAACACAGTCCTATTATCTTAATTTGAGGAAAGAATTTGACCTCAGGTTCCTGCTGCTACCCTAATCTTCCTAATTCTTCTGGTTGTGGACTGCTGAGCCTCTGTGCACATTCAGTTCTCTGGAGAGTGACAAAAAACATGTACTTTTTAAAGCACTTGCTTAAAATAGAATTTTGGCAGCCACTTAAACATTCCCTCCAGACTCAGGTAGAATTATAAACAATAGTACTGAGGCTCTAAAAATTTGTTATCACTGTTTTCTGGTTGTGTTCACTGTGCAAAGACCTCTGCACATTCACAATGAGATATTACCAGAAAGAAATCCTTCCCCACCAACATCATGTCTTTATAAATTTCCAGCCCAGCAAAAGGCAAAAACTCAGGTTCCGCCTGTAGAAGATTCAGTGTCCCCAGATTTTCAGATCAATTTTGAAAATTAAAAACATGCAGAAGGTTTGGCTGAGGGTTTACTGAGTATCAAAGTGATCTGTCAGCCCATTCAGGGTCCAGTCTGTTTTCAAGCGATCCGTTAATTCAAATAATTGCTATTTTATTTCCAGTTGCTTTATTAGTCATCTAAAAGTTACAGATTGGTGCTGCTATTGAGTTTGGACCATTAAGCTACCTGACTTTTTTTCCTTAACTTGCTTCAGTAGGGCCTGTTGTGACAGGACAAGGGGTGATGGTTTCAAAATAGAGGGAGGGAGATTTAGATTGGATATTAGAAAAAAGTTCTTTCCTGTAAGAGTGGTGGAGCACTCTTACAGGAAAGAACAGGTTGCCCAGGGAGGTGGTGGATGCCCCATCCCTGGAGACGTTCAAGGCCCGGTTGGATGAGGCCCTGAGCAACCTGATCTAGTTGGGGGTGTCCCTGCTTCTTGCAGGGGTGTTGGACTAGATGACCTCTGAGGGTCTCTTCCAACTCTAGCCATTCTATGATTCTGTGATTCTGTGAATTTGGTTCTTAAATTGGATGACCAAAAAAAGAAAAAAAACCCAATCTGAAATGTTAATGTACGAGGGGATATGTCATTGATATTGAAAATTGAAATTGATTTTGAAATTGATATTGAAAATGTTTTAACCTGTGTAACTAATATGCCAGAGGTCAGAGGTTGGCTCAGTATTTTAAGACTGTACCACCTGTCACCCAGCACATGTCATACTTTGTTCTCAGGTGCAGCAAGAGCCAGTGCTCTGTCTACCTCAGGAGCATAACAGTCCTGTCCTTTCTGTTGCAGGCTGCGTGCAAACAGTTGCAATCGTGGGGCCGATATTCGGCTTTCTGCTGGGATCCTTGTGTGCCAAACTCTATGTTGACATCGGCTTTGTAGATCTGGGTGAGTCAGAAATCACAGGATTTAAAGATTTAGTCAGGCTGCCATATACCTAGTACAGACCAAAAACTGTCTTGTTAATGTCTCAGCAGAAGGGGCTAGTGGGGGTAGAGCAGGTGCTCTGTGAAGTAAGAAGGATGCCAGCAATGCAGTGCCCCATGCAGAAGAGGCTGTTGAGAAGGATGGNCCCACTTGCTCCAGGTGGAGAGATGTTGCATGGCTAAACCTGGCGATGGGCTGGGGGTCTGGCTATCTCTGGAGAAAATCCCTGCACATTTATCTGCATTTATGTGTTTCTCTCTTTTTTTTTTTTTTTTCTTTCTCCAGACAGTATAACAATAACTCACAAGGATGTGCAGTGGGTGGGAGCCTGGTGGCTGGGTTACCTAATAGCAGGTGTGATTAGCATGGTGGCTGGCATCCCCTTCTGGTTCCTGCCAAAGCACCTCCCAAAACCAGAGGGCAGAAAGGACTCCAGTACATCTTCAGAGCAGTCAAAGTTCATCACTGAGGATAACAAGGAGCCACACAAATCTTATCAACAACAAGTGAAGATTGCTGAGATGGCAAAAGGCAAGTCATTGGAGTTTCTTTCCTGGCTGTCAAGTCTCTCTCACTAGCTTTTATAATTCATAACTTCTGAGGCCACATTTTAACAGCCACAAAATTACTTTTTTCCCTGAAGAGTCACTCTGTGTCTATCTAGTATGCACCAAAAGGGTCTTGACATTGTTCCTTGGACCTGCTCTTGCATGCCGAATTCTCCAGCTGAGATTTGTAAAATTACGCTGGTGGCCCAGCAAACACCATGAAACTCTGAAAAAAATTTCATTCACAGATTTTGACTGATGCAGAAGTGGGTGTCAAAAATATGATAATCCAAGTTTCTGCTAAACCTTTTTCTTTAAGGTCATTCATTAAAAAAACATATGAATATCTGACCAGAATAAGGTTGAGCCCAAACTAGATACAGTAGTTTATCTCCTATCTGGATTTACACACAAGCTGTTTTGCATAATTACATTTCCTTGGGCCTACTTTGCCAAAAGCAATTTCCCTTGGTACCTGACTTGGTAACTCAACACATCTGTGCTTACAGTCAGCTGTGCTGAGCTTCCTCTGCCCCCAGGTTCAACTAAAAGATGCTGTGGTTGCTGAGGACACATAGAAATCAAATCGGTCCTGGTTTATTATCAAAACAAGATATCCAACTTAAGAGGCTCTTTGGCATATTGATGCTCAGCATTTCCCCCCAATGTTCCCTCATCCAGAGACAAGGGAGCTCTTAGGATCACATTGGGACTTCATGAATTCCTTCTAAAATGTCCTGAAGTCCTTCTTTCAAAGATGGAAGCACGCTGTGAAACATTATTGGCAGCAGCTACAGGCTCTCTTGGCCTGGTTGTCATTTCTGTTGTTTTGTCTTGCAGACTTCTTGCCATCCCTGAAGAACCTCTTTGGGAATCCAGTTTACCTTCTGTATTTGTGTGCAAGTATCATTCAGTTCAACTCTTTAATTGGCATGGTGACATATAAGCCAAAGTATATTGAGCAACAGTATGGGCAAACATCTTCAAAAACGAACTTTGTTATAGGTAATGTTATATCTGCTTCTCAGTATCTTTAAAATGGACATTTTAGGAGTGGCATATATAATAGGGAAAACTGGTTATTATTTCTTCTCCTTTTCTGGGTTTAGGAGTAGCTCAAGAAAGGTGAATTACTTCATTCCTGCTTTAACAATGGTTAGCTCTGAGTTTATCTATGCAAGAGTTACTGTAATAGTTTACGTGATTTGACCTCTTATTCCACATTTTACTGGAAATTTGAAAAAGAATGTATGTGCAACACAAGAATAATTGAAAATATAATTAATTTTTAAATGCTTTGCATAAATTTGTCATCAGGCAGATCTGTTCCCTTGCTGGCTTTAAAGAAAAAAGAATCAGATCAGTGAAGATCAACTCAGTGAGCGTGAAAGAACTGACTATAAAGTAGCTGTGACATTGCCAGTGATTTCTTACTTTCTGAAGAGGTTGCTGTTAAATAAAAGGGAGTCAGTGTCCTAACAGTGACCACCCAACATGTACATTAAGAAATTTCACACTATCTCAGTGCAGTGCTGGTGAAGGAAAAATAGGTATTTCTGCCCTAGGAGTAGATTTTACCTAAAAACCTTTCTCCTTTGTGGTTAGTCTCCCAAGCCCACCCATACAGCACAAAATAGAAAGGGAGATGCTGCTTTGGGTACCAAGGTGGCCATTTTTGGAGATGTCTTCAGGATGGTGAATTTCTCTACCTAGCTGCTGACCCTGCCTTCAGTCTTGGGTTCAGTTCCTGAGGTGCAGGCGTTCGGTGGCATTAGACAGCAAAGAGGTTTACACCTCCCCAGAGCAGAGGGAACTGCCTAGTTCCAGAGCAGCATTAGTTGCACAGCAACAGAGGTGTAGATATATGTGCAGAAAAGCTGTATTGATCCATCACGCTATGTTAATTCCTTCAAGATGGAAGCTGGAATTTCCTGGCACGAAACTCCTCGGGGCAAGGAGAAATCTTCAGGCGTAGTCCATAGCCAGGGAAAGTCCAGAAAACAATCCCCACATTCAGTACAGGGCTTCTCACTGTATTTAAAGATTTTCTGGAGCTAAGCTTTCAGGTATGTGCAAAGTGAGTGGGGATTAAAATCCATCTGGTTGCACACAACACAGGGACTCTGGCCAACAGAGAGTGTGGGATGGCTTGGCTGGGGAAGGATCCCAGCTGAGTGGCCATCCCTGCAATAAGGTGGTTTTCCTTCCTTGGGTTCCTTTCTCTCCCAATCCACCCTTGCTAAGAACAATGAAGGGTAACTAGAATAGCAGGGTCTATTTCCCTTGCCCCTTTTCCTATTTCTTCTTTTTTTTAAGTTTTTGTTTGGGTTATTTTTTTAACAATTTCTGTGATAATCTCTCTAATAGACATCAGAATTGTCAGAACAATGTGAAACTACAAAAAACAGTCAACTGGAGGTCACAGAGGGTATGTAGCTACAACCCAAGGGATGTGCAAGAAAGCATAATGGCTCCTACACATTTTGCTTGCCCCCACTCCATGATGCCAGTGTTGAGCAACAGAGTTATCTGTAAGGCTGACACAGGCATGTGCAAAAGGGGTGCATGGAAATGAGCAGGCAGAGTGAAGGTACTTTCTGGTGCATCACACAGCTCTTGGTTCCAATCCCAGTCCCCTCTTACAAGCAAAAGAGAACAAGGAAACCTCTTCACATGTGGCATTTGGGCTACTGCTTCTACATCCCCTGAAGTACCCTTTTCATGTATGGGCAGAGTGAAAACTGTGACCCCAGTGAAGCTTCCAGAACCTTGTCAGTAACTGCCCTGAGCTCAGGTACTACATCAAGATACTGACACCTGGGTTTGCTAGATAGAATAAGGATCTTTCCCAACATCAACACACCTACTAGAGTCTCTTCTAAACACTGAGTATTTTTTCCATGTGTACACTGACCTGAGCCAGAAATTTAAGTGAGTCAGCATGGATTAAAAGCTGCAAACTGCACATGCAGCCTTGTGCAAGGAGGGGAATTTAATGTGCTGCAGCTTGCTGGGAAAGCTGGGGAATTCAGCAGCAATGAATCTAGCAAAGGGCACCTTCCTTGACTGTGCAGTGTCACTTACGTCATTCTCTATTTTCATGTCTTTTTTGCATGTACTGAATTTTTGGGGGTCTTCTTGTCCAGCTCTATCAACATGGACACTGCTTTGAGCAAAGCTGTCCAGATAAGGATTGGTCACCCAGTGCTAGATATTTCCTTCAATGCTCTTCCACTTGATTGCCCAAAGCCTGATACCAAAGAGCCCATGGGGTATAACCACTTTTCTGCTGTTGCAGGACTCACCTAAGGGAGCATTTCACCAACCCAAGCCAGAGACATTCTCCTGAGTGATGATACACCACTGGCTTTCTCACTCTAGAGACTTCTTCTAGAGCATTATCATTGTCATGGCCCAATCAAAACAGAAAACACAGATCTTGCCCTGGATTTCATTATACTGTATGTAAAATTGAATTTGCCATCTAGGAGTGATCAGGTCAGGCTCCACCTGTCAGCAGAAAAGAGAAGGAGAGGAGCTGCCCTGGGAAGCTGGAGTGGGGCAGCTCCACAGTGGCCACTCATTCCTACTCTCACTAGATGGGTGAAGGACACGGGGAAGGTCCATAGCAAAGCCACAGACTGTGCAGTGGGGCTGTGGCTGTCTTGGCTGACCTAAGCAGTGTGATACCCCAGGTAACTTCTCTGTGCCTGGAGCAGCTCTTGTAAGAAAGAACAGTAAAAGTATTTGAATTAATGCTAGAATGATGGAGGGATCAAACTGACTAACCTAAGAGTGGATAAAACCACCCACCTTAAGAAAGTGGAAGATCAGGATCTAAACCTTATGCATAATCCCTCTGTCAAAAAACTAGGAAAGGAACATTTCCCTGGCAGCAAGTTTTTAACAGCTGTCTGAGCACCTTTGTAGGAACAATCCAAGTCTGGACAAATAAAATGCCTCAGCTGAAGATCTTTCATATTTTCTTGCTTCATCTTAATGCTGTTGCTCATTTTGTGGCTGAGGAGGGTCGTCTTGAGCTGGGGGTTTTATTAATACAGATCCTTCTCTTTGATTGCAGGTCTCATCAACATTCCTGCTGTGGCCTTTGGCATATTCTCTGGGGGACTGATCATGAAAAAATTCAGAGTCAGTGTTTTAGGGGCTGCAAAACTCTCCTTGGGCTCATCTTTCTTTGGTTACCTTTTGCTCCTGTCGTTATTTGCAATGGGCTGCGAGAACTCGGATGTGGCCGGACTGACCGTGTCATACCACGGGTATGCTGGGAAGGGCATGCTTCAGCATAAAATGCTACTGCCAACCAAAATCCTCCCCATTTTATTCCACAAAGTATATATTATTAAAAAGAGAGTGACTGACCTACATACACTTCCCAGAAATTTGATTCAGAGCAGTGGAAACCGCTCCACCTATTCCAGCGGGCATCGTTTCAGAACCCATTGGTGATTGTTGCCTTCAGCCCAGAGGGGTTTATGCCACTAGTGCAGATTATTTTTTCTGATTACTTTTTTAATTATTATTGCCATGGGACCCATCCTTTGAGCCTAGAGATTTCTGAAAATGTGAGGAGCTCGGTGTGGGGGGGCAAGATTCAATTAATTGTTCCTTACTTCTGCGTGCTGCTGAACAACTCAGTGCATTTAATAGCCTCTGAACCCCAGACTGAAGGATTCATGGATTAACCATGAGTTAGCCATGACATAGCGAGGTACACCTGAGGTAGCAATTTTTTTTTGGTCACTTTTGCCTATGCTATAACTCTGTAAAGTTAACTATTTTTTTGGGAAGCGTGTCCAGCACCAACTCCACGGCAGCCCCAGGAGCTGCTCCACCAGTGATTTCATCAGCTGCTGGCCAAAGATGGCAGGTAGCTCGTTTCCCATGAGTAACTTGCTCCCTTCTTTGTCACTGGAGTAATCAAACATTTTTTGTCCAGAGCCTCAGATAACCAAAACCTTATAAAACCAGAGAAAATGCACGAATATAAATTTTTAGCTGTCCCCCCTTGATAAAGCATCTACTGTCTCACAGTAGGCAGTGTGACAGGGTGAAAACCTGATAACAAACAGAGCAGGTGGTGTCTCTGCACACCCANGACACCACCCTAACGGCCTGCAGCCAGAAGGCAGAGAGCACAGCCCACCACCTGGTAACGGTTTCTCCCCCATCATCACAAACTTCTCTTTTCCTCCAGAGCTAAACAGACGGCCGACTACGAGCCAGCCCTCTTGTCAGAGTGCAACGCGGGCTGCGCCTGCTCCCACAGCGCCTGGGACCCTATCTGCGGGGAGAACGGGGTTACCTACGTTTCCGCCTGCCTCGCCGGCTGCCGGGCATCCAACGGCAGCGGGAAAAACACTGTAAGACAACCCTTGGCTCCCATGGTACCTTTCCTAATGCAACCACTTCTCTCAGAGGAAGTGGATTAGAATTGAGTGATTGACTCAAGTCCTCAGGTCTGGGGGTTTGGGTTTTTAGCCATCTTCCAGCCACGTTTACAACTTTCTCAGCCTGTGTTTCCAGCAGAACTCCCAAGCAGAGAATGCAAGAGGGATTTTTCTTGGCCACTGACTGCCAAACCTGTTTAAAAAACACACTAAAATCATAGAATCATAGAATAATTTTTAAGGCTGGAAATGACCCCTAAGATCATCCAGTCCAACCATTAACCTACCAACACCAAGTCTACCCTTAGACCATGTCCTCAAGCACCGCATCTGCCCGTCTGTTAAACACCTCAAGAGATGGGGACTCAACCCCCTCCCTGGGCAGCCTGTTCCAATGCTTGATGACTCTCTCAGTAAAGAAGTTCTTCCTAATATCCAACCTAAATTTTCCCTGGTGCAACTTGAGGCCATTACCTCGAGTTCTGTCACCTGTTACTGGGGAGAAGAGACCAACCCCCACCTCACTGCAACCTCCTCTCAGGTAGTTGTAGAGAGCAATAAGGTCTCCCTTATCATTCATAAACAGTAGATGCTTCCTTTATAAATTTCTCCTTCAGCAAACAAGGCTTTTCCTCTTGAAAAATATCTTCCAGTTTGGGTTTAAACTTTTGGCTACCCCAGAAAACTATGATGTGCAAGCCCTTGCACACCCACTTTCTCCACTGTTTAGTTGATACATTTTTTGCCTGCTGTCTTCCAGGTATATTTTAACTGCAGCTGCGTGGGAGCCTTGGAATCTCCTTCACGAAGCTCCTCAGCTGTGGTGGGACCCTGTCAAAAAGGAAATGAGTGTCCAAAAATGTTTCTATATTTTCTAGTAATATCAGTTATCACTTCATATACTTTGTCAGTAGGTGGCACACCCGGATACATTCTGCTTCTAAGGTAAGAAATCACCTCTGCCATCACAGCTGAAATGTTTTGAAGGTGTTTTGACATGTGTAAACTGGGTCTCTTCCCCCTCACCCAGTATTGTCAAATGCTTTCAGCTAAGCAAGGTGGCTTTTAATTTTATTTTTTTTTTCAGTTGAAAGATATCCTCATAATTTGATGATGAGTTTTCTGCCTTTGAAGCAACAATGTGTTTATGATTATCTCTACCAGCAATACCTTTCTGGCTATAAACATCTCCTAGGAGGCCTGGTTATCATTTATACCAAATTCTTCTTCCCTTAATGCCTTTCCCATTACCAGAATGGGGTTAAATGACCTCCATGTGTAAATGGAAATCATTTCTGCCACACATGCCAGCGTGTGCGGATAAGCATCCAGTTTTCCTCACATGCTTTGGATACAGATGCACAGCTACATGGAGGTGATCTAACCCAAACCCTTGATTTACACTCAAATCTTCTCCCCTAGGCCATTTAATGGTTACTTGGAATTGTTCTGTCCCAGATTTCTCTCTTCAAAACAAAGATTTAGCGTGAGATGTGGTGTGGGGTGGTTTTGTAGGAATAATCACGGGTTTATTAAATGCTTGTCCCAAGGGATTGTTCCAGTATTTAATTGCTAGAACTGTTTGTCCATCACTGAGTGTAAGCTTTTAAGCTAATTTTAGAAAGTGCAAAAGGAATCTAATACTTCCACTGATTAATCTGGATTTTTGTCAGCTTCTTGCACTGTTTGGATTCTAAGCGCTGCTCCGCTCTGGTTTGGAAAGCCTTCTGTCTCAATTCCTCTTTCCAAATTATTTCCAGATGAGTATATTACACTTCTCAAACAAAAAACATACCAAAACAGTAAATGCACTTTATCTGATCTTTGTTATTGTTGTGTTTTCCTACCCTAAAATTATCTTTGTTTCTGGAAAGGGTGCTGTCACACTGCCAGAGTCTTTGTATCATGTGGAGAAAGACAGGGCTAGAAATGGCTGCAAACAGGCTATAAGGCAAAACCTAAACAAAAAATAAATACAAACTTCAGCTATGGTTCTAGCACAGCTCTTGAACCAACAGTAATAGACACACTGACTTTCAGAAAGGCTTGAGGTGGGAATCCTTCTCCACTGCCCTCCACAAGCACTGCCAGTGAGGTGTGTGCCCTAAACTATATTAAGCAGCATAGCTTTCCCCAAACCACCTTCTAGGGTTACTATTGAGTACTGCAAAAACACATGCTCCCTCTTCCTCACTCTCACTCCAAGAAGAAAAATTCTATTATGATCCATTTTCAACATCTTTTACTGAACCTTACACACCACTGAACCAAGAGGAGAGTGATTCAGGAGCTGAGAGCTTGTAGCAAAGCCTTCAGGGTTTCCTCCAGACTGCCCTCCAGGGTTGCTTCCAACAAAGGTGGGTTTCTGCTGTGTAAATATGAGCATGGGGCAATACAGGGATGCAGTTTCCTTCCCCTTGCCCTCCACATGAAGTCCTATTTCTAACCATAAACCCTATGGTAGGAAATGTACAGATACAGTATCGTATATGGCCTTGAAATAGTCATGGCCAGGCTCAACCATCTGCTTTCCATCTCCTCTTCACTGCCAGTGTCTGGGATGAGACTTGCATAGTTCAACACCTACGAGCTTAAATCACACAGAGCTGCCTGCACTTCTCAACCCTAAGAACTTGCTCTCAAGGGACTTAATGCTTGATGGGTTTATTTAGAAAAGCTTAGAGAGGTTTTCAATAACGATAGTAAAACATTTTGTTATAAGAAATCAGCAAAACAGCTTTATTGGTTCTGTCCCAGAGCTTTTATTTTTGTTGAAAACCATTTTACTCTGAGAGCTGTTTAATTGAAAAATGAGAAGTTATGTGTTTCTCTGCTGGATTGAAGGCACCCGAATCTGAAGTGGGACTAAATAAAACATGTTTCAGTTTGGTGGGTTGGTTTTTGTCTCCTCTTCTCTTCTCTTCTCTTCTCTTCTCTTCTCTTCTCTTCTCTTCTCTTCTCTTCTCTTCTCTTCTCTTCTCTTCTCTTCTCTTCTCTTCTCTTCTCTTCTCTTCTCTTCTCTTCTCTTCTCTTCTCTTCTCTTCTCTTCTCTTCTCTTCTCTTCTTTCTCATGACCTGTGGGCACAATTCCACTTTACTCACACTTACTTTTCTTAAACCCATCAATGACTGGCTTCCCCTGAAATATGTCAGCACTGAAACTGTGCTTCTGTTCCCAGAAAGAAATAAATGCTCTTTCAAAACAAACAGTCCCAAGGTCAAGTTGCAGACTTCATTAAGGATTTTTTCTGTTATCTGTCTTTGAAAGAATACAGTATCCAGCCAGCTCTGATAAGATTCCAGCACTTAAGCACACTGATGTTTTCAGATGAGCAAATATCATTGCACCTGCCATGGAGCACAAATACAGCCAAATCCCTGAAAAGCCTGTAAGATTTAGTGACATTTACTGCCAGGATTTACATGACTGAAATCATTGACATATGCTTACGGCTGGTGACTGAGTCATTTGCTGAAATGTCTTTTTAGTGGTATTAGACTAATTACAATTGCCAAGGAACTTGGGAAAGCCCTGAAGTTTTGGAGAAAAAAAACCCCAACTCTGTAATTCAGATAGCAGTTGTTCAAGCAGAAGCTATTAATAGCAGGTGATTAGGCAGTAAAAAGGAAGTCTTAGATCTCCCTGAGAGGTTTGGCTCTCAGGATCTTAAAGAACTTGTGTTTCCGTGCAAACACAATGCCAATGCTTAAACAATTTTTTTTCCATCTGAAAAATGATTAATATGATTTTTTCAGGATATAAATCCACTTATTGGGGGGGGAGGGGGATGTTTGTTTGTTTTGGGTTTTTTTTTGCTTTCTGAGCCCTCACATTTGATTAAAAGGACTTCTAGGCTGAGCCTTGCTTGTGTAGCATGTATCTGATAGGAGGGCAAAACATTGTGCTTCCTGCTCAAAATCATATTACATTCATGCCATAGGTGGCAGTGCCTATATAAACCATGATATAACAGATTCTATGATGATAAATGATGATCAGGGCATTAGAAAACGAAGTGCTCAGATAACAAAATGAGGTGCACCCAAAATGGTTTTGACCATGATATTTCAGTCGTGTTTTATACATATGTGTCCTTTTCTGCTTCCAATAAATTAAGGGAGAATAACCTGAATATAATTTAATATATGGGTTCTTAATGCAGCTATTTTGGGAGACAATAAAAAAATCACTGATGGGAAAAAAAAAACCAACAACCAACTTAGCTGTTTTTTTTTTTAAAGGATATTCCCAATTACATAAATTTCTGCAGAAGCTGAGTCTGTCCCAGTTCAGAGCACATAGACAGGATCTCCAAAGCTCTATGTGACAACTGAATTTCGGATATTTTTTCTTTTCTATATTGAACAGAAAGCCTGGGACAACAGAGAGTTTTATCAATTGACCTAATGACAGACATGATCCTAAGCTAGATACAGTACAATGAAAACTGAGTGCCTAAATATCTTGTACTAGCCTGGGTTGTGATCCACCATTTTAGAGAGTGTTTCACTGAGTAAGACTATCCAACAATGTGTGTTCAATGCCAACTTTCTCATCCTGTGTTAGTAACTCCTAAGTGCTGGTATTATTAAAAATGCACCACCTTCCTCAAATGTGATATTGAATATAGACATACAGAATTCCTATATACTGTCCTGATTTTATCACATTATTTACATGTTTATTTAATTCTCTTAAAGTAAGTAAGGAGGAAAAAGTAAGGGTTTTTTTTCCTTCCTCGTGCTTTCTATTTGTGTTCAAATTATCCACAGTCAGTTCTTTATTACTATTTAACACCCATTTTAAAATTATTTTTAGATGCATTAAACCACATTTGAAATCATTTGCACTTGGTATCTATACCCTGGCAATAAGAGTGCTTGGTAAGTCCATTTGTAATCCTCACTAATAGTTTATCCTAGAATTAGACTTTGTTAGCTGGAAAGAACGACGTCTAAGCGACAAGTTAATATTAGATTGATTTTTTTTTTTAAATCAAGTAGGAGAAAGGGTTGGTAAGAGGAAGCAGCTCTGTATGTCACATATTGTATAACTATGTCTCAGTTGTAATAAAAATGTCCATGGCTAATGTCAGTAAAGGTGATAAGTGATCCTTCAGACTACATCAAAACCTCTTCCTGCCTCTCACTACTCAACCACAAGCATCTCTCTCAAGAAAAGAGAAGTACCTCCTTTCTCTGNCTCCCATGTAGAGGTCCTGCAGGGTGAGGAAACCAAGCCATGGCCAGCACGTCTTCTGCCGACTTCCACAGGCTTTTTGATGCTCGGCTGGATTTCCTCCCCACCCCAGTTCCCCACAGGGAGGGAAGGGAAGGGCAGTGCGTGCCTGGGCTGCCCAGGGCAGGACTCCTCCAAAGAGCACGGAAGCGTCATAGCTGTTTGAACGATGTGTTCAGTGTTTGACGTGAACGCGTCTGTGGATCGGGGCTGATCGCGCTGGAAAGTAACCACCTTGCCTCTCTTTGTTCGTTAAATACACCCAGCGGGAATTCCAGCCCCAGTGTATTTTGGAGTGGCCATAGATACCACTTGCCTGAAATGGGGAAGCAAAAAATGTGGAGGAAGAGGAGCATGCAGACTCTACAACTCCAGCGCGCTCAGGTAACAGCTCTTCTCCGCTCGCTCTTCAGCTTGTGTTCTCTGTGTACACCTACACCGGCACGGGGAGAAGAATTTCAGTCAGAAAATGTGAGTGACAGGTTTGATGGCAAGTGAAAGAGTCTGACTGGTGATATTAACAATAACAGGTTTTAGTATTCTCTTTTGGTTTAGTCTTTTTATATTTTTTGGGGGGAGGTGTGTGGGGGTCATCTTATTTCAGTATCAGCTGGATATATTTAAGTTATTTGATCTTTTGCCTAAAAATAAGTTCAGTTAACTCCTCAATTTTATGATAAAGCTTGCCCTGCTTTTTAACAACAGGGCCCTGTGTGTGTGTGTGTGTGTGTGTAAGTAAATAAGTAAAAGGGCCGTTAAATCTCATCATTGCTCCATGTTGCTGCATTCATGAAAGGCATTATCAGAGCTGGAGAATGGAATAGCAATGGTGAAAGGAAAATGTGAGAGCAGGTTTCCCTTCTCCCCATCCCCAGGAAAAAACATGAGGGGAGGGTCCATCTTGTTTTGAAAAATTTGAAGAATAGAAGCTTGTTTAAGACTCATGACTAATAGTACATAATGATGTTATGGTTGTTGCTGTTGTTACTCTCATTATGCCTGTAGAGTAAAAATACCATCATCTGGTCTTGGTGCTTAATGCTGCTTATGAGGCTACAAAAAAAATAAGAAAAAAAAAGTAATTGCCACAGAAATGTTAATGTTATTCTCACTGAAGCACATTGGGGAAGAGGAGGAGGTCAGTCAATGCTTGAACTGTTTTCTTGGCCACACACAATGTAATACCTGTCCTGGGTGAGTCTGCAAGCTCATCTCCAGGGTCATCACTGTGCTTGAAGAGCTTTCTCACTCAGCCTTACCACATGAAAATCTGAATGTGTCCTTGATGCCTTCTAGTCATATGCTGCCTTTGAAATAGGCTCTGATCAATCATTTCTCTCTCAGGTACGTGTACCTGGGGCTGACTTTGGTGTTGGGCACAGTGTCCATTTTCTTCAGTGTTGCTGTCCTTTGTGTTCTCCGGAAAAGGTCTTCTCCACAAGATGAGATCCTCTCAGTCAACAGGGAGAGAGGCACCTGTGGGACAAAGGGCACCTGTGGGACAAAGAGCAGGAAAGATAATTTTGTCAACAGTGACTGTTTAATTCAGGCCACTTACTGCCCAGAAAAGGAAACTAGGCTTTAGGAAGGCTGAGACCTCCAGCATGACTTTGCCCAGTGAGTGGTGTTCCAGGCAAATCATTTATAAACAGCAAAGCAGTATCTTAATAGCCACCCCAAAACAATTTGCCTTCATGTAATTTTTCATGGTAAACACCAAAAGCAAAGTCAACCATCTCAGCACATGTACAGCTCTGAGAACACTGCTCACCGTTTGTCCTGCTGGGTTGGTGCCACTCAACCGAGGGGACTGATTGTGGCTGGGGAGGGGCAGCTTCCTCCCTCGACAAGAAGCCAGTTCTATGGCTGCCCCTCAGCTCCATCCCTCCTCATCCAGCTGCAACAGCCACTGCTGCCCCTCAGCTTCCTTCTGTGTGTGAAGGAAGAGACACTTCCAGTCAGAGAGGAGCTGGCACACACACCCCAGCTTCGGTAGCCAGGAAGGTGCAGGGATATTCTGCACGCAGCTCCCCCTTGGAAGCAGCGCAGCTTGGGGCAGGAGGAAAGTGGAAGGACAAAGCAGCTGCAGGCTCTGGGCATCTCGTGAATTCAACCCATAACTCTTAGGACATGAAATGTTATGGTTAGGGATTCTTTTTTTTCAAGTAGCTCTGTTATAGCACAACTGTAACAGCAATAAAACTTGTCACTGCAGTCAAAGAGACCGCAAGAGTATCTTCCAAAGGAAAACTGGAATAAAAATACAGCCTCTTTAGGTTTCCAGCAGTTTCTTACCATTTGCTAGTACTCAGTGTACTGAATAATTCCATGCATTTTACATGATGTAATAACACCATGATACAAGACACATGTGATTTATTTTGTAAAAGGCTATGACAAGACAGCTTGGGAACAATAAAATGAATTCAAAGACCAGGTGATTTGGGGCTTTTCCTTTTAATTTATTGTATTTTCTAGCTGGATCTAAGACATGTATCATAATATCACTTTATAATGCATTTTCTTTTTTGCATTTTGAGAATATTTGGTATTATATTTGGGGTGGGGAGTACACTGAAGAGCAGTTTAATATGGAAAAAATCAGAAGAATACCTGCACAGAAAAAGGTAGCAACAGCACCACTACAAATGATGTCCTTTAAAGGAACTAGAATTTTAAAGCACATGATGAAAGGTAGCCTTCACCCTTTGTCATAATATTGGCATAACCATGTAATATCACATCAGTTGCATCTCAGCAGTGTCTGCAGACCCCCCTGCAGCCTAACTGAGCTTGTGAGTCAGAGGCAGATGTGAAACCTCTCCCGTGGGATGTATGAGGAGGGACAGGTCTATAAGCATGAGATTTACTGAGCTTTATTGATTATAAATGTTTATGGTGTGCCATTAGGGAACTACCTAATCCAATTCAACAGGAATACCAAGAAGGAGGATGTTAAGCACCAAATCTCTGCAGAAGGTAAGGATTTAAAGCCATCACTGAGAAAATGCTGTTGTCAGATGGAGGACCAAAGCCACCCACCATTTGCCATGTGGCTGAGGGTTGAGGCAGTGGTCTGGAATATGGAATACCCAGCCAAATAGTTCCAGCTATTTGGCCTTCCAGGTGAGTGTCAGAGGCTACAGGCAGTGGGGTACTGGAGAGCTGGTGCTGTTCGCTTTGCTTTATATACCTGGGTTTGGAACTAAATTCACACAATTAAAATAGCTAGAAGCTTTGAGAATATGGGACTAACTGAAGCACTGTGGCTAGGATGAATCCCAAACATTGGCATTCCAGGATCAGGGCTCATTCATACCACATCATCATCATCAAAACAGCCAAAAATGCCAAACCGTGTCAGCATCCAGGAGAAAGAGATGCTCAGAGCCTTCCATAGCTTGGAAGGACACTCTTCATAGCAGTGAGCTGATAGACACAGTCAGAGAAAGAGACAACCCAACCTAAGTACACACTGGAATAGAAAAGGACAGATATCTGCACTTCACTCAGTGCTTGGTGTTGTTCATGTGACAAATAAACGGGGATGTTTCCTCCTCTGCAAATCGGTCCTGGCAGGGACACTGCTGCTCAGCAATGCTGAAGCTGTCACAGAGGCAGTTGTGCATGTGCCCAGCAGCAAGATGAACAGGAAAATTCACTGGCTTACAGCATAAAGAAAGAAATTAAGTTAAATAAACCTATCTTAGAACTACAGTATCACTTGAGTTGGAAGAGACCTTTAAGATCATCAAGTCCAACCACAGCCTAACCCTGCCTAGTCCACCTCTAGACCATGTCCTCAAGCACAACATCTACACACCTCTTAAATACCTCCAGGGATGGTGACTCCACCACTACCTCAGGCAGCCTGTTCCCGTACCTGACAACCCTTTCAGTAACGAATTCTTCCTGATGTGTAACCTAAATCTGTCCCGGTGCAGTTTATAACCATTTCCTCTCATCCTATCGCTTGTTACCTGAGAGAAGAGACAGACCCCCACCTCTCTGCACCCTCCTTGCAGGTACTTGTAGATAGTGATAAGGTCTCCCCTCAGCCTCCCTTTCTTTAGAATAATAGGCCTCAGCTTCCTCAGCTGCTTCTTGTAGGACTTGTTCTCCAGACCCTTCACCAGCTTNTGGAGTTGTTGTGACCAAAGTGCAGGACCCAGCACTTGGCCTTGTTGAACCCCATGAGGTTGACCTCTGTCCATCGATCTAGCCCCAGGAGTTCTACTTTTTCTTTCATTTTTCTCTCCCCCATCCCACTGGGAAGGAGGGAGTGAGCAAATGCTTGTGTGGTTGTTTTAGTTGCTGACTGGGTCAAACTGCTACACCTCCCTCCCTTGGGGCCTACCTCCACCTCTGCCCATGGCCCCACAGCTCTATTTCAGTTCCAGGCTGCATATGCAGTCCCAGTCTGAGCCATTTTGGAGGTCTGAATGTTCCAAGTCCTTTCCCTTGCTCTTCCTGAGCTACTGTCTGGATTTTCAAGATTGTCCTAGGGCCTGACTTGTTTCAGGTACTTGTAGATAGTGATAAGGTCATGAGGCTGGGACCAGTGGCTGGTGTTGTACTGGCTCTTCTCACCCTCATCAGGTGTTGGGTATATAGCCTGGACTGGGTTGGCCCTCAGCTACCAAATTGCTCTCCCTCATAGAACAGCCCCTGGTAGCAAAAGCCTTTGGGCTAGAGGGGTCACATGTCTGGCACAGGCTGGTTGTCTCTTCTTGTACACTGGAGCTTTGCTAAGTAAGTGCTGCATGAGGCAGCTCTTCATCCAGTGCTAATCAAGCTCTGGAAAAAAATCCATAGTTGCTGGGAAAATTATGAGAGCAATTTCAAGATGGGGCCCTTTATTGATGATTTAGAGTGCTCATTAAAATGACCTTATTAACCAACATGTGGTTAATGTTATCAGAAGGTTAGTTAGCAAAGAGCTCATTACAGATTAATACAGTTCATTTCATTTTGAAGGCAATAAATAAAGATTTATTGGAGAGCAAGCAGAGCACATTCTGGCAGCGTGATGGTGATCGGGCCGGGAATCTTTCTCTCATGGCTGGTGGGCTTCTTGATCCTGTGACAGTGGTACTACAGCAAACATCTGTTTGATTCTGCAGACAAAGGTAGGCTATGTTCCAGTGCCTGGAAATCAGATGGGACAAAACTGCTTTAGAAATAAGATACTTTAAGGTACTTTTTGTTGTTGTTGTTCCACTAGAACTGCTGTCTTTGGGATGGTCAGATGTCATGCATGCTCTTCAAATCAAGGCTTGACTGTTCTTGTAAAAGATCTGCTCTAGTGTAACAGGACAAACAAACAGCTTAGCAAGGTTTTATAGTGACAGGTACTCAATAACTTGAACCATGTTTTTTTTCAGTCCTTCTAGCTCAGGTAATAGCTCAGGCCATGGAAAGGTGATGAAAGATGATGGTTTTGCCCTGGGTAATTGTCGTGGTTTCTCCCCAGCTGGAGCTGAACACCACGTACCCAAGGAATGTCTGTTTTCACTGCTGCTGCACTATGATGCAGCACACATCTGGACTAGCACCTGAAGGTCTCAGTACTGTCTCATCCCAACTGTGTCTGTAATAACTTCAAACCAGCTGCTGATTCAGACCGAATGCAAAGAAATGCAAGAAAAGCTGTACAAGAAGCATTAAAGACTCCCAGTGGGACAAGTCCCAGAGAGGGACACCAGACCATCTTGTGAGCTTTACTTTCTTGTTAGGTCTACATCAACAAGCTGAAGCTAGATGCACTGAAACAGGGGCACCATAAAAGCTTTTCCATTACTTTAAAGGTTTTTCATGTTCCTAGGACTGCTGCAGTAGCTTCCCATTTGGTTAACTGTACATCATCCCTTTTACTCAGCTTGGTAACAAAGAGTTAAGTTTAGCAATATACTGATTTTTCTTTTTTTAGGGATTAGCATCCCAGGAATAAAAATGACTCTAATCAAATCTGCCTGCTGCATTTGGGCTCTGCCTGGCCGACTGCTGCCCACTACTGCTGCTGGCCACCCCCTGCCTGGCAAACCGGTGCCTTGGCAGCCACTGCAGGTGGGAGTGCTGCCACCCTCTGCCTGGAGGAGCCTGCAAGCAGCTCCTGGCACAAAGGTGATTATCTTAGTGTGGCTTTGTAAGGTCTGGGTTTGCTCTCTGGAGTAATCAGCAATTACCAATTCTTATTAGGGGGGATTTTTAGTATCAGAATCCACTAACTTTTTTTTTTTCTCCCACAAGTGTGAGTTACAGTCATGTAGGAGGGCTCTGATGAAAAGAAAAGGCTGTGTTCTCATTTTCAGGTGTGAGGCTGTTGTCTTTGACTTGACTTCAGTAGTTTCCCATTTCCTGTTCGAGTACTTGCGGTCAACGGTTCTTGGTTCAAGATGTCACTTGGAATGTGAATGATTTCACAGGCAGTTTGGACAACAGCAGTCTGAATGCAGACTCTCAGGAAAGTATAAAAGATAATTTAATTCCTGAAATGTTATAAATAATTGGCATATACAGGACAAAAAATGTGGAGAAATTGTGAAATATGTCATAATGAGGAACACAAAGGAATGCTGTTTCCCCTTGTACTGTATGAAAAAGAAAGTGCCACTTTCTTTTTCATAAGTACAGGTAAGATAGAGGAGATAAGTACAGGTCCTGCTACTTATCTCCATGCCTTTTCATACTTGTAGGCACCTCCTCCCCTCCTTCAGTAGGTCTGCTGATACATTTGAAGGCAACTTGAAAATGAAACCTTGGGAATGAAAGGCGTCAAAATCTTGTTTTACACATTTTTGAATCAAAAAAGTGTAAAACAAGAGGGAATAACTCTTGTGGCATAGAGTATAATAGCAGAGCTTGTGAGACATCTTTGAAGAAGGATGTGGACACCAAAGGAATCAATAAAATGCCAAGAGAATTTTATGGAAGAGTATAGAAAAAGATTCCCTAGAAGCCATTATTAGCCAGACAATGGACTGGTGATTGAGAACAGGCAGTATGGATTCATCAAGGCCTGACCAAGCTGGTTGCCTTCTATAATTGTATGAGTGGTCTGGTGGATGAAAGCAGAGGAGTATGTGTTGTTTGGTGGGACTTGAGAAGGACCTTTAGCAGAGTCTCCCTTGTTATCCTGGTGAGATACAATACACTCACTACAGGGTGGGGAGAAATCTGAAATTGTGATAAGCAGTTTAAAGTCCAGAAGCTGGTGGCCAGTTGCTAGTGATGTTCCTCAGCAGTCAATACTGGGGCTGATAATGGTCAACAACTGCGTTGTTTGGGGAGTAGGACTGGAAGTGCTCTCAGCATGTTCATGTATGACACCAAACTGAGGGAAGGAGCAGTTCATGTGACAGACAGTCAGAGGAGGTTGGACAAAAATGGAGAAATAGGCTGACAGGAACTCATAAAGTTCAGCAAAGGAAAATGCAACACCCTGCACCTGGCTTAGAATGAATCTATCTGCAGATTATGTCAAGGTAGTCAGCTGGACAGAAAACAGCTTTGCATGAAAGGGCCTTTGGGTCCTGGTGGGCAGTGAGTTAAGCATGAGATAGTAGTGCACCTCTGAGCCTACAAGGCTAGCTTCATATTAGACTACAGTTATTAAACATCAACAGATCTGGAAAAGAGGTTCTTTCCCTTTGTTCAGTACTTGTCAGACTGGACTTGGAATGTTGTATCTGGTTTGGAGCTCTCCAGAACAAGACAGACATCAATAAACTGAATTAAGTTTAATAAATACATATAGGATCATAGAATCTCAGAATCTCCTGAGCTGGAAGGGACCCATAAGGATCATCAGGTCCAACTCCTGCCTTCACACAGGGCCAGATAAGGCAGAGCATGGGACTGGGTGCATTGTCCAGACACTTCTTGAGCTCAGCCAAGCTTGGTGCTGTGACCTCTGCCCTGAGGAGCCTGTTCCAGTGCCCGACCACCCTCTCAGTCAAGAACCTGTTCCTGATATCCAACCTAAACCTCCCTTCATGTCATTCTCTGGGGTTCTATGTACCTGTGTATGCAAGCTATTTACTGAGAGAGTGGTTGGGCACTGGATCAGCTACCAAGAGAGGCTGTGAAATCTTCTTCCTAGGAGATTGATAGATTTCTAAATATATTATGCACAACATTACAGCTTCAATTTTGAAATAACAGTAAAGGTACAAAGTTGGATGGAACAGTTAAACAGACAAGATCCTCATTATCTGGAAATAAAGAACTAACATGAGGGTGGTAAAATAGGAGTGCAATACAATGTTAAATATTACGCTTGTGAAGACAGGCTGAAGAATTTTGGTTGTTCAACCTGGAGAAGAGAAGGCTCTGGAGAGACCTTACTGCAGCCTTCCAGTATCAAAAGGGAGCTTATAAGAAAGCTGGAGAGGGACTGTTTACAAGGGCATGTAGTGCTAGGACAAGGGGTAACGGCCTTGAGCTGAAGGAGGAAGATTTGGATTCAGTATAAGGAAGAAATTCTTCCCTGTGAAGGTGGTGAGTCACTGGAACAGGTTTCCCAGAGAGCTTGTAGATGCTTCCTCCAGTATTCAAGCCAGGTTGGATGGGGCTTTGGGCAGCCTAGTCTAGTGGAGAGTGAACCTGCCCATGGCAGAGGGGGTGGAACTAGAGGAGCTTTCAGGCCCCTTACAACCCAAACCAATCTTTAAGTCTATGTTCCACAGTTGATGGCAAATATCAGGAATTTCTGCCTCAGGGTAGGAGTTCCTAAGCTGAAAATTTTTGAGATGACACTGAGACTCTTAATGGTAGATAACTAGGAACCAGCCTTAAAAAAGATGCTTTTCTTAAAAAGCTGTATGGAATCTTAGAACGTATCAGGCAAGGATAAGGAATAGGTAGTACTTCAGGATGTGGCACTGAGTGTTGTATACATTTTTTAGCCATGTGCATTGATGAAATATAGAGCCAACAGGTGTGATGCAGAATCAAGGGAGCCCATTTTTCAAGAAACTATGAGGCATAATTAGCTTGTTTACCTAGTAAAACACATTGGAAAACTATGCTTACTTCATTTATGATGAGGATGGAGTCCTAAGTACCAGACTGAGAGGAAGAGCTTTTAAAGATAAAGGGCCCTGTCAGTTCAAAACCAGAATATTATTTGATCCTGACTGAGGAAGGTTCCTGTGCATCACAAGACCAGTCTTTTGCAGTAGCCTTAGAAGTGGATGGATTGGTATGGAGTGCCATTCTTATCATTCTCAAGTCAAGGCATGGCCTTTCACAAAGATGCTTCTGAGTTTGCAAACTGGATATCTGATCACAATTCCTCCTGCTTTCTTGTTTTATAATTTTACTAATACTTGGAGTTGAGTTGCCCCAACATAGGAGTAGAGTGAGTACCGTTTTCTTGATGGTCATGTCTCTTGTTAAAGCTAAAGGGGATTGTATGTCAGAAAAGCCATGAGCAGTGCAAGGTATCACCAAAAACACTATTGAAGGCAAAAATAATTAAGATTATCCAAAAACCAGCATTATGAACTGGGCTGTAGCTGTTCATAGCAAGTGGAAGAATTGGCATGATGGCAGGGAATGGCACACAAACTACAAGGAATGGCACATTTCAAAGTAACATCTGGGCAGACAGTAGTCAGAGTTCACATTCTTAAAGAATGACATCTCTTTGAACTACAACTACTCTCAGGAATCAGGCATAATATACAGAAAAGGCACAACCAAATAAAATACTTGCCAGGAAACCAGTTCAGTCTTCTTTGAACTAGAGCTGTTAAGTAGGTAAAGGTCTACTCCAAAGTACACATCACCTCAATATACTTTGACATTGGGTTTGTCTGTGGTGCTAATAGCACCCAACTATAAATCTGAACAGTCCTCTAAGCCTGAGAGATTCTTGAACACTGTTGGGTCAATATACCCAAGGCATTATATTTTTCTTTTCCTGCAAGTCTGTGGCTGGCTCTAGCAGGGCTTAGCTGAATGGACTTTAGTGGATGGCTATGAAAATAAAACTTTGACATATGTTTTAGTCATCAGTAACCAGGAACACTTGTAAAGTTTGGACAGCTCATTGTTAATTGCCAGGAAGGTACAGACTATTATAATCTCAGGAAAAAAGGTACTTTGTGAGAATGTACAAAAGGAATACATTTTACTACCTAATTAATTTTTGACCACTGTGGAGAAACATGTTTTTTGGGACCTTTAAGAGAGGGCAGAACTGGGAGGAGACAAGATGAAAACAGCCTAAACCACAGTTTGTGCTAAAAGTTAATGATTCTTCTACCAAGTACCAGCACAGCTTTGCTTAAGGAGAGAATACACTGAATTCTGAGCGTTTGTGTGGTAGTGTAACAGCTGTTGTGGATACAAAACCTAGGTAGGAACATCTTTAATATTCTTTTTGTTTGTCTTAACCTTAAAATGTTGCCATTTAGTGTTTGCAGCTAGTGAACATTACTGGTGTGTAGAACTAATTGCATTTCCTGTGATCAGTGACATTCCTGTTGTAAATGGCAATCCTTTAATGATGGCATTGTATGTTTGTACGTGGATCTCTCAACTGAAAGCATCATATGCCTCGAAGAACATGAGCAGCACTGAGGCCTGAACAGCACTGCAATACTCATTTTTCATATTAGGATAACTTAAAAGGTCTTATTTTGATTCCTTAATGTGTTTAAAAACCACTAATACAATTGGATCAGCACTGCAGTTACTGGAAATCATCACAGTTCCATAAACTCCTGGATGAAATGTAGCTCCTGCTTTGTGATTTGTTAGTTGACTGGATGGTTATGTACAAGCAAGAAACAGCCTGAGGACTTACAGTGTCTTTGCTTGATTCTGAAAATTCTTCAAACTTTATGGCACTTTTCTTCCATCATAATCTACAAAACCTGCAGCAAAATATTGTCTTGACCTTTTTAAATTAATGTAAACTAATTATTAGTGAAATAAGTCTAAAATTGCAACTTGATCAATACTTTGAATTGTCAGGCCCAACAGCTTGTGGGTGGTGACATCAATTGTTAACTCTTTCATTTTTTATTTTTTTTTTCCTAATCTTCTTGTGGCACAGAATTTCCCTGGCCTTGATCTCTCCTATGTCCAGCAGATTTCTGACCACCACATTAGGTCAGAGCCATCCCAGGATGGGAGGAGATGCTCCAATTTTTGATCCTTTCACATAGCTCGCTCAAACATTTCTCAGCACAGCTGCATCACCTTCCTTGTCCTAGCCTTCTCCAGAAGAAGTAGTACCACCTCCAGTAGCATTTTTGCAAAGCAACAATAAGACTGTAAGACATGTGTCATTCACCGCTGACAGGAGCTTGTCACCCCGTCCGTCCTCGCCTTAGAGTCCTTCCTCTGTATCACTGGAGGAGCAGAGCTCTGATAGTGCTGAGCCAACTAACTTCCACCTTCTAACTGGCTTCACACTTTTATGTGACCATCAGGCAGATTTTGCCCCACAAAGATGTATTTTATTTTATTTTAATTCATATTTTTTAATTTTCCTCTTTTTTTCTATCCTTAACCTCGCACGGTACCTAACCTCTGCCCCTAGATGTTTTTTTCACCTCCTGCCTCTTTTTTTCACTCTAATTGCTAAACCTGCTCTTTGATGCTTTTGCTCACACTTTTCAATCTTCTTGTCCTTCTTTTTGTGCCTTCAGTCTTTCTCTGAAGCATTTAATGGGATAATCTTCTAATGACTAAACTTCTTTAGGTGTATGGGCAACTGAATGCCTTTCTTTTCACTCTAATTTGCCTCTTCTGTCTTCATGTTTCTCTGCCTTCACTCCTTTCCTTATACTGACATTCTAAATTATGCTGTACCTTCAAAATCTCAAAAATAATCTCACTCCTTTAGTCCTGTAACTTCAATGACAGGCAACTCCAGCATCTTTTGTGGTCATTAATGTTATCATGCTAACAGGGAGAAGCTAATATCTTCAGATCACATGGGGACAAATTAATTTCAGAGGACCAGATTCTCAGAAGTATTTGTGTAGTCACCTATCCTGAGTACTTACCTCATTCCATAGGCATTTCTGTAGGTAGTTGTGCAGACTTGAGGAAATCCTTTATGTCACTTCTTGTTCCTATCTGTCTGAGGAGCCAAGGAGAAGAAAAGCCCATTTTTTTGTCCAGATATGTGTTCTGACCCAGACTTAGAGCACAGCCACAGAGGCAGTGGTACTCACAAGTGTCAAGTTGAGAGTTTGGGAAGCCTCTACAAGAGGTGGAAAAGGAAAGGAGTTACTAATGCGAGCAGTAGTACCTAAGGGCATGTTCATGACCTTAAGCCCAAGCAATTCCAAGTTAATTCAAACTTTATTTGTTTAAATCTATGTTTTTTTATCTGAAATATCTCAGTTATTAACCCTCCATCATCTGAGTGATGAAAAAATGTTCTTCACCACTGTGCATTAGAGGAATTCTTAGTCTTTAAATGCTCCAACAAGTGTTACTTAGCCATATGCCTTGTAGCAGAGCAATTTGCAATTGCAGCTGGACTGTTTCCAGCATTGGAAAAGTTCATCCAACTTTTTTCAGCTCCATTCAAGCATGGAAAACCCCTCTTTGTGTGATTTTTTTCCCCTCTCTCTCTTTTTTATTCTTTCCTTCACTGTGTTCTCAAATGAGGAGACTACTGTGAAAGGTGAAATAAATCAGTTCCTGTGTGTGATGATTTCTGAGCTGTGATTTGGGGACGTTAGTTTCAATACTCCTATCTTCCCTGTGTGTCAAGATCTGCAGAGCTGAAGAGAGTTTGTTTCAAGTGACTCTTTTTTTTTTTTCTGAGAAGCTCTGCAGTGGCATCTGGATCTTCCTTCAGAAATCTGTTCTGTTTGTAGTGGAGTTACGCAAACGGGCAAGTGTTTTCATTCTTTAAATAAACTTTGCAGATAGATACATAGATTTCCCTTACAGCTTTGCACTGAAGTATTGTTTTTAATTGCTTAACCATCTCTCACATATAGAGTTACAAAAAAGAAGAAAAATAATGTATTGCACTATTTATTGAAATAAACCCAAATTCAACAAGCTTTCAATTTAATTTTTTTTTAAGTGTTATATCAAAGGAGAGTAAAGATTTGTCATCTATGGTTATGGGGTGTTCTCTTCTCCAAGGAAGTTGAGCAGTATGGAAATAGAAAGAGGTTAGGGATACCCTATATAGTACTGCACTAAGAAAAAGCACATAATCTTCTTAGAGGAGGTCAGGTAGCTAAAATTATCAATTAATTTGTCATTAAGAATTGTTTCCAACATGCCAGCATGAAGGGGTAATGATGGCATGGCATGACTACAGATATATTACCAAAACAGTGACTGAGTCCTAAGCAGCATGAGCTGCAACTTCAGTTTCATTAGGACTCCTGGTGCTCCAGCACTGGGACTTTGTTGGCACCTGTAGTTCATTTTCAGCCTGTGTCTTTGTCTCCTATTCTTTTGCAGAAATTGTCCTTTCAGCATTCAAAGTTTTTTCTAAACAAACAAACAAAAAAACCAACCAAAAAAAAAAGGCAGAGAGCAGTGGAGAGAGTGAATACCATTTCACTTGAAAAGAAAGGTCTAAAATAAACCCTCAAACCTGAGAATTTAAGCAAATATACACTTTGAAACACCCAAGTTGTTGAGCCAAATCCTTTCCAATGAAAAGATTCGGTTTCAACATCTCAGCATTTTCCTGCAACCACTGTTTCATCAGAAAGGTCCTTAAGCAAATCTGTTTTGACAGATGTGTTTTTTCATTTATTATTGTTTTCTCTCAGGTTCAGCTCCTTCAGTAAAGAAATCAACCATGACAGTGGAAACCGAATCCAGCAACATCGATGACTCTAATCAGGAAGCAGACCCTGCCCAGCTTTTGGATGATGAAGCAAACAAAAGTCTACAGGTCAAAAAGAAGGCTTCCTGTTGCACTGGCTTGAAGGTTTGCTGCCTTATCAATATCCCCACAAATTGCTGTTGTTATATGTTAAGAAATGTTGTTCAAGACACAACATGACAGATTACTTCATTCCTGTTTTCCCCTATCTTTTCCGGAACTGGATACACGCTGGAGGTACAGAGACCAGTTGGATCTTATCTTTGACCTAAAGAAAACAAAAATTCCTCATTTACTCTCAAATTGCTCATAGGTGGATCCCCTTCTTTGTCACTGGAGAGAGGTAGCAGCCTCCAGTGAAAGACCTGAAGCAGGCTAAAGTGGGTGGCTGCTACACACTGCTGTCTAGAGGTTGCTATCACCATTCTTGTAGGACCAAAATAGGGTGAGGTCAATTGTATTCCAGGACTTCTATCTAATCCAGGGCTGCAGGTCAAACAGTTCACTGATACTGTTCACAAGCATACCAGCTTTCAAGAGTGCACAAGAATTGACTAACAAAGTAAGTAAACTGATGGGAATTTTGCTTTCGTGTTAAAATTTTAGTATTTATTGCTTCTGGCTGAGCTGCAAATACTGCAAGGGCAAGATCTGACACTGGTGTGTTTGGGTTTATGTTTTGACTACATCTTCAGCCAGCTTCATCTCAGGTAAAATTCCATTGACTCTGTGGAGTTGCAGACAGGGACACATTTCTTTCTATAAAAAGGTCTGTAAAATGCCATATTAATGGGAAAAACAGGTAATTGCAAGTTCCTCAAACATCCAAAACAGTTGGGCTCACGTATCAGGCAAAGGTTGTCATATTTTTTTGTTTATCTGACTCAGATTTGCAACCTATATACACCCATAAAATAGTCTGATCTCTCTGTGAGACTCACGGCACTAACATGACCATCACACAGGCAGGCAGTGCTGCAAAAACAGGGATCTATGTCTGATTTTATGACAATTAGAGTTTAATGGACACAATATCTTGGAGGTAATAAAAGACAAACATCTACTCTCCCTTGTTTTCCCATCCAATATTTTGTGTTTCACCAGGGTTTTACATTTTCAAATGCAAAATACCCAGGTAATTTTTGTTTGTGTTCTCAGCCTTATCAGCAGCTTGTGATTGCAACCCCCAAGAGCACCACTGGCACAAAGCAGGAAAGAAGTTTCTCACTAACCTATTAGCCAGTTGAGCTAAGGATAAAGCCCTCACTTCTGAGATTTTTCTCTTCTGTTCCTGAAAAAGGATAAATCTGTTTCCAAGCTTGTACTTCCCAGACTGGCTTCATTTCTTACAGTAGATAGTGTTGCAAAATCTAAATCTATATTTACTTTTGTTTATTTTGTTTACTTTTGTTGTATTGGAACTTTTACCCAGTAAGACATAAGTCTGTTTGTTTTTTAGACCATGTTGAAACAGTTGGATAATATTTAAACAAACCTAGTTTAACTTTGCATCAAATACATCTTTATTTGCAAAAGGCACAACAACGTGTGTTGGTGGAAGCTAATATAAAACTGTCAAGAATATTGAGGTTTCCTCTATGAGGTATATGGTATACAGGCAACATAGCAACGATGTATGTATTTCAAAATATACAATCTGAGACAGAGATGAACTCAGTCTGTACTGCCTTCCACATACTGGGATGTCATAAATACTAGAATGAAGCCTCTTCTTTGATGCCACAGCTATCTATGTGTTTTAGTTAGAACCAGCTATGTGCTTCCCTAAAATAAGTGCCATGTGGCCCAAGCAGAAGATAACTGGGGCCAAGATTAATTTTAGGTTGGACTAGTAGCAGTAAGCCTAGGTATTTTACCTCTGGCAAATTTCACATTTCTGTAACATCTAGAGACCTCGCCGTTTTGGCTGCATAAAACTGGGCCTCAGCCTCTTGATAAACTTCACCACAGGGTGTCAGTAAGATAAGTAGTTACCAGTGAGTTGTTTACCAACTTAAAGCTTCACAGTCTGTAGGATTTCTGCTTTGGAAAAACCTCTGGTCAGCCATGCAGGTAAGATTGGACTTTCTGGTCATGAAATGGCTGTTGCAAACCTGAGCTCTAAAGCCAGGAGCTGCTCCTAGCATGGCACCTCACACCAGCCCTCTTCAGCAGGCCAAACCAGAGCTGAGACCACCCTGGCACTCTGCAGCTTGTGAAAACAGCATGTTGTAGCATGTGAATAGTAAGTAGTGTAGTATGTGAAAATTCACACCTGTCACTGCAATCTGAGTAGCAAATGTGTACAATGATGATGGATTGCTCCACACAGGTTTCACCACATTTGATCGCTGACCAGTTTCTCTGCCTCTACCTCCCACTGTCCATCTTTCTCTTTCCTCAGGCATTTCTCACTGCTTTATCGTTCACCTACTTGAGTAAAGCATTATCTGGTACAATTATGAAAAGCTCCATCACTCAGATTGAACGAAGGTTTGACCTGACATCCTCTACTGTTGGTTTCATCGATGGGAGCTTTGAGATGGGTAATTGATATTCTATAGCATGCAGAAAACTGTTCAGACAAATAGGAGGCACAGCATCTGGCATTAATTTTCATTCATTACCTTACAGGTAATTTGCTGGTGATTGCATTTGTAAGCTACTTTGGAGCTAAACTTCACAGGCCCAAAGTTATAGCTGTTGGATGCTTCACTATGGCTTTGGGAAGTCTTTTAACAGCAATGCCTCATTTCTTCATGGGATAGTAAGTACTACTCAAAATGAATTTAGGTAACCTAACATTGGAACTGGATACTGTTTTCTGTTTTATTAACAGTTGTTTGGTGTATATCAAGTCTTAAGATCTCCAAAGGCCTACAGAGCCTTAGCTCAATGTGCAATGAATCACGGTTGACACATGTATCACTGTTCATTCTATCTGGTTGGAAAAACACTGCTCCTCTGAAGTGAAAGTTCAAATTTTCAACAAAATAGGAAAAACACAGTGCTTTAGATTTCAGTCAGACTTGTTCAGAAAGGAGGCAAAGAACGAAATAATTTTACAAAAGCATTGGAATTTCTTTTTTCAGGAGGAAACACTT
This sequence comes from Heliornis fulica, assembly GCA_013399135.1. Lineage (NCBI taxonomy): Eukaryota > Metazoa > Chordata > Aves > Gruiformes > Heliornithidae > Heliornis > Heliornis fulica. Next base: position 8,652 of record VXBZ01011308.1, on the reverse strand, counting down.
TTGCCTATGAAAATTCCAGTTTAAAAAAAAAATAATATATTTCTCCTTGAAAGAGTAAACCCATTTTGTTAAGCTGGCATCTTTTGTTCTGCTGTGGGAAATAGCTGCTCCTCTCATGGAGCAGCGTCTCAACTTCACGCAGAGCCTGAGATGGTTCAGTGCTGACAGAACTGGTGCTAGGGGTTTTCCTGTTCCAGTTGTACATACCTGGTTAAACTGGTTTTCTGTAGTTAGTTATGTTAATTTTTACTGATCTTCTCCAGCCCCAGAGAATTACTGCATGTTACTTATATGTGATACCGTTTCTAGCCATAGCTTTGATACAGTGATACCATAAAGGTATATTTATGTTGCTCTTTTAAATGTATTGGAATAATGTCAGGTATACAGCTGTAAAAAGGAAGCTAAGGAATACTGTTTGTCATGATGATGGATCTTGCAGCAGCATCAGTCTTGCATTTTCCTCTGCTTAAGGCAAACTATGTGTCTTGCTCACCTACCCTAGGAAACTCATATAATGTTTCTCATATACCTGAGAAACTGTATATGAGTTTCTCATATACACTTTTATGAGGAAACCTTTCTGCACTGTCTGTTCTGATGAATGCTCTTTGATTTAACCTGAAAAGTAAGCCTGCTTGGTCATCCCAGTTCCTAGAACCAGAACATGTGCTTTACCATGTTGTTCTGCCTAAGACAATTGTACTTTGCACCTCAACAGGTCTCATATCTGGGAAAAGATTATGCTAAAGCAGCCAAACAGCTTCCAGCACCCGAGCTGCTCAGCTGTCACCCTGCAACATGGCTCAGCTCCCTGTGATATAGCTAAAGATCTTCTCCGAGCCCCTAATTTTATGCACTCACTGCTATACCACACCTCTTTCTAAAGACAGTGCTAATTATCAGGCAAATAGGTAACTCCTGAGGATGACTTCTGACTTCCTCACTCCTCTCCTCCCCCTAACCCCAAAATACCTGTCTGAGATGAAAAGGGGGTCTTACATAAGACATCATTGTTTGCACCTTGACTATAGGGAGGAAATTTATTTGGACCTGACCCTAAATGCTTATAACGAAGAGTTCAATCCTACCTGAATTACTTTCAAAAGCCCTTTTGAATTTTACAGCTTAACATGTCATGTTTTGTAGAAACATGATTTTGACTTTTATTAGTTCTTCATTTTATTGTTTTTGTCTTCCCAAATGTGCTTAAATAATCTTCACTTTTCTCTTTTAGTAGCACGCTGGATTCATATTAAAAAAATCCCACACTTTTCTCTTTAGGGAAATAGCAGCCAAGTGATTTCTGCCCTAAACCCCTATTTTTCCCCCAGGGAGCGCTGCTTCTAAACCTGCCTATTCTGTATTTTCAGCTATAAGTATGAGACAGCATCACATACAGCCTCTTCAGCCAACGTAAATTCCAGCCTGAATCCCTGTTCCCTGCATCAAGATGTGAATGAAACCTTGTTGCAAACCTCCCACTCAGGTAAGGAACTGTGAGTGGAAGGACAAATAAAGGCACTAGTTTTAAAGTTGGTTGTAAGCAGCGTAGATCTTTGTCCCATGCAAGATGCTCAGTTACATGTGTAACTTCGGTCTCTACCTGTTGGGGAACAGTACCAGCACTTAAATGTGCTTTCTGCATTTAATTTGGAGAAGAAACATCCAGCAAACACAAAATACTAGGCTCCAGATCCCCAGTTTCCTATGTTCCCACTTCCAAATCACAGTAAATTCACCCCAACACTGAAGGGTTTGCTGAGACTGCGTGTGAAGAAATTTCTGAAGGGATTCGATTGCCCAGGACCTGGAGTTGGGGAGGTGAAAGAGATACCATGAAAGGACACAAAACTGCAGAATTAACTGGAAATAAGTGGAGATATCTATTACTTTGTTTATTATATGCAATGCAGAACTTTTACATGGTGCTTTGCATTTGAGACAGGTAGAAAAAGAGACAAACTGTGCCCCAGAAACCACCTCCATCTTCCCAAGTTAAAAATATAATTCATGTGTCAGATAATATATTTATGACAGTATCAATCTGCCCTTTTCTGTACATGGGCATTTTATCTGATGAATGATACCTGTATTTAATTAGAAACCAAATACAGGTGGAAGGAGTTATTAAATATTATTGAAAGGTTGATGGACTTTCATTAATCTTCCATAAGGATATTGATGTTAATACCTTAAATACTAAACTACAACGTGCTGTTTCCTATTCAACTATTCTATTACAAAGACATAAACTCTCATTATCTGCAGGCTGTGAGAAGGAACCATCATCATATATGTGGATATATATCTTACTGGGAAACATGTTACGTGGAATTGGTGAGACACCAATAACCCCACTGGGCATCTCTTACCTTGATGATTTTGCTAAGGAAGAGGATGTTCCTGTGTATGTAGGTAATCTCCAAATGAAGTAAACTGAGAGATTTGCAGCATAAGAGGTCGATCATCTTCTGCAGAAGAAAATATTCAGCAATTAAAATGTACTAGCATCTGCCTCCTTATATTTTCAGCCTGTTTGCACACTATAGCCATGCTGGGCCCAATGTTTGGTTTCCTGTTGGGATCTCTATGTGCAAAACTGTATGTGGATATTGGATTTGTGGATTTAGGTAAGCCAAATGGAGGTGAAGTGAAAGTAAGTTAATACCCATTGGTAACAGGTTACTCTAACATTTGCATAATTTATATATTAATTATATTAATAGAATTTATCTTCCATTCATTTTTATTTCCTAAATTTTATTATATATTTTATTAGAGTTTTATTAAATTACTGGAAGCTTTTAGGGCAAAGAAATAATTAGACAGGGAACATATTTTAGAATTGTGGTTTAGGGCTGAAGGATTAAAAGACATGTATAAAACTTAGCACCGAGAACTCTCACAGATCCAAGAAGTTTCACTAACTGGGATCTTACTCAAAGAATTCTGCCAGCATAAAATTTTCAGAGTTTCGGTTGATTATCCACCCTTTCAGCTGAAAATATTTTACATTAGTTACAATCCATGTAATATTTGCAATATTTCATATGTGTTTTGTTTTTTTTTTTTTTTTTTTTCTCCCTTTTTTTTTTCAGTGAAAAAAAATGTGGGTGTTNAATGACCTATTTTGCCTTTGCCCTTTGTTAAGCCAATGTCTGATTTTGCTTAGGCCTAAGGACAGTGAGCCAATTCTGGTCACGCAGTGAAAAGTCTTGTACTGTTTGTCCACCACCAAACATGCCAGCATGGAGCAGTCATAAAAATATAGCAAACTATTCTTGTTTTCCTTGCACACAAAGTTTACAGTCGTGGTTAATCTTGCCAATGCCACAGAGAATCCCCACATGCTTAGCAGAGGATGGTCTCAGCAGAAAAATATTTGGTCTAAAAGGACCCCGTGCTTTAGGCCTGTCTGCCCCCATTTTGGTTTCCAGTGTGCTGGATGAGGACCTCTGCGTTGCGATGTAGGCCACAAAATGTCAGTCAGCTTCTCGCAGAGAAGGACAGATCATAGAATCATAAAATCATAGAATGATTAGAGTTGGAAGTGACTCCCAGAGGTCATCTAGTCCAACCCCCCTGCAAGAAGCAGGGACACCTTCTAGCGGTCTGCCAGTACCTCAAGGGGGCCTACAAGAAAGATGGGGAGAGGCTGTTCAGTAGGGCCTGTTGTGACAGGACATGGGGTGATGGTTTTAAAATAGAGGGAGGGAGATTTAGATTGGATATTAGAAAAAAGTTCTTTCCTGTAAGAGTGGTGGAGCACTGGAACAGGTTGCCCAGGGAGGTGGAGGATGCCCCATCCCTGGAGACGTTCAAGGGCAGGTTGGATGAGGCCCTGAGCAACCTGATCTAGTTGGGGGTACACCACTGTTTCCCAATTCCTTCACTACATGAATGGTCTCTCATTAGATGATTATCATTCCCACTGGAAGTCAAACATTGTAAAATGTAGCTATTTGAGCAGATGAAAGGCTGGAAGGTTCAACTTCTTCATTTGGGTTACTTATTTCTGTTTCCCTCAACTCTAGGAAGCATCACTATCACCCCACAGGATTCCCGCTGGGTGGGTGCATGGTGGCTTGGTTTTTTGATAGCTGGGGTCACCAGTTTCCTATCTGCTATTCCATTTTGCTTCCTGCCAAAGAGTCTGAAAAAGCCTGAGGAAACCAGTAAGGCCAAAACTAGATATGGTCTCTTGGAAAATATGGGTGCTGCAAGGAAGACAATTCCTCCTGAAAAATCAAGGAAGTGGTCACTAATACTGAAAGGTAAGAGCTCCACAAGTTGTGACAAGCAATAGGGACAATGTAGAGTGGGAATGTCTTGTTTCTGCAGAATGTTGTGCCTCCCCTGCACTTGAGTTTAACCCAGTTCCCCAGTAAAGGAGGGGTCTGCTAAAGATTATTAGATGTCAAAGAGTTGCTTCAGGACTGAGGTTCTGTGTGCATCACCTGCAATGTGCCATTGCCTGAGTGGCACCTACCTCTCAGATCCTGTGCTGGAAGAAATTTGAACAGCAGAAAATTTGTTTCAGTATCAGGACATAAAGAAAAGATTAGAAGGTTCTTTTCACAATATGGAAAGGCAAATTATTTACCTGACGGTCACAAATCTCACGGAGACTTTGAAGCATGTTGTTGCCTGAGGAAAAATAGAGCAAGCTTGAATATCAGCAGTCTTTAGGCTAAGAAAGGGGTGGAAAGGACTGGGGAAGAGATGACTCTGCATCATTAGACAAAAGCTCCTGTCTGTTAAGATCCCAATGGAAAGCAATGCACAAAGGCCCCTCTTGCATAGCTTTCAACTGGTGATGATACTTGTGTAAGCTGAAAGAAGTCTCTGCTGTGTGGAGCCATTCAGCCTTCACTCACAAATCTCACTGGAGCATCCAGTCCTTAACCCATACTTCTGTCCTGTCTTAGGATTCTCTTCCTGTATCTCAACCTCTCCCAGTGCTCTCCAAGAACTCGATTTTGCTTTCAGATACTCACAGGCACATGAAGATGAGTGCAACTTGCACTCAGACAGCTGGAGAGAAGGATTTTGCCATAAATTTTATAGATTACTGACTGGTAATTATGCCATGCATCATCCAAAGCCAACTCATGTATCCCTTTCTTTCAGATTTCTGTGCCTCCCTGAAAAAAGTATTGGGTAATCGAATGTACTTTACGTTTTTGTGTTGCTCACTGTTACAGTTCAGTAGCTTTATTGGTTTCTTGACTTACAAACCAAAGTACATGGAACAGCAGTATGGACAATCTACTTCGAAATCTAACTTTCTGATAGGTGAGTTACACCATACAATGACTGCATCAGGAGAAGTTCTCACGTGTTGTCTTGTGGGACTGAATTCCTTGCAGAACAGGCTGATGTAAATGTCAATTTCTCCTGAACTTGAATTACATAAAGGCAGCCTACAGACTACAGTTTTGGTGCCTATGGAAGAGAATAAATAATCCTATCCTATAATTTCTGTTTCTGTTATTTCTATTTCTTCTATTTCTATTTCTATTTCTATTTCTATTTCTATTTCTATTTCTATTTCTATTTCTATTTCTATTTCTATTTCTATTTCTATTTCTCTCTCCTTATTTCTATTCCTATTCTGTTTGCTATGTTATGCTAATTTTATTATATCAAGGACACTCCAAAAATGCACCAATGTGGCAATGATGTTAAATACTGCAACATTTGATTAATGCCTTGACATAGAAGGGGTTTTTGAGTGTTGGGTGCTTGAAAAATAACATATGCTTCACAGGGATTAGGCTGAGCACAAAGCCACCTACAGTAATCATAATAATAACAAAACATAAAGCTGCCAAGGATATCAAGCTGAGGATAGAGTTTGTCTCTTAAACCCTGTGTGACTCTTTTATTTTAATATTCCCTTTCTGTAATCTTTCAGGACTGACATCCTTACCTCCTGTAAGTATTGGAATTTTCCTAGGAGGACTCATAATGAAAAAGTACAAAATGAGCATCATTGGAGCAACAAAGTTTGCATTTACTATGTCATTCTTTGCCTATGTCTTCACACTCTTACACTTCTTCGTTGGCTGTGAGAACAACGTGGTAGCAGGCATGACAGTGTCCTATGAGGGGTGAGTATGAAAGGAAGTAGAGTGTCTTTTTCTCCATAGCAGCAATAGTTCAAAAAAAAAGTACTATGACATCAAGGCCAGAAGAGAAACACGCTTTTGCAATGCTTATGAGAAAACAAACACTACACATGTGATAGTTTTGTTATCAGCAGAGTGTCAGCCTGGCAAAGCACAACACTGGTTAAAAATTAACTAGCAATACATTAGTAAAATTGCATTATTACCAGTGTAGGTGGTTTGGATGCATGGGGTGGTTTCACTGTCTCTCACAGTGCTGTCTCCATCCCAGAAGCAATTTTCTAGCCAAGAACTTTTTAAAAGGATGAAGCATATGTAGCTTATGTTGCAGGGGACATTGGGAGCATGTCCTTCACAGAGATGGAAAGACTGGAACATGCTAGACCCCCAGCCTACTCTAAACCAAAATGAAGCTTTTATGCCTACTGATGATGCTCTCTCATCTCAAGAGAGAACCAGGGTTTTGAAGTTACAGGCTGTTATTTTTTCTTGGAATAAGTAAAGTTACGAGCACAGGGGATGTGTACTAGGATATTGCTGTCCAAGGGGCCCATCAATACACTGGCATATGGGTTATCAATACCTGCTCAGAGAACCTCACAACTAGTGTGAACCTGTTTGCATCTCCCTGAAGGCTTGCCCACAGTTCAATAATTTTTTTATTACAGTTTAATTATCAAGCCATACCAGTTCACAGCTGAAAAGGTGGAGCTGGACAGGCAGGATGCCAAGGGTATTTATTTTCACTGGCACCTGAGGACTAATGGTCTCTTTTTTGTCCTTGTCCTATACCCTGTGACCTTTTTTCTTCAGATCTCCATATCCAAAGATGTATGAAAATAAAAGGGAATACTGCATTCTCCACATCCTCTAGGAACTGTTAGGCTAGGCTTTAAGGGAGGAGTAATTTTGATTATGGAGACCAGGAAATCTAGTTTCTGTAATTGGTGTGTTTTTACCAACAGATGAAGATGTACATAGTAAGGCTGTGTTAACTCCTGCTAGCTCTATGTATGACTAGGGGACATCCCAGCTGACCTCCCAAAGCATTTCAGTTTTTCCTTTTCCATCTACACCTACCAGCTAAAATCAGTAGAAACATTTTTAATTGTTTAAAATGTCTTTATAATTCAGTAATCACTTTAATATCAGTCCAAGTAGGATGGTGTTTCAACCAAGGAGATAACACTGTAGAGGCCTAGCTACAAAAATGTATATCCTGGGCATATGAGGCGGGTTTCAGGACAGCAAGGCTGTCTCACAGAAGGGACTGCATTGCCAGCACCGCTGAATTAAAAGTTCTTACACATGTCTGAACTTAACTCCCAAGCAAACCCATCCCATACCATGAAAATGCCATATTTTCTGAGTGCAACTCTGACTGCAAATGTGCTTCCAATGTGTGGGATCCTGTGTGTGGAGACAACGGACTGACATACATTTCGGCATGTCTGGCTGGATGTACAACTTCAGAGGGACATGGAAAGAACACAGTAAGACCCTGCTTCAGTTTCTGATTCTTTTTTTCTCATGTGTTTTCCATGTAACATCAGAAAAACCAAAGTTATTTGAGACCAAACAATTTAGGACCAGTCAATATTTATGATTTCTGGCTACAAATGACCCATAGGGATTTCTTTGAGCTCCTATACATTAAGCAAAAAGCCCCAGCTCCTTGTTGTAGGTCCTAGCTTTCATCTTTTGTAGATTGAGCAAGAGGGGGAAACAAAGGATGATGCCTGAAGGTTGTCTGTAGCTTGTTTTTCATAAACCACATTCTGGCTGCCCTCAGGTTTTCAGCCAGCTAGTGCAGTGTCTTCTCTGATACAGGTCACTAATGTGCAAGTATGAGGAATGAGTTGAGGGGAGGCAGCTTGTTTCCTCTGTGTGAAACTCTGAGGTGGAAGGATGCCACTTATTTTTCTGTCTGAGTGATTTCTGCCCAGCACAGGGTGCTGGGGACAATGCAGAGTCCCAAAGAGGAATCTCCAGCCCATGGATATTAGCCCTCATTGGACTTTATCATTCCCCTGTTTTCTGATGCCTGGTGATCGCTATAGAAGATACAGGATCTTGAGCTGTCTCTACAGACAAAACCAGATTATTTCCTCGAGCAGATCTTGTGTCTCATTCCTCTCTGATGTCTACAGTCATCTTTTCCAAAAGATAATCTTGTTTGAAATCCTAAGATGGGAGGCAGAGGAGAAGGCCTCAGCAGTATCCATGACTTTGAGACTACTGCCTCCCACACAAGTCTGTCTCTGTTTGTGGCCCACAGTTCCCTTTACCTCAGCATGCCCCCATGCCCTGGTTGAAAGCTATTGCTCTTAAGCATAGGTACACCAACTGTAGATTTCTGCATGAGCTGTGCCCCACAGGCAGCTGCTGCTTACGGCTGTGAGGTACTTTTCTCTGGTAGATCAGTGTTAGCAGAGAGGGGCCTGCAGTCCAGGTATTTGTTGTAGAGACAAACATCTTCCAGAAAAGGGATTCTGCATCTACTGTTAAAAACAAGCTG
>VXBZ01011307.1:10074-42347 GCA_013399135.1 Heliornis fulica | reverse complement strand
ACTCATCCTTGACATGCAAAAATATTTCACTTCAATCTTGTGAAGACTTAAATAGAGAAAAATACAACTACTCAAATTTAGGTACACTGAATTTCAGATGAGTTTCTCAATCTGTATTACCCTCATACTTTCCGTAGGTAGAGTGCCGTATAAAATTATTTCCATTTAAACACATTTTATCAGATATTGAATGAAAAACAAACAATATTTTTGATTCTGTGTTCACCAAAAGGAGAAAAGGGCATACCTAAAAGAGCATACTGTAAGACAGTAAATACTGTAGAGGACAGAGACCAAAGTAGTAAGCAGTTCTGTGTAAATACATACTTCATACAGATGAGACATAAGTCACCAAGGTTTTTTCCAAATGAATTGGTCTTTTTCCTCAATGTGGTAAATTGTCTGGACATGGAAGCCTCCAGCTGCACCTTCGCTGCATGTCACCAAATATGCAAAGCTGTTGGCAAAGGTTTGCATGGCAGACTTATTTCCAGATGGGAAACATCCAGATTCTTTTCACCTTGAGTCTGACAGACCTTTCGCAGTTCTCCTTTCCCAATTTTAGTTATATTATTAATGACAGGTAGCAAGTTAGCACTTGTTCCTTTGTCCTCAAACACAATGGCTACTTTCCTCTTGTTTCTACATCCAGATGCATCGGCCAACTATGCAGACAGAGACATCAGCTCAGGGCAGTGGATATCAAACCCCTTGAAACCCTCCTTAATTGTGTTGACCTGGAGCTTCAAATCAAAGGAGGGGAGGTGGGGGGAAAGGCAGAATAGGAAGGAGAATGACACTTGCCTCTATTAGCATAGAACCAGCCAAAATCTTTGTCTGTTTGAAGCTTCTTCACACTGGTATCACCAGCCCAAGGCTCTTACTTGGGAGATCTTGAGGTTTGCTGGTGAACCATGCAAAAATTCAAGCAAAATAACATTAGATACGATCAATTTATATCCCCAAAAGTTGCCAAAAAATAGGGTTGTATTGGAAGTCTTATGAGATACAGCAGTTTCTCTACTACATTACACCACACAGATACTGCATGTAAGCGAACAGTGTCTGTTGGCCTTTTAGGTTTGAAAAAGTCCAGTCTTTGCTGTTATGAGAAAAAATTCTGAAACTCAGATCCTAAAACCTTACTGGTTTTAACTTCATGGTTATGATCTTATCTCATTATTTTATTAACACTTACAAACAGCAGTGTTTTGTTAGAAATTTCCTCCAAAGCCTCTGGCAGTGTCCGCTCTGAACAGTGAGTTAGACAGGCCATTAATTGGCAATTCCCATGCTGTTAACTGTTTGCAGTGACTTAATCTTCGCAATCAAGAAAAATAATCTGGAGGAAATATACTGAACAGAATTCTATGACTGCATTGTATTATGAGAAAATATTATGTATGCACTTTAAAAGCCCTCCATGCTTTGAATCATGGAAAGGCAGTTTCTTCACTATCAGTGTGCTCAGTAAATTAGCTTGCACAAATTTCCAGTGCTATTTGCCATTCATTGTATGAAGTAATCAAGCATGTATTTTCAGCAGCTCTACTGTGAGACAAGAGACAAAGCACAAGGAAAAACAATGTCTCCTTTCAAGTGGAACCAAGGTAAAAATTATCCAGAACTGACCAGTGAAAACAATACCTCACAGGTGATTAACTCAGCTGGTTTAAAGCAGACAGCAATGAGATCACCAGCTTCTATGGAACATTTAACCACTAAATTTAAACAATTGAAAACAGTGCTCTTGTAATGACTAAACTAAGAATATATTAAGAAAAAGTCAGGTTCAGGAAACTGCCAGGAGAAAACGCACACTGTAAACCAAAGATTTTCAACTAGATTTATAGTATCTCATCTTAATTTTGAATCAGTTGTATTTACCTCATGAAGTCTCCCAATTACTAAAAAGCTCTTTTTGAAAGCTACTTTGTTTTCTTATTTTGCATAAAAAGTAAGAAGTTACCAGCTAACTACTGCACAGACCAGTAAATGTTTAACTGAACTAAAATAAAAATATTTTTGGCTCCAATGGGTAACTCTTTATTTGTTATCAGTGACTTTACAGGACTTCTGCTTTTGTCCTTGCTAGGATAATATACCATATGTGCCCTTCTAGTGCAGAAAACAGAGCTTTACATCTTTGGTATATGCTACTACTCCTCTATAGAACAGTTACTCATACCACCTTCTGGTAAGTTTCTATCTAAAAAACATAGTCTGACCATTTAGTTCGTACTTCTGAAAAAAATAATGCATTGCACAAACCTCATAGTCTTCTCAAACAACCAGAATGAATCATGGAAACTCTGCTAGTAATATATTACTCTACTGGTATATTAATCTAATGGTGAATAATATCAAGTGAAAATAAATTTTTTGTTTTAAATTTCAGTATTGGCCAGCTCCTTAAAATACAACACAGAGAGAAAATTAGTACTATAATAAAAGTGGAAATATAGAGATATTTGAAAGAAGAAAAGGGAATTTCAGTGGAATTAATACCTTTCAGTTCAGGTGCCATTGGGAAATTACTGTTTAAATCTGATCTAAATGGACATAGAACATATGTGAACACATGTGGTCACACAAAATCTTATTTCATGTGATTTGCAAGTGCCGTTATTTGAGGGGCAAATAAAAAAAAAAATCACTAAAACTTCCTCATGAATGGTTAGGACTCAAATGAAATCTAGAGGGAAACACTCTGCCCTTTGAACATTTTTGCATTCAGCTGCAAAATAAATGGATTGATTCCTGCAGTGTGGTTGGAATACTTCTTTGCTGATACCACCTGACTGCAATGTAGAACTAGTTGGCTAACCAGAGAGGGGCAATAAAAAAATAATTCTGTGGACTCTGTTACACTTCATTTCCCAAAATAACTTCCGCACCATTCAACTTTCACTAAACATTTGTGCTTTCCTTCATGGTGGAAATACATACTTAGCATTTTTCCCAGTAATTCCTGAAACTTTTTTCCTCAATTTTGATTAAAAAATGCTGAGATCAGATAATTTATGTTATCTCAATAACCTTAGAGTTTTAGAAAATAACATGTAGGAGCTTTGCTGTCTGCAACCATGGGCATATGCAGATCTGTTACTGAAAAGATCTTATTGTTCCTTGTACTGAAGTAAGTCAGCATAGCAATGTGCACGCTGTTGACATGGTTATTTCGGATTCTAGTCTAATGTGTTCATTAGACTACTGTCTAACACAGAGGCAGTTGTAATTGTGCATGCTCCATACTCATTTCTCCTGTCTGCCCGGACAGGAGTGTTGAAAAGAAAGAAGTGGATCCCTTCCTTTCTCAAGACCCCAGGCAAAGTGAAGATCTTTTGCTTCCTCTACTCATTCAGAAATAGGAATATCTCCATCCAGAAGAATACCAAGAGTAAGCGGATAGACTCTCAGCAGGTTAACTGTCTTAACTCCAACTGTCTATGACAACAGTGCCCTAGAAGAACTGGTGCCACCCGTGCAGGAGTCCTGAGCAGATTCTAGAAGAGCAAGGACGTTGCTTTCAACCTCCAGCATGGGCCAGGTCTCAGTCAACACATTGCCAGACTGCATTGTATGTCATGATCCAGCAGAAGACCACTGTTTACCAGCAGAAGACATCTGCTTAGCAGATCTGTTTAGCAAAAAACAACACCCCCAAACAAACAAACAAGCAAAAAAAAAACCAAAACAAACAATAAAGGCTTTTTCTCAATGTTAAACTGTAATCCCATGTGAGAGTCTCTTTCTAAGTCTTTACAGATAACCCAAGATATCTGACTGGTGCATCTCAGAAAAGCATCTTTCCTCCTTTAAGAGATCAAAATGCAAAAGCAGGTGAAAAGAAGAATAAATGTGAACCTGTTGAATAGTTATACCAAGAATAGGTGCAAATGTTAGCTTGGAAAGAACTGCAGAAACTGGCATTGCCCCTGAGTTTCTGAGCAGTACAAACACTTTGATTTTTTTCCTTTCATTAAAAACAAGATAGCATTAAAAACAAGATAGTATTTAATACTGTTTCTCCTAAAAGACAGTATGAGAATGTTATCCTAGTTGTTGGTTTAACCAAGCAGAAATAATACACATAGAGCCCACATAATGTATGTATTCTAACGGGTTTTATACTCAGTTAATTAATTTAATTATTGCTTTCATGTTCATTTAGAATTTTCATGCTTCATTAAATATCAATATATCTTATCACTTCAAAAAACTTTCCAGTAAAAATACAATTGTCTTTTTAAGTGATAATCTTGTTAACTGATATATACATTTCAAGCATGTCTATCAGACACTTTCAAAGCCTAAACTGTTACAGTAGCAGTATCTCAAAGCATTATGCAAATCTCACTCCACACACACTGGAAAGATTTTTTTTTCCTGCAACAAAAGTACTATGTCAGGAAAAAGAAAATGTTTTTGACACACGTTGTTTTCATTATTAGAAAAGTTCCAGCACTGATGTGTGACTATTTTACATTCACAACAATCAGCTCAAACACATCTTGGACTTTTAGCCATAAGTCCTTAAGTTCAGAAAGTCATGCCACTAAGAGAGCATAAAGATCAATGAAACTAATAGTTTCAAAGAGAGGCCAAAAAGCCAAGTGCAACTCATAAAAAGATACTTGTGTTGTTAAAAGAACATTTTTTCTATTATAAAGGTTTACTTACTGATATGGAGTGTGTATTTTCTCAATTCATTATATAAATTACCTCAGAGCAGTTTAGAACATTGTCTAGACTGGGAAATTACACCTTAGAAGTCCACCTGTGTGACTGCCACAGATTTTCTGGGAATTTCCACTACTATCTTCATATACAATATTATTCTATGAAATGTATGGTCAGTAAGGTGCATTGCCATAACACAATTACAGCAATTCTCATTACTTAAACTGACCTCTAGAGGAGGCAACTATCAGCATCAGCCTATTCAGATTTCCTAAAAAGCTGAAATGTTACTACAGCACAGTCCAAACTGAACCTTCTGCTTGTCTTTCAACTCTTACTTCTTCAAGCCAATGAGAGGCAAACCCCGGGAAAATTATACCAGCAACCACAAGTATTTAAAATCTGAATTGTCACTACATGCTTCCCCTCCTCTCAAAGCTTCAGACATTTTTCTTTCAGTTTTATTCTTCCTTAGCCCAAGGCATGTTAATTAACTGGATTTCCCAGGTCATTTGTAGTTGTGACCAAAAAGAAAAGACCAAAGAAAAAGCTCCTTCTGTCTTGTTAAAGTGAGTCCATCTACCTTCTAAAAGCCAGGGTAGTAAGAGGGAGGATTAAGGTCACTTGAATGGCTTAGGCCCTGTAAAAACAGCTCCATCCCCTGCCCTCAGCTGTCATCCTTGCCAAAACTGATTTATGGTGAATGACATCTTAACCACAGCTATTACTCTGTGAAGAGGAGGCTGCTGTGCTGGCAGGGTTTGGCATCCAAAGTTGGTTACTGAGTAAGGTCTGATGCAAAGACACAGGAAACCACACTGGCATACCAATGCAATGGTGTGTGTGCGTGTCTGCAAGGGCCTCCTGGAGGGCGGAAAGAAGTGTTCATAGTCAAAAGCATGAAAAAGGCAAATGTCTGTGTGCTCTGCTGAGCTGAAGCACCTTTGTTAAATGGTGGAAACACACACAAATATCCTGATGGAAACAAATATTTTTAAGATGGTCATCCCAGTTGTGTATCTCTCATCTGTAACTCTAAACAAATCAAGCAATATTCATCTTCACATTAGTTTTTATAAAGAGAATGTGCTATATAGGTAAGATTAAAATGCTGAAAACCCAATATGCAATATTTGAGGACTTCATCCTGTTGACTTGCTGTGAAGTTAAATTCCCAACTACATAAATCATTTTTACAGGCAGAACCTGGTTTTAACAGCTGCTTAGGTAATTTTTCAAACTTGTGTCATATTCAAGGGTTTGTGTATTCTTCTGCATACAATGTACTGTGTTTTTCTTTAGTATTCTGCTGTGATTTTCATTAAATTGTAGGGATTGGAATCCCTGCAATTCAGGAATTCTCTGAAGTCAATGTGAATAGGATGTAAATCAGCACCTCTTACAGCATCTGTGGTCGCATTTCACTATTACTGAAATCCACACTCCATTCTTCTGTTTGTAAAACTTTACATTAAAAAAATGTGTTATGGTTTTGAAGTACCTCTGACATGTACTGCATGCTAAAGTTGCAAAACAAAGCCCATTCCACTTCCAAAATACTCCAAAACACTACACCAGGACAACAGAGAGCTGAAGTTCTTATAACTGAAGAAATTACAAAAACCAGAAAAATGGTTATAGTAATTTTCCTTTTATAGGACTAGCTCCTCTTCTTCATGCAAGATACAATAAACAAGTCTGCACAGGCACACTGAATGAAGAAAGCCTGTAGGATTGCAGTCTGGGTTTGGGACAGTTTTCAATAACTAGATGGCTGATGGATGCCCACCCAGTCTGTCTCTCATTCCCCCTCTTCCTTCTACATAGCACAGGGGAAGAAAGCAAGACAGAAAAGTTCCTATGTCAAGATAAGGACAGTTTAATAAGAAAACAAAAGCTATGTGATGAAGAAAGGGAAAATAAGGACAGTAAAAAGAGGGGTAAAAGCTAGGATATGAGGCAAGCAGTCTGAATATATCTTACAGGAATATGGGTGTTCACAGGGAAATGTAAGACAGCAAGCAATTTCACATAAAAGAATTGCTAAAATATCATATTCTTTAGGTCTGGCCTTACGTTCATATAAATGCACAAAAGCACCAGGTACATACACTAAATTGGGAACCTTCCTTTTGGTAGCTCTTCCACACTGTCCTCAGAAACTTAACTGAAACTGCCCAGTTCTTTCTGCCTAACATGGAACACAACTCCTACTTAATTACCTCGCGTCCTAGTTTTAGCAGAGATATACTTAATTTTCTTAATAGTAGCTAGTATGGGGCTATGCTTTGGATTTGTGTTGGAAAGACTGTTGATAATATAGAAACCTCTGTTTTTATATGGAGATGGAGTTCTTCTATTGTTGAGCAGCGCTTACACAGAGCCAAGGCCTTTTCTGTTTCTCACCCCACCTCATCAGCAGGATGGCTTCGGGTGCACAAGAAGTTGGGAGGGGACACAGCCAGGATGGTCAACTCAAACCAATCCAAGGGATAGTCCATACCATATGCCATCATGCTCAGATAATAAGAGGCTTGGGGAAGAGGAAGAAGGAGTTAGACAGGGTGTGGGTCAGTGGCACCTGGGGTTATGGCATCTGTCTTCCCAAGGAAACATTATGCATGATAGCTTAACAATTCATAAACAGGATCCTATGAAGTCTTAAGTTTTCATGACTACACTTTGTTCTCCATGTTTTCTACACTTCTAGTCCTGTTAAATTTTTTAGTAGATTGCCACCATGTTTTTCAACAGGTTGCAGCTGAGAGGCAGAAAAACCCCCAAAGTATTTCTAAAGATATCAAGTGGGCTAAAGTGCAACCTTTGTGATATTAGTTTTAAAAGAATCAGTGTGACTGATCAGCCAAGTGGATGAACAGCTTGACCACCTGCAGTAAAGTAAATCCTTCTGAACAGGGCATCTCACATCAGTAAAAGTGTGCATTTATGGGATGGTCCATAGCTGTGATCAGAGCAAACCTACATGTTTTAATTAATCTAAACAACTAAATCATAAAAATCTCCATATCCTCACCCAAGTTTTCTGCTTTAAAGAAAAATGAATGACAATTTATCAGGAGCATGCTTATCGGGATTTTAACTTAAACCCTGGTTTCTTGTTTGTAATACTTACAAAATTATTTCTCCATAGATTTTTTAAAATAAAAATATTTTAGCTCTAATAAGCTAAGTAGTTGGAAAGGAAAAATGGACATTATTATTATGATTATGTTAAAGTCTGGAATTAGCAAAGCCCTTGCAAAAGATTCCAGTATCTTAATTTAAAAGACTCATTTCAGTGATCTGTGGATAAATAATTATTCAAAATATTAATATAATAATTAAGTTTGACCATTAAGGAACTTGTAAGTAAGTATACCTGCCACCATTTTGAGGTGGTAATACCACTAATAGAATACTACTACTTATCCTTGCTAGGAGATCACCTTCCATACACAACTACAGGTCGAATGCAAAGAATCACATTGTGAAATTTAGAATAGGACTTGGCAGCCTCTGGAAAATGTTTATTAATATCCATAAACCAGGTACACTTCAGACAAAAAGGGATATACTGAAGGATTAACGTTTATAAGTATGTAAAGCGTAATTGTCAGGAGGATGGGTCCAGGCTCTTCTCAGTGATGGCCAGTGATAAAACAAGGGTAAATTGTTCCAAACTGGAACATAGAAAGTTCCATCTTAATATAAGGAGGAACTTTTTCACTGTGAGGGTGACAGATCACTGGAACATGCTGCCCAGAGAGGTTGTGGAGTCTCCTTCTTTGGAGACATTCAAGACCAATCTGTACCAATCTGCTCTGGCAGGGGTGTTGGACTTAGTGATCTTTCAAGGTCTCTTCCAGCTCCTAATATTCTGTGATTTGACAGCTATCTAAGAGGTATGGCCAGAGGCAGTGCACAGACTCTGAGACACTTGTATAACTTGCAGGTTTATGAGTTTTGCATGGGAACAGCAACAGATTTTAGCAGATGCAGTATTAGTAGAGGAGTTGTGAGAAAGCAGCAAAACTGGAAATGAGATAAAGATTTCTTTTTTACCCCTACAAAAATTGAACACACCTGAATATAATAAAGATATGTCTTTTCATGTGGTCTGGTTGGGGTTTTGGGGGTTGGTTGCTGGTTGGGTTTTTGGGTTTTGGGGTTTTTTTGGTTGTGGGGTTTTGGGGGTTTTATGTTGTTGGTGTTTTTTTTCAATATAAGGGGGCATAAAGTTCTCCTGCAATAGGTGCTCTGTGGTGCTAGGAGTATTACCAATTATCAGTGGCTGCGTTTTTCTGGTCACAAGTTGGATAGCTGCACTAGTCAATCCACATGTACGAATGAATAAAGTAGGTTTGCATCTTGTATTTTAAATACCTGCATATCATTAGTCATGAGCATAAAAAATTAGAAAGTATGCATATACTACTATGTAAATAGATAATAAGCAAAAATACTGTAAACTATTAGAATGTTCAGCAGAAAAATTGATGGAAATAGTTGCTAAGAATCAAACCCTAAATCTTCTCACACTACATTATAAGCAGCAATTCACTTATTTTAATGACAATATCTGAACTTCAGATTGCATCCTTGCATACTGATGATAATTTTTTTGTTGTTTCAATAATTCAAAACAGTATTTAAAAATGTTTGCAGTTTGAAAATCAGACACTTTGCTAGTCTTCTACACCTTATTATTTCTTTAACACGTTTTTTCCTGTTCCAAAATAATGCAGGCTTTTTTAAAAGTTTGGGGAGAAAAAAAATACACAAAATAAGAAAAAAATCCTGTATTTTTCTCTTATCTTTCAAAGCTCCTATTATTCCTTAGCATGTGATTTCTCTTTCAGTTCATAAACTAAATCAACACTCTCTCAACATTACTTTTACCATATTTTNTAAATAAATAAATAAATAAATAGTATCCAGATTGAAGAATAAACTCATGCTGGCTTCAGGGAACATTCACATACTATTTTCTGTTAACTCTTAACACAAACTCCTGAGTTCACGTCATACACATGTAGAAAGAGCTTTTTCCCAGGTGGTGTTCACAAAACTCTCTGAGGCAGCACTGTATTTGTTCAGCAGTGAATTCCAAGCTGTCAGAGGTAAGCAGTTCTCTAGATACCTGTCCAGATTCTCCCATGTGCCAAGACACCCCTAACTATGCAATAGGAACATTCTGGACTGAACATCCTAAGGATATTAAAAATTAACAAAAGCTGCTCTAATCAGCTATTGTTACACATGCCTGTTTAACTAATGTAGTAAATGTGTATAACAAATTTGTTTCAACATACTGTGGTCAGATCTGTCATTATCTCAACACTTTGCGACCCATGTTTGGCATCAAAAAGACTGGTTGAGACAGCTGGCAGCTAAGCACCATACAGCCACTCACTAATTCCTCCCTCCTCAGCAGGATGAGGAGGAAAATCAGAAGGAAAAGGCAAAACGCATAGGCTGGGACAAAGACAGTTTGCTGGGAAGCAAAAGAAGAAGAAAGGACAACAGCTGCCCACAAAGGTCCATGTTTTCTCCTCAGTCATAGAATATTATATTAGGAGCTGGAAGACACCTCGAAAGATGACTTCCCCTTTCCAGTACCACAATTACCAGTGACTGTCAATGTCTTCTACAGAAAGCACACAAGGGAATGTCCTCTTCCTTCTTCTGAGAAGTGCTTGCTTCTGCACTGTGTTTCAGGTTTGAAGACTGAGAATATTTCAGCCATTTGCCTTCAAAAAATAAAAAAATCTCCACACACAAAAAACCCAAACCAACCAACCAAAAAAAAACCCCACATCACAAAAAATAAAAAACAATCTACCTTATTTTTTCCCATTTTAATTGTACATGGAAAATAATAATAAATCCACAAGTCTAAAACAGTCCTTCAGCCTAAAGACCATTAAGACCCAAATCTAAAGAAACAGATTTGCAAATCCACACAAATACTGAAGCCAATCTGAATGTTTTCTACAATGGCTTGCTAACAGACTAGACATGCAGGGAAAGGAGACAGAATTATGCTGAGGACACCAGGACTTACCCACCACCCCAACCATTGGGTACTAGTGGCCGTTGGTAACCACCAGTCTGGGAATTATGTGGAACAGACATCAGTGAAATGTTTTCCAGTAGCGAATGAGGCACATGGTCTGTCTCATTTGTTTTTCAACTGTTACCCAGGGCAAACTAAAGGCTATTGCACTATTCAAAACCTACTTAATTTCTGTATAGAACTTGCCATGAGGTCAGTAAAAGTTTCAAAGCCTTCAGTAGCTTCCACATTTAACAACAACAACAACAATATTTCCTTTTGTGAGACAGGTATTCAGAACAGACGTAGGGGAAAAAATGGTGTTGATCTTACACAAAATTCTATGGAGTTACCACTTTGCCTATGAGCTAGACAAAGGCATCTGACCAAACAAATGCTTTCCATCCCTATCCAAGCTAACAGTAATAAACAGACTGATGAAAAATTGACAGTTTTACTGGGTTTTGAATTTGGCTCAGAGTTTTCTGTAATCACAAATTAATAAATGGAGGGATGTCAATATATAAATCACTGGAAAACTTATTTCCTTGTTCCTTTTGCTTCTCCACACATTTCTAAAATGTGTTCAGTGATCCAAAATTCTTTCATTATAACCTTTCGCCTCCTTCTCCCGCCTTAACACCACAGCAAGTGTGGCTAAATAACAATCACTTCCACTACAACCAATCCAGATGCCAGTAACTGGTGCTCCAGAGGAACACCAGTAATTTCACAGATAAGTATACAATGACACAGGGCAGAACGCATTTGGTACATTCAAAATTAAATGGCTTTTAACATTGAAATAAGATGGGTAACTATCAATAAAGTAGTTGAGATACTATATGCAAGATGGGAAAGACACCAATGCAGCAAGAAGTCAAAACGCAAAGCCACTATGTACATGGCGCAGCAAAGCTAGAAGAGAATCTGAGTACTGATTAAGAGAGCAAAACTCACCAGCTTTGCATCTCCACAGACAAGGAAGAGATGGATAACACAGCAGCATTAGCCATCCCACTGCTCAGGAGTCAGCCAGGAAGGGTACATGGGATATCAAAAGTGACTTTGCAGCAGGCTTCAGTGTCCCAAAATTTTAAACATTTTATCTTATTTGAAAGCTAACTCATTTTCTAGCTATGTACTTAAGCAAATAAATATCCAAGCAGTCCTCTACTACTGACAAAAGCATCAAAACATTCACAAGAAACTGCAGGGATTGTGTTAGAGAGAAATTTTACTAATGAGTTGATATCAATGCTGGATCAGTGGTCTTTCAGAAGAACATTTATTTGGGAATACTGATTGACAGACCAACTATTGTTTGGTTAGCTGGAACTTGAAAGCCAATTGCAGATTTATTAACGGATGTTCAAACAGGAGTATATAATAAATGTAAGCCAAATCTTGATCAAATATGCTACTGTTGAACTCTTGACTTATCCTCTGAAATAAACCATTGAAAACATCTCAGTAGGACAGAACAAGGATGTTAAATTGTATGTTGGGCAATTAAGAAATACATTTACCTGCCAAAGTAAACTTCCTGTTGACAATGTCAGCAATGATGACGATGTTTGCCTATCACAATCAACGGGTATATTTAATTATAAATTCAGGCAAGCATTAAAATTTATCCTGCATTTTCTCAAGTGCCTTTTTAGTCAAAACATCCATTTTATTTTCACTTTTCTAAATAAAAGTTATTGAAGTACATTCATAGATTTTTATTTTTATTTTAGCTTCTGTGCTGAAAACACTTGTTCAGGATGCTTTCAAATCATTCATGGTAAAATTCTTGGAAAACCAAAAGCCTTCTTAGTGACCAAATCTCATTCAAGCTGCAGAAACAGACAGACTGAGACAAACTATTTCTAATGTTAAAGGTATATTTTGTGTGTGTAAAAGACAGGATATGGACAGACTGGAGAAGAGGAGGCTCTGGGGAGACCTTACAGCAGTTTTCCAGTACCTCAAGGGGGCCTACAAGAAAGATGGGGAGAGGCTGTTCACTAGGGCCTGTTGTGACAGGACAAGGGGTAATGGTTTCAAATTAGAGGGAGCTAGATTTAGATTGGATATTAGAAAAAAGTTCTTTACTGTAAGAGTGGTGGAGCACTGGAACAGGTTGCCAAGAGAGGTGGTGGATGCCCCATCCCTGGAGAAGTTCAAGGCCAGGTTGGATGAGGCCCTGAGCAACCTGATCTAGTTGGGGGTGTCCCTGCTTCTTGCAGGGAGGGTGGACTAGATGACCTCTGGGGGTCCTTTCCAACTCTAACTATTCTATGATTCTATATATCACTAGTTAAAAGCATTGGGTTTTGCCTTAGACTCCCCATTCAACAGTAAAGAGGTGAAACAGTAATCATTCTGGTGAAATCAAGAGAAACATTTTACTCAAAGCCCTAAGTTTAAAGATACTGAAAAGCAGAGAGTACATTTTCATTACTGTACCTCCATCATCAGTCCAGTCAACACTGAATACCACAAACAGAAAAATCTATACAATTTAATACCTACTCATTTGAGATAGTCACTCTTGGTGTTCATAAGTGACAAAACCTGAACATATCATAATGTTAATAAAACATAATCCATCCTAAAAATTATATTTCTATTTGAATGGAACCCCATTTTGGAAATGATACGACAATAATTCTTCTGCCTTGAAGGTCCTAAAGTGGTTTGCAGATCTTCAGTCCCACAGGTCCCAAAAATGCAATGAAGCTGTGGTGGCCTGACCTAAGAAACCAGTGTGCTCCCAGTCACCTGTGTTTGTTGTTACAAGGGGCACAGCCATGGTCACCCCTGGAGAAAAAGAGACCCTTTCTCCTCTTGGGACTTTAGCTAGTGTAGAGAGAGAGGGCTGGAGAGTCTGCAAGGTGATGCATAGTGCCAGACTGGAGCTGAAGAGATGGGAGTGGGTGGACATACAGTCATATCTCAGGGGTTACAGGCAGATTTTGGAGAGGACCAGGCAGAGCTTGTCACTGCACTCAAACCCCCCATACTGGTTGCCAGGAAAGACTCCATATAGGACTCTGTGAGATTTATCAATAAACATTCTTATTTCTCCTCTTATTACTTTTGCTCTTGTCTTTTTAAAATGTTAACTGTAATTGTAGCTCTTTTTTTAATAGGTAATTTAAAAACTTACCTTAACTCTCAGCATAGCTGTCATGTAATGGCCAACCAACATTCTCTATCATGGGCATTAACAGCATTAACAGCTGTTATTTCCACTAACAACTGGGGAACTGAATCTCGCACTGAACAGAGATGGTGTTCCTGAAACCTTCTTGGGACTATTCAGAAGTGATATAACATTAACATACCACTGACTTAGAAATTTCATCTGCCAAATGTAATCACTTGCATTTTTAGCATTATCTTTGACTAGCAAGAAAAGTGAAGAATATCTCAGGAGAAAAGTGACCTTAAAGCTTGCTGTTTTCAATTGGCATTTGTCATTTCCAATTGGAAATCTGCAAATTTTAATCTAGGAAATTTTTAATCTCCAATTTTAATTGCTAAAATACTTAACACTAGTTAAGTCTTCATTCTTTAAAGCCACTTTTACTAAATACAAGGTAGGTATCATCCAGCGTTTCTTGTAAATCCAGAAGAAACTTAAATAGTTCTAGTTCCATAAGATTGCAGAGAAAGAACACTCTTTCACTGCTCTGCTGAAGACCCAAAAATTGCTTCTTCAGTATGGACAGATTTTTAGTCTCCTGGAGATTATTTCCCTGCAGAAAGAGCAGATAGCAATACTCAAGTACTTACAATCTCTTCTCTCTTTTTTTCCCCCTTTAAAAAAATAAAACAGCAGACATTGCAAAGAAGTGAAAATGGAAATGTCCTTATAAAATCGCACATCTCACATTGTTTAAATATTTTTCTTTGTAGTCATCTCTAGTAAGAATTTTTTTTTTTACTTCATTTCATTAAAAAATAAATAGTACTAAGGCGAAGTAAAGTCAGTCAGTCAAAGCAGCCTTTCCTGAAGACAAATGCCTCCGGAATTAAAATAACATTTTAACCTATTAATCTGCCTGCAAAGAAGCAAGAAACTCTGAAAAAGAATTCTGACCACACATACAGGAGTTACATCAACGTGCAAAGTAATCCTTTAATAGGACCAAAATACAAAGCTATGATCTCAATAGGAATTTCACTGGAGCAAGATTTGGTATCATTTCAGGCAACTAAATTCATGATGCGTTTGGACATATTTGCGAGGGGAAAGTGTAGTGAGGAAATGAGAAGATTCCTCACCATCACACGCAGTTTTTATTGTGGTTTAATCTGGAAGGCAGCTAAAACAACAGCACAGCCATTCATTTGCTTCACCCTCCCATTTGGCCAGATAGGAGAGAGAACTGAAAAGGAATAAAATAGAAAAAGGTAAACCTCATGGGTTGAGATAAAGACGGCTTAATAGGACAGAAAAGAATGATAATAACAACAATCACATTAATAAAAGAATATAAGCAAGAAATGAGCACGATTGCTCCCCACCCCAAGCCAATGCTCTGCAAGACCCTGAGCTGCACTGCCACCCAGTCAATCCCCCAGTTATATATGGAGCATGACATCATGTCATATGGAAGATGCCTCTGGCCAGTTTAGGTCACCTGTACTGGCCATGTTCCCTCCCAGCTTGCTGGAAGCCACCACCCCTTCCCACCTTCTTGACAGCAGGGCAGTGTGAGAAGCTGAAAGGTCCCTGACTACTTGGCAACAACTAAAAACATCAATATATTACCATATCCTGGTTTTGGCTGGGACTGAGTTAATTTTCACAAGGAGCCAGCAGAGGTGAGCTGAGCTGGACAAGGGTATTTTCCACACCATGTGACATCATGCTCCCCGTAAAAGATGCTGGTTGGGAGGGATGGACTAAGCATCCCTGAGTATCTGGTCAGTTGGTTATCAGGTTGGTAAAATGCTTTGTATTATCACCATATGTGCATATTCTCTTACAAGTCCTGTTGTTATTTCCCTCTCCCTGTGCTGTCCTAGAAAACTGTTCTCACTCCAACCCCTCGGTTTGCGTTTTTCCAGCCATTCTCCTGCCCATCCTGTTGGGAGAGGGGTGAGCAAGCAGCACAAGGTGCTCAACTTCTGGCTGGGGCTGAATGATGACAATCCTTTTTGGCATCCAACATGGGACAACAAGAGTTGGGATAATGGTAGGTCTGACCCAAGCATGTTGAAAACAAAGTTTCAAAAAAAGGATTTACAGTGTTACTTAAACAGCTGCTGGTCACAATGATGTTCTGTTTGGTCATACAGCTGTGGTATGTAAACCACTACTTGCTGTATGCAATCCCTACCATGTTGTTTATCACCTCTAGGAGAGGGGTAAAAATTCTCATTTTCTCGTACTGTGATATCAACTTATAAGATACTTATCAGTGGTGGGATCCTAAAAATCTAGGATACACATTTATCCAAGGCCACCTGGTTAGTTAACTCCAAGAGTCTATCCACTGACCTGGCCCAATCGCTACTCAATCATACTGTGGAAGGGGATAAACACCCTGCAGTGCACACGAAAAACCTGTTGGTGAAGACAGTCTGGGTTATCCCTGCTTCAGGCAAAGGCAAACCTACCTATGGGATTGCTTTTGCTCAGGGACCCAGGTGCACTTAGTGGATAATGTGAAAGGATGGGGAATTCCAGTGTGTATTCCAAGGGGATTTGATTTTGGTTAAGAGCCAATAAATTAAATTGTACAATATAAATTGTTGTATGATGTGTCAAAGGTTTTAAGTTACGAATCAACAACATTAGTGAAGTACAAACTTTGATGAAAGTAAGCAAAATTCTGTGGTAATGAAACCTGAACTGACCTCAGCAACCAGTGCCCAGTATCTCCCTGGAGATCAGTATCTTCAACATGCAGACTGCAAGCATGAACATATCAGGCACACCAGCTGCAGGTTCCAGATGCTGCATTCAACAACTCCAGATCCCACACCATCACTCCTGCCCTGAGAGACTGTTACAACAAACAATATAAACAACATAACAAACAACAGCATAAACAACAACAAATTTCTCTAGCTGTGCACCTAGTATCAAAAAATAAAATCCCCCTTTCTGAACAAACAGAAAGTGTTAACTAGTTTTTCAAGATCAACTATCAAAGATAATTAAGGAGCCAAAAATCCTACCTAGAGCCACCAGAATTGAAGATGTTTCTCTACTGAAATAAAGAAGTTGTGCTATTTTACCATCTAACAAGTTTCACTTGTAAAATCACAGCAGTCAATAATGACTATTTTGCTGAAATTCTGTTTACACAGCAAGCTTACCATGGGACATAAAAGATAAAAACCACATTTGGCTGTTGCAGTTCACATTAATATGGCTTAAAAAACTACAATAAGTATTTCCTGGTAGTATATTTGTTCTGGTACCTTACAGTTAATCCCACATTTAAAATTTTTTGTTTGTTCAAGACAGAAAAATCTCCCCATTTGCTTATTCACTAGAAACACTTACATCACAGCCATCACTATGTGTAATATTTTCATCACTGCCATAGCAATTCACACTGCAGTAATGCCCAGAGGCTGCAGTAGGAGTTGTGTCTGTCACTGAGCAAACTTAAAAATAAATTTGTTACCATGAATCCAAACAGAGAAGACAGGCAAATGGGGAAAGTGAGAAAATGGGAACAGAGCTAAAACAAGAGACAATAGTTTAAGAAGCTAAAGCACAAATTACTGAGCCGAGTCCAAAATAAATTCTGCCATCCTGACGTGAATACTGATTTTTGGCAGCTTTGTAAGCCATGTTTTTACATCTTCACCTCTGAATTTGCTGCCCAGTGCCCTGTCCGCTACACCTAACACATACTTAGCTGGTATCTCAACTCTGCCAAAAAGATGATCTACATTCTTACAACTAGCGGCAAAAGGCAAACTCCAATCAAGGAATAAGGTAACATGCAATGCCTGCAAACACCTCACTGACCGGAGATTAAATTTACCCTAGAAGATGTATGTGGTACAGGAACAGACAAAGAAGCACATGTGAGCTATTTATAACCCAGGTCAGATACATATTTGAACTTTAGCTTAGATTAGACCATAAGCTGTCTCAACATGTGAGATTCTTTAAAAAAAGACATACTAATTCTGCTAGCTTCCTTGAACTCTGAGACAGAACTAATTATCAAATTAGAAAGACCAGAAAGCCATAAGTAAAACAGAAAAGAAAAAAACCCTAAAATCTCACTAGTGCAGACAATTCCCATTTACATTCACAGAGGGACTATAGAATCGTGGTGTATCTCAATTTGGAAGGAACCCTTAAGCATCATAGAATCTAACTCCCTGCTTCTTGATGGACTATTCCAGGTATTTACAATAGTGAGAGAACCCTGAATGCAAATGAATGAATATTTTGCACTTTATTTCAGAAGGGATGTCAGAAGAGCAGCTTCTTTTCTTGTGTTCCATGGGTGAAAGGTAAGAGAGAGCAGTTAAAAAAGCAAGCAGTAAGCAATCAGTGAGTTGGCTTGCTTCCTGTTGGCCATGGTCAAGCAGGTCTGCAGCAGTGGGGACCAAATAAAGGAAGACATTACCACGATGAAGATCATTTTATAGCACTGCTAGTAAAGGCAATATATACTTAAAGAGCACAACAGTAATAAACACAAAAGCCAAATCCACCTGAAAATTCAGTATTTGCATACATCTATGCTGAACTGTATACCTGGCTGCTTTTTGGACTCCCCCCTCCTCTACGGAAAGGCACATGCAAACTTTTCACTCTCTCTACAGGTGCACATGGAGCCCTGAAATTAATTCTCTGTTTGAAATTAATAAATGTAAAATAACTTATCAGAAATTTGCCGGTGAAAAGAATAAAGTCACAACAAATTTAAGTGATTTACTCATAGACACACCAAAACACTCAAATCTTCACTTGGAGTGAAATTTCAGGTACAAAACTTCCATATCTTTCATGTTTCAAGCAGACTTTTATTCCAAATTTTCCCTATTAAAAGGTGGCTGAAATATGCATCTCTCTGTATGAAAACAAATTTTTTTAGTGCCACCTCCTGGTAATAAAACAAAACTGAAAAAAACATGTACTAAATTGAAGATTCTCAAATTAAAGTGAAAATATAATAGCTTCACCTGTTTTGGTTTTTATTTTTATGATGGCTTGACCTGAGACATTAAATTTTCCCCTCTGAAAACCTGAATAATACAAAATTAGCCTTTTTAGGATGATATATGTACAGATGCATAAGCATATTTTAAGCAGTTACAACAGAGTGAAAGGGGAAATGCTACATTCCTGGAAAAAACACCCTTTCAGGAAGGTACACCCAACTTGATTTTATCCTTTGGGAATTTTGCTGAGGAGGACATTGAAAGGCATACAGAGCTTGCTCGTGGGGTCATGAGCTTTGTGTAGCCTCCTCATGCCATTTGACCACACTTTTTTTGCAGCTTTCCAGCAGGAGATAGCCTTCGTGTGCTACTAACAACTGCAAGCTTTCCTCATGGTGAAAACAAATGTCAAAAAGCTATTTATAACTATACCCTTCAATCAGTTTGTCCCAAGCTTGAAGAGTAATATATTTTATAATTTTTCTTAGATGAAATAAGATTTACTTAAATCTACTCTACTATATTTTGGATAGCTGCAATTAATTTCAAAGCTCACTGTCTAGACCCACAAAGGAGAGGATAAAGGTATAAGGTAGAGTATAAGAGAAATTAAATGGAGCTCCTAACACAAAATAGGTGTTAGCAACGTGCCCAATACTCTCGAGGGATTCTATAGTTCTGTGTGAAGTAGATCCCTTTTTGGCAATAAGCCTAACACTCTTGAGGGGATGTTTCCAAGTTGCCTGGAGCCTTTATAACACGTTTTGCAATGTGTTTTGGTGACACCAGAGCTGTTCTTATTTTTCTTAAACATTCTGTTCTTAAACAAAATTCCGGGGGTTGGACTAGATAATCTTTTGAGGTCCCTTCCAACTCCTAATGTTCTGTGATTCTGTGATTCTGTGAATGCTTAAGGTAAACACTCTAAAAGTCAAGAGTCTAAATCAGTGTAAATCACAGCCTTCCATCATTTTTCTTGAAGAGTTGCCTGAACATCATCTACATTCAGGAAGCTGAACCATGCCTGAAACATGAGAGATTGGATGAAAAAAAACCAAACCAAACCAAACAAACAAACCAAAACAGAACAAAACCAAACCAAAACAACCAAAACAAACCAAAACCAAAACCCCTGACATAAGCAGTCCAAAGTAATGTCTTGCAAGGGTAATCTGTGCAACACCATAAAAATAAATTAAACCTTTTGTACATTCTGAAAGGCATGAATCACAGTGAACCTTCTCAAAACTGATCAGCCTCCATGGTCATCCAGGCCCCAAAATTAATGACCCAATTAATCTTAGGAAGTCTTATGTTCTAATCTGTGTTGTTTTGGAAGGTTCTAGACTAGACCAAAAAGAATCTACCAAGACCCATTCGTACTGTCTTCAGAGTGGTTTCCCTCAACAACTGCCAGAGCTGCAAGTAATCATTTCCTTGCCTTGATGGATTCTGTGCTGTTTTTCAAACACAAAGACACTGAAGCATAAGCAAAGCTAGAAAATGTGTCATGCTGAATAAAACTTAGATCATTATCATTTAATCACTTTGCTGTAACCTAAATATCACCAAAAAATGGACTTTTAAAATGCTGTCGACTGATTATAGAAAACAACTTAAAACAAATAAGTCTCAAGTCAAGCTTTCTGCAAAAGAACTGCACAGAATACTGATGAACACCTTTTTTTTCAGACTGTGCCAACTGACATATAAAAACAACAGTACTAGAGAGCAGAACAAGTATGTTAAAGAGATTTCAAGTGCAGCTCAAGCTGCTTACTGATTAACACTTCTGCTTATAACACTCGTCACAGACCTGTGTGGTTATTGTTCAAAAGTGAAACAAGGCTGTCTTGGCAGCTGGAAACAAATGATCCTCCCTGACCAAGTTCACAGTTCTCATACAGCTTAGAAGCACTGGAAGTGCTGCTTCTGCCAAAGACTCTGAGGAATAAAATAAAAATAATTCCCAATCCCAAGATTTAAAGCCTGTCAACTATCTTCAGCATAAGGAAGGACCGTAATGATATCCAACAAGAAACATTATCGACTCAGCGCAAGCATTAGTTTATTGACGCATTTTACTAAAAGAAAAAAATACAGTCATATTTGCAAGAAAATACAAAATAAAACGTGCGGTGATTTTTCATGTCAAGGGAAAACTTGATACTGCAGGAACTACTGAAATTGAAGACAACAGCTTTCTGTTCAATGGCCCTGAAAAGGAGAACAAAACGGATCCATGCCTACCAGCACGTTTCTGTATTTCCTACTAATAAATGTCCAGATTTGCTTCTTCAAGACCCCTGTCAAGTATTTTCCTATTAACTCTTCACAACTATAACATAGCTGTAGTCCATACCCACATGTTTACTATGCTGGTTTTAGTGAACAAAAGGCCAGACTAGTTTCCAAGGCTTGAACTCCCCATGTGTGCTGTGTGACCTGCTGCCAGGGAGGATGGGGCATTCAAGGAGATGTCTATTGCTCTCATGACTGACACATAATAACTCAAAGCACAATCACAACAGGGAAGACCAAAATCCAGGCTTTTTGCTGCATTGGCTGCCCCTCCTCTCCCCAGGTATGTGCTGGAATGTCCAGTACAAGAAAGATATGGAGCCCTTGGAGCTAGTCCAGAGGATGGCCACAAAGACGTTGAGAGGACTGGGGCGTCTCTCCTATGAGAACAGGATGAGAAAGTTTGGCTTGTTCAGCCTGAGAAGAGGAGGCTCCAGGGAGAACTTTTGGCAGCCTTCCAGTACCAAAATCAGGTTTATGAGAATGATGGAGAGAGACTGTTTATCAAAAAGTGTTATGTCAGGATAAGGGGTAATGGCTCTAGGCTGAAGGATGGCATATTTATATTAGATATTAGGAAGCAATTCTTTCCTGTGAGGGTGGTGAGGCCCTGGCACAGGTTGCTCAGAGAAGCTGTGGATGTACCAACCCTGGAAGTCTTCAAAGCCAGGTTGGATGGGGCTTTGGAGGCAACCTGGTATAGTGACGGGTGTCCCTGCACATAGTAGAGGATAGGAACTTTAAGGTCCCTTCTAATCCAAGCCATGATGTGATTTAAGGTTTTATGTTGGACTGCTCCACGAAGTTGTCAACGTGGAGGCTGGGGGTGCAGCAGCTGCACCATTCCATCAACAACATCTCTGTACAGAATTTCAGTCACAGTGGAAATCCTCCAAGCCAAATTCAAGCTGCTTTACAAATACAATACATTGTCTTACAGGAAAAGTAAATCCCCTCCTAAACTTTGAAGGATCTGACATAATCGTGTTGAGTATAATTACAGTGATTCGGATCAAGGACCCAACTCCCACCGTGCAACCCTCCCTTGGAGGAGTCCTTACAAATAACACTAAGGAAAAAAACCCCACAGCTGGTATCCTCCCAAACTACACTCACAGGCACCTTCTGCAATTATGTACACCAGTCAGGGTATGTATATCTCTAATACTCCTTGATGGACTTAAAAAACACAATTTCATTCACTGAAAGAAACCAGTATAGGTGCTGAACATATATATTGGTCCTTTCAGGAAATGTGTGTTGTTTTTCAGAAAGATTTGGGTCTTTTATTACTATGAGAGATATGAGAAAACCCAAGACGTGTCTGAACATATTCCAGCTCACACTCCCAAGTCCAATGTCTGCAAAAAGGAGTGAAGAAGTCAAGCAATAAGAACAGTTACTAGGTTTTCTAGAAAACAAAACAATATTCAGGTGTGTATAAATTGCAGATATGCTGGTAACAAATCCTTGAATATATAACTTTTGGGCATCATTACATTTAGATCACAGTTCTAATTTAAAGTATTTGAAATTTAAATGTGTTTAAAAAAAAAAAAAAAAACAAACTTCTTAATAGAACACTCAATAGAAAGCTAGATTTTAAAAAATTGTATTATTTTTCAGTACAAGGTTTTTGTCAAAATATTTCCACTGGTGAGAGAAGCTGAAGACCAGTGCTAGCCAGGTTATAGTCCTGTGTCTTCCTGTACTGTTGCTACCCTCCTCCCCTTTCTGCTCATTCCTGTCTGATGTGTGTAGCTCACTTTGACCTCAGCAGATGCCGTCAGTAGAGATCTCTAAGCATGAGTAAATCTAAAAGTTGCAAAACTGATTGTTCACACAAAACAGACAACTACACATATCAAACAAAATGACACTGTAGAATATAAATACCAAATACAAGTAGCATTATGACTGCATTTTGCACCTAATTTCTATGTAAAATTATCTATTATCAGTACTCTATTTTATCCATTATTGAAAGAAGCTTAGTTTTATTCCAAACCATCAAGTCATTTTGGTGTGTGTGTTGCTTTTACTAAGTCATCTGTTTTAAAGTAAAAAACAAAAAAGCCCAACTCTGAATAGTGCAAACCTCTGTCACAGATACCGAGAAATCTGAAAAACTACTGCCTTCCCGAGATGGCTTGCCTAAAATAAGTACCTATTAAAAGGCATTTCCCTACCACTAGAAAAGCATAAATTATGAGTGCACTGCACAAGCATAACCTACGTGAATATTTTTATACGGTTTACTGTCTTATTTACGTTCATGCTATGCTTTATACAGCTTGGCAAGGTTCAAAAAGCTCATCATCTGAGGAATACACCACTCTTTCACTGGGGCAGAAGCTCAAAGCTATATGCTGTGAATTACACCCACCACCACCTGAGTGCCAGACGGATGATCTCAGAGATCACTCCATGAATATGTATTTGTATTACCACTGGTCTGACTCAGCAGAGCACTCAAGCATGCAGTTAACTTTTGACTTCTGAAATGAAACACTGGTTTCAAGCTTGTATGCCTTCAGCTGAAGATGGACGGACTTTCTAAGTTTCCAAATGGAAGTAGTGAAGAAAAACAGAAAATTGAGAGGCAACACACCCAGAATAAAACAGAGAATCTCCATCTCCTTTTCTGTATTTGCATTCAGATATGAACCCAACTATTGGTATTTTAAACCATTTGATTCTTTTCTGTACATTAAATTCTCAGGTCTATGTACATTCAGTTTTGAAAGTACAGTACTAAAACTCCTCTCTGGCGTGATTAGAGTCACAAAGTACTGAAAACTTCAAAAAGTTCTGGTTTAACTTCTAAGTCCCAGCAGCAGTCAGTCAAGTACTTTCTTGCAGACAGGTAAATCTGATGAACAAGCACTAACTCACTCACAGAGTGCCAGCCTCCAAATTTTGTTAGGTCTAGGCACCATAATTTTCTACAGAATAAACAGTGGTTCCAAAAAAAAATGGATTGCAAATGGATGAGACATGCTCCAGAGTGCTTTACAGCTTGTTCAGCCTAACCATTCCAAAAAGCATACTGCTTTCATCAGTAGGCAGCTGTTAGTCACCAGTGGAAAGCTGTGCTCATGCATCCAGGAAGAATAATTTCTGGTGGCACACACAAAATCCTGGTGCCAGAGAACATAAAATGACTATCTGGATTTGTTGAGTCAAAGTTAGATTAGTAAAGCAAACTACACTGTTTTTAAAGAATCTTAGGTCAAGTCAGGAATTCTGAGCAACTGCTGTCTAACACAAAGCCCAGGGACTAATAAAAGGATGAATTACTTCTGTGGGAAATAAAGCAAAAATAAAATTTGTTCAAGTAGGCCTTCCTTTGTAGTAAGAGTGCTAAACAAGAGACTGAGTTCCACTAAATCCAATACCATTTGGGTATGTGATACTGGAGAAGAAATGCTATTAATAATATCAATAGAAGTCTAATTTTCACCTGTGCATGGGAGAAAGTATCTCCCAATTCTTGCTGGTTTGGTTTGAAATACTATGGGGCTGCCAGTCCTGGGTTCTGTGGGACTTGTGAAAAGGGCTCCCCATTTGTAACCACTTGTTTGCTGAGACTTGGAGCAGAAAGGTAAAAGAGTACTTTGCTCCGAGGAGCTATCCTTCCACCCAGGGGCATCTTCAAGTGTAGGCTGCCAGTTTCTGGTAGCTGGGCTTGGGGTTGCTGCTATTTGAGGATAGGCAGGGAGTTACTGCATGAACTCTGATAGGCGGGATATGCGCTCGGCTGACTATCCTAGGTCCGTAGGGAATACCCGTTGTCCAATGGCTCACACTGCATGACCTCCCATTCATTTTCACGAAATTAATGTAGTCAAAGTGTGCTTTCACAGACTCACAGCTATGACTGATACCAATCCAAAGTTGGTAAGTAATCCATTGTGTATTACACCTGTTTAAAAGAATATGCATTAATAAAAATAATTTCTGTTCTATTACATGATACATGAAAGGGGACTGCACATGCCGTAACTCTGTGACACTACTGGTTACAACAAACCAAGTGCAAGCACTATATGACATGTCAGAAAGAAAGGACAAAGCCAAGCAATAACTTAAAGCACTAATATGGAGAAAACCTGCTTCTTCGAAAGCTGAAGTTTGCAATAAGGTCAGCTGCCTTCATGTTAGATAAACCAGCCATTCAATTAAGCGACCAAGGCAGAAAGGAGTGAAAGGATTCTCTGATAAGGAGTCGTCATGAGGATGAACACAGCTATTGCCCTTTGTTCTGCCATCTCCTCAGTCTGTTAATTAAAACAGTGCTGAAAATCACACACAGTAGGTCAGCACTATGCAGATACAGACCAAACAGAGAGGAGATAGCAGTTCACATTCTAAATGAGTACAGACAAATAGCAAAGACATACCAGTTCACATTCTAAAGGCAGTGTATAGAAAAAGATAAAATGATAGGGGAACAGCAAAATCACAGAAATGCCTGTAATGTCCTTCAAATTCTGTAGCACTACACGATAGAAACGCGTTATAAAAAAAAAAGTACAACACAAAGTATTCATAATTATAACCACAATCACAACCAGTTCAAAAGCAGATGCTCTTTGTAAGCATGTATGTAAGCCATAAATCAATCAAACATTTTCAAGGACATTTTCAAATTATACCAATATTTTCTGAACTCTGAGTTTTTGTCACTTATGTTTTCCTGTCATTTAAATCTCAGAAGACAAGACTGGTAAGGGATTTGAGAGATCATCTCAGCCACAGCCTACCCTGAGGCAGAATCAACTAGATCTAAATATTTCATGACACTACATGTAAAAAAAAATAAAACTGTAGGCAAAAGCTGCTCTTGTGAGTGTAAACCACTGGGTTAAAGTATTACATAAATGAGGTAATTTAAGCCCTAGCTTAGCTGAAGAGCACATGCCCAACTTTCATCACTAGATTCTTCTGATTAAACATTAAGCATTTTGTTTGCTTACTTGTAGACTCAGTGTTAATTAACCTGTTCCAACAAACAAATTAGTTTTACAGAAGTAAAACTGAAGCACAGCTTCAGTTATGGCTTTCATTCATGCATACATTAAGATTTTATTTAAGTATTATGATCTTGCTGCAGCAATATACTTAACCAACTTCTAACTTCAGCAAATGAAATTGTAATGATGAAACCAATAAGATTATAACCAGTATATAACTAGTATATTCCAGATTGAATTTCACGCAAGATCTTCATACTTAAACCCTTCACTTTACTATGAGCCTGCAATGTCTCAATTTCCTCCATCTGAGAATCATAGAATCATAGAATTTTAAGGCTGGAAATGACCCCTAAGATCATCTGGTCCAACCATTCGCCCACCGCCACCAAGTCTACCCTTAGACCATATCCTCAAGCACTGCATCTACCCGTCTTTTGAACACCTCCAGGGATGGGGACTCAACCACCTCTCTGGGTAGACTGTTCCAGTGCTTGATGACTCTTTCAGTAAAGAAGTTCTTTCTAATATCCAAACTAAATTTTCCCTGGTGCAGCTTGAGGCCATTACCTCGAGTTCTGTCGTCTGTTACTGGGGAGAAGAGACCAACCCCCACCTCACTGCAACCTCCTGTCAGGTAGTTGTAGAGAGCAATAAGGTCTCCCCTCAGTCTCCTCTTTTCCAAACTAAACAACCCCAGCTCCCTCAGCCGCTCCTCGTAGGGCCTGTTCTCCAGACCCTTCACCATCCTCGTTGCCCTTCTCTGGACACGCTCCAGAACCTCAACATCCTTCTTGAAGTGAGGGGCCCAAAACTGAACACAGTACTCGAGGTGAGGCCTCACCAGTGCAGAATACAGGGGGATTATCACCTCCCTGGTCCTGCTGGCCACACCGTTCCTGATACAAGCCAGGATGCCATTGGCCCTCTTGGCCACCTGGGCACACTGCTGGCTCATGTTTAGGCGGCTGTCAACCAACACCCCCAGGTCCCTTTCCGCCAGGCTGCTCTCCAGCCACTCCTGCCCAAGCCTGTAACGTTGCCTGGGGTTGTTGCGACCAAAGTGCAGGACCCGGCATTTGGCCTTGTTGAACGTCATATTGTTGGCCCCAGCCCAACAATCCAGCCTGTCCAGATCCCTCTGCAGGGCCTTCCTACCCTCCAGCAGATCGACACTCCCACCCAATTTGGTGTCATCTGCAAACTTACTGAGGGTGCATTCAATCCCCTCGTCCAGATCATCTATGAAGATGTTGAACAGAACTGGTCCCAACACCGATCCCTGGGGAACACCATTGGTGACCAGTCGCCAGCTGGATATGGCTCCATTCACCACCACTCTCTGGGCTCGGCCATCCAGCCAGTTTGTAACCCAGAGCAGAGTGCACTTGTCCAAGCCGTGAGCAGCCAGCTTCTGCAGGAGAATGCTGTGGGAGACGGTGTCAAAGGCCTTGCTGAAGTCCAAGTAGACAACATCCACAGCCTTCCCCTCATCAACCAAACGGGTCACCTTGTCATAAAAGGAGACCAGGTTAGTGAAGCAGGACCTGCCCTTCATGAAACCGTGCTGGCTGAGCCTGATCCTCTGGTTGTCCTGCACCTGCCGCATGATGGCACTCAGGATGATCTGTTCCATGAAAACTGTTCCATGAGAACTGTCAATAAAACTCCAAACCAAAACATCTGTGTTTCTTTTTAAAAACTACATTCATAGGACACTTTCGTGTTAGAATAAAAGCTACCTAAGTGTCTTTATAGATCTGTATTCATAGATATTAACAGACACTCCAGTTAAAACTCAAAATGGAATGCCTAATTATATTATCTTCAAAGGCAAAATAAAAATCCCTACTGACATTGGAGACATATGCCCTCACCATATTTAAATGGTCACAAAAAATTCATTCTTCATAATATTTTTCATTGTTACATGTTTATATTATGGGAATAAAAATTGTAAAGCACACCAATTAAAAGCAATATTATGTATTTCCATATCAGCCTGAAGCATAAATTAATCTCTGCGATTCAGCCAAGCACAGAAAGATCTGAATGTTCTTAAATTCTCAGAGTTTGTTTTAAAAGCAGAATGTACCTTTCTCTTACACAGGTGACTAGATCCTAGAAAAGGACATACACAGTTGTTTTGCTGGCAAGGCTATACACCCTGTCCCTATATACCAGTTACAAGTAAGAATAATTCTTGCCTGTGGCTCTTGCCTGCAATTTTAACGATATTTTTAAATTATTAATAAAATCAGGACAAGGTTATGCATGACAAATGCATCAATTTTACTCCGGAAAAGCACCTTTAGTTTAATCAACAGAAGAATATTTCTACATAACTTCCACAGACCATCCATATAAAACCCAAGTAAATATACAACTTGTGTTTTTAGTAGGATGGTCTCCTTTCGTTCTGTGAGTAAAAGTGTCCTAAGCTCCTGTTGCCTCAGTTTTATCATTAGCTACTGATGGCTATTTTACACTTTAAGAAAGCCTTCCTGGACAGTAATTTCTTTACGCATGTTAGCAAGCTGTATTTTGATCTGAATGACCTAGAAGTAGAAACAAAATAACCTCTTTTCTTAAAGCTGAAACATGTGGAGTAATTTCTTTATTTTCTTCCTCTAGTCTCCTTCCTAATTCTACCATGAAAATGTGTAACAATACATTAAGATGCAAATCAGCACTTCCTTCCTTTAAAATACTAAAGCACCTTGGAGAGCATGACTTTCCCTGTTTTGTTTACTATTTTTCACTAATTGGACTAGTTTAGCATCAACTCCCATTATGATGTCAGGATCTTCTCATAACAAAGTCATAGTGGCCAAACTGATTCAAACCAAAATAAGATATTACCTAGAGGTACATTAAAGCCAAAATGCCAACTTAACATGAATTATACTCTAAACGTCTAACAGACTTTCACATCAGATCTATAAATAGCTTCCAATTATAGCTACCTATAATAGTAGAAAGACATGATAAATTTCTAACTCCTGAAATTATACTGGAAATTGTAGGAATACAGCATCAAATATTACATCCTGAATAGGTTTGAAGCTTTATGTACTAAGCTAAAACACAAAAAAAAAACCCCAAAAACCACCCCACAGAAAATAATACTATCCTTAGACTGAAAGGCTGTGCTGACAAATTCTTTTGTTCCACCAAAGGAACACAAGCAATTGCCACATTCAGTTTTATACTGTAGTGATATTTTCATGCTCCTATGGATGTTAATGGAAATACAATTATGTCCACTGCTTCTAAAGTCTCTTTTTTATTTTTTTTACGCTGACATTACTCAAAGCCCTATGACTCCACATCTATCAAAAACAGCATGACAACATAATTACTCAAAATCCATAGCAATGATTCATAAATTCACTTTCAGAAAGCTATGTATTAAAAATTAAATTCAAGTTGAAGCCCTGGAAAATCCAAACACTAATTCTTCAGAAAGCAAAACAAAAGCACTCACAAACCTATGCCTGCAGCACAGTATGCCATACTGCCTACCTTTACAGTGCAGTTTTGTAATGAGAGTTAACTTACTGCTTCACCAACTGAAATATGAGGTAGGATACATTTCAAGTTCTATAAAAACTGAATTACTCCACTGCAGAGATCAGTTTAAGGAACTGTAATAAATCCAAACTCAGGAGACATTTTCACAGAAGTATCTATCAGGCACCATCACTTCGCACTTAGGTTAGCAAGCAGTATACTAAACCAAAGGAGAAGACTGAAAGACAATGCACTGAATAGTCCCTCCTTTCAATTTTTCCAGAGACACCTCACCTTTACATCATCCACCATACACAGCAGAAAGGAGACATGAACTGTAACCCCTTCCCTTGGGACTGTGCACTCCAAAACTCTTGAGTGCCTTCCCTCATACCCACCACAACCAGGAACAGCCGAGCCTCTCTCCACATTCTGCTCCACAAACTCCTTTGCACAAGTCCAGGAAAACACTTACTTTCTACCAGGGCTGAGCTACCTCAAGACCTCCCCTTTAAGCTCTGCTCTCTCAGTACTTCCCTCCTTATGCGGCCATGCTATTTGGAGCATCACCTGTCTATGGCACCATGGTAAAATACTCAGAAGTCACTGCCTCCCCTGACATCAGAGCCTCAATGAGTCAATACGGGTGGACTCAAGGACTGGGACAGACAGTGGAAAAGGACAGACACCAAAAGCTATAGGGATGCCTCATTTTAGCCTCACTGACCACTCATTGTCTACAAATACGGGGCCTAGGATGCTCCTGAGGTTTTTGTGTCTCACAACTGCTTGTAACAAGGACACACCTTAACATAGGTGTAAGCCATCAATTTAACATTTCATTTTCTAAAAAACACATGCAAATAGGAAGTAGTGGTTTTACAGCTTTCACACAGCTATCTGGCTCACAGACCAAAGCATGGTAATAAATTCTTCTTGGAATGGTAAACCACAGAGAGATTTAACTTGGAAGAAAAAAAAAAAACAAACACAAAAACCCACAAACTAAACAAAACACAGAAAAAATAAAAAACCAACAACAAACCCAAGTGTAACTGAGACCTTGAAATTAGGATTGGAACACTATGTACATTAAGAGTCATAGCTGCAACAAAGGAAGACAATGGCTTCAAAACTGAAACTACAAAATAAACTTTCCACTCAATTCACAAGAGAATCTCTTCTGCACCCTCCACTACAGCCAGCATCTCAGAATTCATGCACTGAGAATAACAAATACCTCACATTAGCATTCACTGTTTTGATCGCTTGTATCCATTTCTTGACATTTGTTCTCTTGGATTACCACAGGGGGCTTCATACTCTGATAGTATCACACTTTTCATAGGCCCAGGTGGTCAGTCAGGAAAACTAGAAAAGGGACACACAGTCTTGAGAGTTTCTAGTTCTCAAACATCAACAGAATGCCTTCCTGATACACCAACAAACAAGGCCGAGGGAAACTAAAGGAGGTCATCTACAGCATTCTGAGCCAACCAGCCCTCAAACATAACTGAGTTTCTCAGAGCTAGCATAGTGAAATATACTAATTACTTATTACTTGCATCACTATAATTCCTAGGAAGATTAGTCACAGAAAGGAATGCCTTTGTGCGATGGACTGTACAAACAGAGCTGAGCACAATCACCGATACTGCTGCAACGGCCATCAAAAAGGCAGCCGTTATCAGTGGACAGGATGATGTATATCCTAGTGTAAATTAGGACCAAGCATTTTTACCATTCTGTCAGAAAAATCTTTTCAGTTTAATTATGATAATTAAGATCTCCTAAGCTTTCTGTCTATTAGGAATTCAACTTCCAGAGCTGTGCTACTGCAAGCAGTTGCTGTAACAGAACAGCATAAGCTTTTGAGCTTACCAGGTGCTACGTTACTCTCATTAGGCCTAGCTACAAATATTAGAAAAACCCAATACAAATCTGTGAGCACTGAGTACCAGACCCGAGGCAGCCTGCCCTCTGAATGTGGTTAGCCACAGCATTCTTACCTAGTAAACAGGGCTCTTACAAACCTGTCCTTGTGCACCTTTTACTCGTGCTGCAGCCCTGCTAGCTTTGCCTGTAATGACTTTGGACTTTCCAGCAGTGCGACTACAATTATGAATGTTGCAACGTCAGCTATGGTGAGAGCTTCAGAGCAAGCAGGACATGGGAAACCACCAACAGTGCCCCATGCGAGACCGTGGCAACACAGGCAGAGAGGGACAGGGCTGCAGGCACCTGTCCTGGCACCCCTTCTGTAATCACCAGCTGTGGGGCACCACATGCTGCTGGGCAGATGGCCCAGGACATACCCACCACCACTCTTATCTCACCCATGACTCATCCCCTAGACCTTGCAACAGCAGCTTCAACCAAGGCCAAAAGCTAATCAGGGTCTCAGGACGGGATGACACAGCTGAAAGCCATGAATTTCAAGTCTGTTAAGTTCAGAAGTCAGGAGATCCTAGCAACGCGCAGGCCTACAGATGAGGCAGATCTGTCACTGGGTGAGCCAGGTCTGGTTTCTTTGATGGCGAGGGATTTGCCTGGATGATGGCAAGCCCCGGGCGATGCACCACTCACCACCGGGTCAATGGGGTTCC
>VXBZ01011306.1:226012-242170 GCA_013399135.1 Heliornis fulica | reverse complement strand
GGGAATGGTCTCAAGCTGCACCAGGGCAGGTTCAGATTAGATGTCAGGAAGAAATTCTTCATCCAAACAGTTGTTGGGATGCGGAACAGACTGCCCAGGGAGGTGATCGAGAACTATCCCTGGATGTATTTAACAGATGGGTAGATGAGGTGCTTAGGGATATGGTTTAAGAGAGGACAGGTGCAGTTGGACTTGATGATCTAAATGGTCTTTTCCAACCTTGAGTTTCTGTGATTCTGTGATTTAAAAAAAAAAAAAAATAGAACCCAGCCGTGTTTTGATGCAGATTCAGAGGCCCGCAGAGCTGGGAGCCCCCCAGGTCCTTTTTGGTGGGCTGCACTTGCTGCTCAATTATTGTTGTTTGGGGTTTTTCTTTTGCATTTCTGAGTAATTTCCTTATTCCCC
This sequence comes from Heliornis fulica, assembly GCA_013399135.1. Lineage (NCBI taxonomy): Eukaryota > Metazoa > Chordata > Aves > Gruiformes > Heliornithidae > Heliornis > Heliornis fulica. The sequence continues at coordinate 241,765 of VXBZ01011306.1, read as the reverse complement.
TCTTAGGTGAGAAAATCGAGTTTTAGCAGACATCCCACTTCTTTGAATAGGCATTGTGGCAGAGATGTGTAAGTGGTTTCAGCAGCAAATAAAATTACGATGATGATAAAGATCCTCCATAGTTTAATTTTTTTTCTCTCCTTTTCCAGCACATTCTCCGATCTACTATTTTTTTCTCCTGCTTGGTCTATTATTAAATAACCCACCAAATGGTTCTGGACCACTGATCCCCCTGGCACCACACTGCTAGTTTCCTTCCCTTCTCAGCTGCAGATATTTGGGAGTCCCCAGATGTCAGGAAAGGTGGAAGAAATAGATGGACAGTAATGTCACTGGAAAGTGAAAAAGTTCTTTTATATTTACTAGCTTGAGTTAAATAAAATACAATAACACTATTGTTTCACTCTTCAACATCACCAGTCCTCTCTTGTTGAGCAAAACATGCCCTTACTGACAAGCAGTAATCAGGAATCAGTACAAACTTTGATCTTAAGACTCTGAAATTGACACATCTAATGCCTGGATATTCACGTGGTGATCCACACAGGCCACGCTATGGCCAAAGCATTTCAGCTTCGTACCTTCACATCCTTGTATTTACTGAGACAGCACGACGACGACGAAGCTTGCTGTAGGAAGGAACAGAAACTAAGCCCAGCTGTATGACGGAGGGGTGCCCGCCTTGCCTGGAGGGTAATAGAGAACACTCACACACACAAAACACCCCAACATCAAAACCCTCTCCCAACACTAGACCTTTGCCCTTCATTCAAATGACATTTTGAGGAACCACGTTTTTCCTTATCAGAGCGCGTATCTATTGAGTGAAGGTTGACATTGGTCAAATATTCAGTCCATTACTTTAAGCTCCAGTTTATTGTTTGAAATTGGATTTATGGTCACTTGTTGCACATTTCAATACATCTTTATTTTTCTAATTGGTTCAAAAACCTTTCCTCACTTGGACAGTTAAATTATTTGAAAGCTTAACCTTAACAAAACAAGCATTTAGCTCTTTCTGCAATATGTTGAAGTATATTTGCACAACGAAAACATTCTTTCCATTGCAGCACTTGAGGCAGAAATAGATATTATTTCACAAGCTTTAAGAAACCTAGATTCCTAGGATCTGAGGATACGAAATGTTGTAATATTGTACCACAAAATTCCTGATGAAACATGCACAGCACGACAAATCTCTCCGTGCAGAACATTCTTCATAACGATGATGCGTACCCAGCCTTCTAGCAGATTTCAAACATTCAATAACACCTTATTTTCTGGGGCAAATATCACAGAAGGGGGCTCATTCATGTTAAAGTAGCCTCATTTTCTAAAATCAAAGTGTCAAATCAGCCATCAAAGAGCAAATATACAACTGACTACAATCCCTTCCTATTGTGGCTGGTTTGTCACGGTACTTTTTTAGATGAATTACATTTATGACTGACAAATTTATGCCCCACTTTCTGTTGTAGCCTTCTCTCGTGTGGATGCATTATACTCTAGAAACTGCTATGTCGAATTATAAAGCCCCATCAGACACTTAAGTGCTTTAGCATGTTGTGAAAGAAAGGAGTGCTGGACCGCTGCCAGATTTTCACTCCTTAAAACACTTAAACATGCAATGGAGCAACCTTCACTGAGTGTGCAAAGTAACTTCTAGAAGAGGAAAAGCGTTTTAAGATCCCTTCAGAGGCAGGTTTGGAAATAACAGTCTTGCAGGGACATGCCTTAATGTTTCCACATAGTGAAGGCTGGCAAAAATGAAATGCTTCCTGTAATTCTGAAACGCTTAACAGAGGAGAAAAAGACATTGATAACTTGTTGAACAAGCCTCGAGATGAAGCGATGACCTATTTCAGCCTAATCTGCAGGGTTACGCATTGCAGGAGCTTGGCAATTAGCTGGAAGCTTGTATTCGTTCTCACCACCATTGGTCTGTGGACAGATGGGTGTATCCCCAAAGTAAATATTACCCTGTCATTGGCCAATCTGCCACAATTTAAAGCATTTTGGTCATCTAAATTCTTATATTTGCAAATATCCCTAACGCCGTTTCATCACTGTCTTGAAAATAATGCAGAGAGCGATGAATTACTCAGCTTTCAGCCCTGTGTTAACAAAGGAGCACTGAACACCTTTGGGTCTTCAGTTTGAGGCAGCTGTGGCTACTGAGGAAAATACGCCCTTTCCCACCAGATTTCTAATATTTTTTTCCCAAGTGACAAAGAAGTTCACAGATTGTTGGTGGTAGCCAGTTTTTGCCATGCCAAAATGTATCTTTTATCCACGGTAAATGGCAGAAAACAACACTAATTTTGCTGTCTCCATGAAATAATGTGTGTATGAATGTGTGTGAATGATGCAATTAGACTTTTATCTTTTCTCCCTGTTTCTGCATCAGCTGCTGTGGCATTTCTGCATTTTCTTCTTTTAGACAATAAAATGTTGAAACAATTTTCCTCATAAAAACTATTCTAGACTTACTTTTACGCTCTAATCCTTTTGCCGTCTGCCTTGCACCAGGCAAACTACTACAAGCTACTGAGAAACTTCTATAAAAACAGCATTTGTTTCACGATGCTAATCGCTACATTTACTAACCATGCAAAATTATTCATCCACTTCTTTCTGGGAAGTGCTAGGCCTCCTCTTTTAAGGGGCTATATTTGAACGCACTGCTGACATGTAACTGTCACCATCGTGATCACAATCCCAGATAGGGATGTTATTCAATCAACTAAAAACCACTCAGTGGCTAAACAGACGTAAAAAAGCATTGCACTGCTCTGTCTGCCCTGTAATCTGTCCCAGAGACCCCAGGTACTGTGTTCTGGACGTACACTTAAAATATAGATAGTTTGGACAAGATAATAACCTGCAGACATCAAGAAGCCTATCAGGTAATCATAGCTGCATTTGTTTGAGCAGACAAACTATGGTTACAGTAAATTTATGCATACCTCTTTCCATTTCACCCAGTGACTCAAATTATTTCTACCTGAAGTATTGACTGGGAACCCTGGGATTAAAAATCCTGCATAAGTGTGAATTAGGTTTGCTTAAAATCCAGTGTATGGGGCTTAATCTAAACCTTGAGTTCGTTTAGGGAAAGAAAACATCCTCCATTGAAGACAGCTCCAGCTCAAGTACACACCAACCCCTTGGATGAGGCAAGCATTCTCTTCTCGTCTCTCCCCATGCCCTTTGCCTGCTAGGCAGGTTTTTGGATTTCAAGCAGTAGCCAGAGCGCAGCGACTTCCCTCCTGGCTTTTTGAGGAAACCTCCCATTCTGCTTCCCAGCAACTTTCACCTCGTGCCCTTCAGGAGCTCATGGGGAGCCAGTTCCCCTTCCCATTCCTTTACAGGCGGCTCCAACCAAAGCCCTGCTTCTCCGCAGGCCCAGCAGCAAGCACCACTGCAGAGGCTCACTGGCCTCTCCTGATCACCAGCAGCTGCATCGGGAGGAACTTTCCCAGCAAACACTGATAAAGAGTCCACCTAGAAACCTCCACCCTCTGCAAGAAGCAGCTGGCTTGTTACCAGCTCTCAGCCTGCCAGTCCCTGTCCTGTCCTCCTCTGACCTCGGCAATAAAACATGCCTCTGCTCAGGGAGGGTAAGAAACTGCTGTTTATACAGACTTTCAAAAAGCTCTACAAAACATTGCATACAACTTTGTTACCTAAGCCACAACTCTAAAAAAAAAACCAAAAAACAAACAAAATAAATAGAAGCTCAGGGGATTGTCATGTCTTAACAGGCAAACTCTCCAATGTTAAGTCATGCCACTATTTTTTTGCAGTTGTGAAACTTGGTGCAGGCTCAGCACAACATGAAAGAAAGTACATTAAAGTTTTGGGACACAACTACACTTACTTTTCCTTCCAAGACCAGAGCAGAGATCCATCTGATCAAACACCTCTCTGCCCATCTGATGGGATGTCCAGGCTTCAGCTGAGGTAGCGTTAATTTTCTTCACAGGAGCTGGCACAGGGCTGTGTGCTGCATTTGTGCTGAAAGTAGTGTTGATAACACCGAGCTGTTTTCGTTACTGCTGAGCGGTGCTTGCACAGAGCTGAGACCTTTCCTGCCTCACCATGTCTCCCCACCAGTGAGTAAGCTGAGGAGTTGGGAGGGGACACAGACAGGACAGCTGACCCAAACTGACCAAAGGGATATTCCATACCATACGACATCATGCTCAGCATATAGAGCTGGGAGAAGGAGGAACGGGAGGATGTTCAGAGTGATGGTGTTTGTCTTCCCAAGTAACCATTTTGTATGATGGAGCCTGGGGATGGCTGAGCCTCTGCCTGCCCAGGGGAAGCAGGGAATGAATCCCCTGGTTTGCCTTGACTGTGTGTGTGGCTTTTGCTTTGCCTGTTAAACTGTTTTTATTTCGACCCACGAGTTTTCTCAGTTTCACTCTTCTGATTCTCTCCCCCATCCCACCGTGGAAGGGTGCGCAAGCAGCTGCGTGGTGTGATGCTTACTGCTGGCTGGGGTTAAACGACAACATGGAGCAGGGCCTGTTGTGACAGGACAAGGGGTAATGGTTTCAAAATAGAGGGAGGGAGATTTAGATTGGATATTAGAAAAAAGTTATTTACTGTAAGAGTGGTGGAGCACTGGAACAGGTTGCCCAGGGAGGTGGTGGATGCCCCATCCCTGGAGAAGTTCAAGGCCAGGTTGGATGGGGCCCTGAGCAACCTGATCTAGTTGGGGGTGTCCCTGATTCTTGCAGGGGGGTTGGACTGGATGACCTCTGGGAGTCGCTTCTAACCCTAATCATTCTATGATTCTATGATTCTATGAGGGCTACATCCTCTTTCCAAGTGATGAAGTGAAAGAAGTTACTCTAAAGAAAAGGCCATCTCATCCCAAACCAGACATCTAATTCCAGTGAGGTAAACCCAGGTTTCTTAAAAGCTAAATTTATGCAAAAATTGAGGTCTAATCAGCAGTTACACTGAATATTGCTGCTATGTGTGAGTCTGAGCAGTCTTCTCACCCATAAAGCAAATGAGTGAAATGAAGAGATAAATCCAGTTTGTAATGAACAGTACTTTAAATATGAGGTGGTTGGCCACGATAGGTCCACCTCCCTGCAGATCAGATGGAGTCTTTACTCACCTCATTCCTGTCAACTACTGGGGACACCCAGATCAGCTCCAGATCCCCCAAACCAACTCCTCCACTGGTCCTCCTCCTCTGATCACAGCTAGTGATAGGTAGGACACATTTAGTTCAGCATCAAATCTTTAGTAGCCAGAGTTAGCCCCGAGGACCTCAGCAGAAGACTTGCCATCCCTTTGAAAACTTACGTTGACTTTTAAGAATCTGGATGTTCATACCAGCAATGTACATTTCAATGCTTTTTAATATTGCTGAATACTTGATTAAATGCCTTCCGGTCTCTTTTCCCAATGTCTGTGAAGGTATTTCCTTAAACCAATTTCAGATTTTCATAACTAAAAGCTTATCTGTCACAAAACCCATCCTCCAGTTGGACTTGATGGGCACACAACCAAGTCAGCTCGCAGGGAAAGTGGAGGAGAGACAGTGACTGAGTGAAATACGTGAGTAGCTACATGGAAAGGCTCGTGCATGAGTGTGTTCAAGAATAACTCTTCCAAACGATCCCCAGTTCAGATGAGCTGTGACTCCAGTCACAGTTTTAAAAGAAAAATTCTGAAATGAATTCTCAACGTGCCCACCCAGAGAAACTCTCATGTGTCAAAAGTAATGTGAAAAACATGAAGGATTTAAAAAATACATATTCTTGTGTAGGCTTTACGTGTGATAGCAGAAAGCTTTTACTGTGTAGGAATCCTGTAGTCTTTTTATTATTCTACTATGTCAATGATTAAACATCCAAAAGGTTTCTTACTAGAGGCTGTATTTCTTCAAGGGGTAATTTTAAGTATTTTTAACTTCTCAGCTATTTAACATTTGTATCTGCCTGTTCTCAGATCTTTCCTTCTCAAACATAGCAAGTAAGTACAAGAGCACTGGGGAGGGAAGACCAAGACAGGAGAGAGCTCAAATCCCTATTTTAAACACAAAATTAATCTCAGCCATGGAGCAATTATTTCTGAATGATATTATCATATCACCTGGTAGTAGACAGAGGACATCTATGCACCAGAACATTATATTTCAAGATAGCTTTGTGCTAGATGCAATGGAGAGTACCAAGACAGGTTCTCCGCTGAAGATATCCCTAATGAATTCTTCAAGATTGATGTGACTTTTATTTTTTTTGTTGGGCTTAGAAGACCCTTGCTGATTATTTGAAGATTTACATGAAGAACATTCCTTTATACCACTCATCAGAGCACTCACCATCTACCGAACCACTTAATAAATATTACCTCTTCTGTATCAACAGCCACGCAGCTGAATGCTACTCGAGTCGCCAACTCTTGGGAGGAGGCTTGGCAACAAAGGCAGCAGTTAGATGGGATGTTTATTGGATGTTTTCCACCAGCTGCACTGTGTGGTGGCTTGAGTGCTAGATTATAAATATTTCTCCTTGTGAAAAGGGGAAGTTGGCTGGATGAGCACTGAATCAGCAGGACGTATTCATAGCCTCGGCAGGGATTGGTGTGTAAGAAAGTAGGAATGGGAAGCATTGAATTAGGCCTGGGAAGTCCCCTCCCTCCACAGGCACACGAGGAGAGCACTTATCCCTGGAAGCTAGTCAGCAGGGCACGTGGGCAACAAGAATATTAATAACTCCTCTATGGAAAGTCTTCTCTGTGGCAGGATGGCTCACCCAAACCACAGCCTCTGTGGCCACTCGCTGCAGATGGGCAACTTCTGCATTGCAGAGTTCCTTCTGCAAGGGCACTTTGAGCTGCCGGGCTGGATAGGGGTGCAGGAGGCACCCCAAAACCCAGGCAAGAGGTAACTTGGGGATAGTGGTTTTCTTACTGCTGGTTAGAGGCAAGATGTCACTCCTAAGTACCGTACCAAAGACCAATGGGCCTTGTGAGCCTTGGCAGTGCAGCAGGCTTAGTGAGTACCAGAGAAATGACTGATCAAGCAACATCTGATATGGAAAGTGTCAGCAGGCAGGCGTTTTGGTGAGCAGCCTAAAAAAGGCCTTCTATCTGGAAGAAAGGGAGAAGCAGGCAACAAAGATGGACAGGATGTGAGATTGCAAGTTCTCATGCATCCTGCAGCACAGCTAGGAAGGGCTGATAAGGATCAAGTGATAGGAGTGATGTGGAAGTTTCTGAATGTGAAGAAAACTAACCCCAAAACAGAAGTCTTCCCAAGAGTAGCAGGGCACAGGAGAGGTGTCAGAGTGGTGGGATAGCTCTGGAGTTTGTTTCAGTGCTGGATTTGTGCAAGTGGCTCTGACTCACCAGGGCAATTCTGGACCAAGGGGGTTTCCAGGAGGCTGGGGCTGAAATCCCCAGGGATGTTAGTCTAGACAGGGTGCTATTCCCTTTGACCTCATTGAGGGCCTCAGCTTCCTCTTTATGCAAGTAACACCAGCTGCTAGGACAGGTTATTTTGGGCTACAGAAGAGTTATGAAAGAGCAGTGTGCTGAGGGTTTGAGGAAAAGGATGCTCCTGTTGTATCCTTGTCAGACCACAGTTGTACCAGGCTGCTCCTTTCTACTGCTCACAGGGAAACAATTTTTATCCCTGATGTCTTCTAAAGAGACTCAAACAGCCTGAGAATGGCTCCTTGCCTGATTCTGGGCAAGAGCTTGTAAAATAAGCTCCAATTCCCCCAGGATAACCGGAGGGAAATCCCAGTCATTAAACCTTACGTCAAGTGACATAAGAGGGATTGCAGATTAATCCTGCTCCCCATTCATCTCATCCCAGCTGAGATCTCGCTAGTAAAACCCAGTCATCCAACAGCCCCAGGAGAATCCCAGACTGCATGTATCACAGTGCTCTCCTGCCCTTGTCTGCAAGAAATGTGCCTGATACTTGGCATTCATGTGTTACTTCTTCCACCCCTGAAGAGCAGGAGAGGGCATGGGCAAGGTGTGAGTGCTGCGGAAGCACTAAATATTTCCTATAGTCTATGCCACTGAGCCATGCATCCCTCTCTCTGCTTTACTGGCAGCTGGTCCATGGTTGCCTCACCTGCCTTTGGTGTCACACAACACTTCAGCAGCAGCCAGCACAGTCTGAGGAGGGGTGCTTTGTGGCTCACGGGGAAGGGACATGGTTTGTGGCCCTTCTGGCCTGTCCCATCCTTGCTGGCCCCTTCTACCTCTGTCTTCTCCGCTCTCCCTCTCTGCTACTAATAAACCAGCAATTTCAGTGAAATGAAGGAACCTGAGCAACCAAGGGATGAATGACCCCTGCCCAGGTGGCAGGTAGCACCTGGAGCTCTGCCTGCACGTGGAGTCGGTGGCACAGGTAACACTGGGCAGGAGCCTGCTCGGAGCAACATAACAGGGGGCACAGGGGCTGCACTGGGTTGTGGGGATGCAGAAGCAGCTATCTGTGACCAGGAGTCACATGGCTTCAGTACTAACGCAGCAAAGCTGGATTTTGCTGTGCAGTCACATGAAGCTCGCTCATTCCCAAACACCTCTCCTGAACAGCTTCACTGAATACACAAAGACAACGTGTGCTGCTTCGGACATGGCAGTGTGCTGTGTGCGTTCACCCATCTCACGGCCTTGTCACGGGACAAAGGAGAAGAAAACGGAGGATGCAGGGACATGCCGGTTCTGCATTGTGTGTCTGACATTTGGATTGCAAGGCAGTTCCCCAGAGGTCGGTGAGATAAGATAACACGCAGTAATGGATACTCAGCAAACAATGTCCCCAAGGAAATATGAGCAACTTCCAGGTGGCCTTGGCAGGCTGAGGGCAGGACTGAGCAAGTAGGGACGCCTCGCTCAGTGACACAGGTATCCCTTCTCTCATCTGGCCCCTTCTCCCAACAAGCCATCTAACTCCAGGAAGTCATATGGGGAGACGAAGAGATTTAATTTGCTCTGTGCGGTTTTGGGTTTTTTTCCACGCCCAGCATGAGGAACTGCTGCTGTTGCTGCTTGGCCTCCCTTTTGCTGTGCTGCTATATATATATATACACCTGCGATTCCTGCCTCCAGGATCTGGCTGGGACCTGAGCCACACCTCCAAGAGCACTGTAGTGTGACAGAGGTGGAGGGGGAAAGTGGCAGAGTTCCAGGGGATGGGACATAAATTACCTTCACAAGTGGGCACATGTCTCAGACCAGGACAGTGATTTTAAACCCTTTGTAATTTGTTTGTTTGGTTTGGTTTGGTTTTCAATAAATAAAGATTAATGTAGAGAATTTCTCCAGGGCTCTTGTAATCTGCAGTATTTGACAAATATTAACTAGCTCACCTTCCTAAATCACCTTGCCCTGTCAGCTGAATGAGGATGGAGAACATTAGCCCCAGAGAAGACGATGGGACACTGAAGCACTCACATGCATATGTGGATGTCAAAGACATGTCCAAGGTCACGGACCTGGACAATGTCACAGCATAGCGGACAACTGTATTCCTGGCTCCTCTACCTGCATTCAGATCCAAAAAAGAGGGAGTTAGACACCTCCACCTGTGTGTGCTTTGGACAATGACACTATTATTTTTACCAACCATTCAGAGGCTTTGAGCAACTGCAGTTTCCCATGTCATCAGTGAAAGGCTCAGCCCATGGCTGGGCATCCATATAGGGATGTAGGTGACTCTTTCCAGCCTCTAGCCAGGCTTTTGTCCTGCCTCTTTTATCTTGTCCATTTTTTGCTTAAAGGGGTCTGAGGCTCCACGCAGTGTTTTCTGAAGCAGCTTTTCACCACCCTGCAGTACTACATCACCTGGGGATCCACCAGGTTGCAAAGACAGTGGAGACAGAGAGGGGCTGGCCATCTCTGTGGGTCACCTCCCCAGGGACTGCAGCAGCTCTGGGTGCCAGCCCACGGAGGCATGTTTGCTCAAAAGCTCTGGCAGAAATATTCCCCTGCTTGTAAGATCATCCCTCTGCGACGTGTCAGCCTAGAGTTCAGCCTTTGGAGAAGCTCAGCTCCATCACCTGCGGTGTCCCGGCTGGGAAGTCGAGGGTCAGCGCAGCAGCGAAGCCCAGCTTGCGTGCGAGCGCTCAGCCCACATTCCCAAAAAGCGGTGACAAGGCATGGAACGGTCCCGAACGCTTTTGGTAGCCATGCCCTTCCTGCTCCCCCCCACCGCCTCCTCCTCTTCCACACACCCATCCCCTGCGGCCCCACACCAGCCTCGCTGACGGATTTTACTTGAAAGCTCTGGCAGGCTGTGCTGCTAATGGCAGAGCCCTGAGCCGGCTCCCTCCGTCTCCCTGGAGTCCCTGCGCAGACGTAGGTGCACGTCACCGCCTGCTCTAATTTTATCCGCGTTTGATGGAAGAGACGAACTGAGCAGCAGGGAGGCAGCTATTTTGGTTTTCTCTGTGGCTGTGGGTTATATAAAGCATCCTGCCATGACCTGCATCGCTTGGGAGCTGCTTTGCTTTCCCTGTCTCAGCCGCAACAAACTGATGGCTCGGATGCTCACTCCCGCTAGCCGAGACCTCCACGTGGGCCAGGTGTGCCGTATGTGCGGCATAAGGAGGCAGAGCAAGATTCAGGTGTGACTGACCATGTACAGGGCCAGACCTGCTCTCCTCCTTGCCGTGTGAGGCGACGTGTGCTGAAGGGTTTCACCCATTCCAGCACCCGTATGTCACACCTGCTGCCCGCCAGCGTGGGCACGGGCACAGCCGGGCGTCGGGCTGCCCGTGGTGCGCCGGTTATATCCTGCCAGTGCTGAGCAATGCCTCTTTCCTCTCACCCGGGACAGAGGAGCAGCTCCGTTAGGTGGCAGCAGCCACAGCAGGAGCAGAGGCGGGAGGAGCAGCGGGAAGATGCTCATCCCGTGTGCGTGGGAGGCCAGTGGGGCCACAAAGGAGCCTGGCAGGGCAAGCCCAGCACCCGGTGCTGGGAGGCTGACGGCATGCTGAGGGACCCCATGGTGGGGGGTCCTGCCCATGCTGCCTGTGCTTCCTGGTGCCCTGGGGTACTGCGGTCGCAGAATCAGCAGCCGAGCGCCCGTGGGATCCTGAGGGCTGCACCCTGGGCTGACCTCCCGCACGTAAGGCACGACGCAGCCGGCAGTGATCCTGTCCTGGGCAAGCTGACCGCAGCACCCAGCCTCCACGCAATACTATTTCCCAACTTCAGGGACCAGAGGAATTACGCAGAGCTCCTCGCCCGCCGTGGCTGTGGCTCCTCTGCGCCTGGCCCTCCTGGGCGGTGGCTTCATCAGCAGTGCTCTGGTGCCTGGTCTCAGGCAAGGCGGCCAGCCTTGGGCTTGCCGGTTTGGGAATTTTTGGTAGGAGGTGGCATGACCACGACTCTTTCCTCTGGCGCTGGCAGGATCTGCCAACATCTGGATTAGGTGCTGGAGCCCAGTGCCTGGGGGGAGTTTTTGGGAATGCCTCTTGCTTTTGTCTCTCATGCAAGCAAGCATATTTAATAGCTCAATGTAGATTTGGAAGCTAAAGTAATTAGGGCATGTCACAATGCTGGTTGGCACCTCCCTTCTCTGCTCTATGGGTCCTGCTTACCCTGCGCCCAGCTCTGCTGCTGACTCATGTCAAAGCCGCCTTCTCTCTAATGACCGGGGCGTCAGGCCAGGGTGCAGCCTGCTCCATGGTTCTCCTTGCTCCCACGCAGTTCCCGCTAGGCCTCCCGCAGCGGCACTGGTGGGACGCACCCACTTCCTAAAGAGTCACCTCCTGGGAACACCGCTGAGCCACCGTGTTAGCCACGGCATCCAACATCCCCCCCGCCCCCCATTCCGGGGCATGTGCCTGCCTGCAAACCCCGGGCCTGATGTCTGGCTGCTGCTGAGGAAACATTGCTGGGTACAGGATAACCCACAGGACAAGGGAACTGTGGTCCACGTAGAGCCACTACCCACTGCCCTGAGGAGCTGCTACCTGGGGCAGTAGTCACCTCCTCGGTGTCTTCCTGGGCAAACCCATATCCACCTTCCTTGTGCATTTCAGCCGCATCAGCGCTGGGAGCCACAGCCCCCCAATCCCTACCCCAGCACACCACTACATCCCCTCCCCGGGGCAGGTCGTGGTCCCTGAGGAAATCGTTGGGCCCAGAAGGCGCGCTGGAGGAGGGACGGGCGTGCGTGCAGGAGCGTGCATGTGCGCACGTCAGGGAGAAGGAAGCGGGGCTGCAAGTGCTGGAGGCGTTGTGAGCGCCAGGCACACACAAGCTGACAGGCAAGGGCTGCTGTTCCCGTAGGAAGTTGAACTCTTTCACAACAGTCATTTTCACAATGAGCCGCTCGCTCCAGAGCGATCCCGCTCACTGGAGAGGGAGAAGAAGAGCAGTGCTGAGAGGATGAGTGCAGCCTGGGCCGGGATACTGGGGTGCAGCCCAAAAATGATGCAGATGGATTCAGTGAGAGGATTTGTGCAGAGTGTGCAGCAGCTCTGCAAGCCCCTGTAGTGCTGTCCAGTGAGGAGTGTTACATGGCCCCTGCAATGCTGCTGTGTATGCACCTGGCTCTGAATGTTGCCCTGGGGACAGAGGACACCAAAACTGCCAGAACTGGAACCCAGAAATGTGCAAAGGAACTAAAATGCTTCAGGGAGTGAAAATGTTACAGGTTCTGGATAAACTGGAAAGGGGGAGCAGTCAACAGCCCCCATGTGAGCTCTGCAGGGCAGTGTGACTGTGTTCAAATATCACGCAGAGGGGCAGGTGATCCCCCTTCCAAGCTGCTAGAGCTTGCCTGTGTGGTCACAGTTACACTTCTTTGGTGCCAGGGGTTGTTCCAAGCAGCCTAAGCAATCCCAAACCCTCTGCCCTCATTTGCACCCTCTCTGCTATGCCAGCATGACACTATACACAGCTGCCGGGCAAACCGGGTCCAGGAGATGATCTGGCAGACAAGCCACCATCTTTTGTTTCCCAGGGTCAGTCGTCTGCCAGCCCTGCTCCCCACAAGCCTCCAGAGCAGCACCATGCTATGCACCCCAGCTCGGCTCCAGAGGTTCTGGCTGATCCTCACAGATTTGGAGAAGCTGATTCAGAGGGAGTTGGGCAGTTGCTGGCACTGGACCCTGCGTCATGCCAGCACAGCTGAGTACCTGGCCTCCCAGGTTGCAGCTCTGCTGCAGTCCGAGCCGAGCTGCCGTAGGCTGGCTTTTCCCACTGCTCCTGGCATAGGACCCAACCTTCTGCCTGCACCAGTTTCTGACTCCTGACTTTGCTCCCAGCCATTTCACCTTGCAAAACCAGTGGAGCGCTGATTGACAAAAGATAGCAAAGGGTTTTTTTTTTCTGCTGGAGGACAAGAGGGCAGCTCCTCACCCCACAGCCTGAGCTGGACACTGCAAGGAGCAGGAACAGGGTCCCCCAGTGAGGAGGGGACCCTAGCAGCAGCTCAGCCTGCAACAAGTCTGAGAACTAGGCAGCCTGAGCTGATCTCCAACCTGCTGAAATGAAATGCTCCATTTCCAGCTGGGTCAGCTCTCTGAACTGACCTGCCATATGGCTGCATGACCCTACAGCCAGTACAAGGGAAAGAACTACATGGCTGAGGCAGGAGGGAACCAGAAGCATCACAAGGCTGCACAGCTGCCCTCTCACACTCCAAATCTCCAGACGCTGGCTCCCACCCCACGTCACTGCTCAGCTGGGCCTCTGTGCCGCCGGGCAGGGCGGATTTGGGAAGGAGCTGCCAGGGCAGGGCTGGGCGGAGGTGACTTGAACTGCTCCTGCACGTTGAACTCCGTCCCCTGCCCTGCTGCTCCTTCCCTGTCCTCTGCCCTGGTGCTCCTTCCCAGCAAGTGAGGTCCTGCAGCAGCCAGCCAGACGTCAGACAGCCCAGCCCGGGCAAGGTCACTGACTGGCAGGATGGGGCAGACTGAGATGAGGTGGGAGCTAGAGAGGAGGAGGACATTAGGGCTAATTGACCTCTGTGGCTCCCTGAAACCCTGGAGCAGTGTAGCTCCTTCCCAGTCTGCGCCCTGGGATGGGATGGGATGGGATGGGATGGGACAGGTATGGATGGCAGCCAACTTGTCCTGTGGAGAGGAGAGCAGCAGGAGGAACTATTGCTGTTTTCCCTTGTCAATGCGGAATGTGGAGGAGAAAGCACCCCTCTTGTCCCAGGAACCAGCTGCACAGACAAGATGCATCTCAGATGGGAATGGGGCACTCCCCACGTGCAGGGCTGGTGCTACCTGGGGCTGTGGCAGGGTACCATGGGACATCCCTCCCATTGGCTTCAGTTGACCCGGCAGGTGACTTCAGACACACTCACAACCCCTAGCATGATCCCTGCCCTTGGCCACTTCCCCAGGCAGTCCCACACGGTCCCTGGGTTAGGGTGGACAAGCACCCACGGCATGCAGGGAACTGCCGCAACCACACAGAAGGCCTTTTCTCACGCCTGGCGATTACCTTCCCAAATACTGGCACTTCAGGCTTGCCCTTGAGAAACAAACACTAATTTCAGCCGCACCCTTTCCTGCCCCAAGGCTGCAGGGCGAGGGTATCCTCAATGTACTCCGTGTTCACCAGCAAGGGGTGTGGGACAGGAACCAGCCCTCGTAAAATCGCCTGGATTGAACCTGCTGCCCTCAGCCTGCCAAACCAAACAGAGCTGATGTAAAGCAAATAGCAATGACAACAGCCTGGCTGCTGGCGAGGGTTGGGCAAGCAGCTGGTTTCCAGTTTGCTGGCCTCAGCAGATGGCAGCGGCAGGAAGAGGCGCTGGGAGTTCCCGTCCCGCAGGCACCCGGTGTGGTGGCACTGAGGTTCCCTCCACTCCAGTCTGCTGGCGCCAATTCTGCAGCCCCCCATGTGAAATCAGTGTTTGGGGTTTCAGGGGAGCCCTTCAGCTAGTGTGATCCACCCACTTGGCCTTGGCATGGCAGGGGGGCAAGGCCAGTCCATGGGTTTCCCCACCAGCCAGCTCTCCGGGTGTATCACCCAGCTTTGGCTGCTGTGCACCGCAAGGAAGGAAGATGATGTCAGAGGGAAGACACCTGAAGCACACCCAAAGGCCAGTGGCCAAGGAGGGGGCAGGGCGCTGGGAGCGGGGCTCTTCAGAGCAGCCTGTGCCGCCCCAACACAGGGAGGAGTGTTTGGTCTGCCTGGCCTCCGCTGAGCTCCACCGCTGACGCCGGTAGTGGGAGAGTGCACTGGCACCGGGCAAAGTTTGCCTGGCAGTTTTGGCAGAGCAGGCTCTGCAGAGGATGCTGCCGGCAGGGGAAGGGATGGCCCCAGATGCTCCTCAAGAGACGGTCCAGAGAAGGCTCAGGTTTTGGTTTCTCCCTGTTATGAGGCCACAACCCCGAGGTTTGCCTGGATGTCCATGTCACACATGGGTCCCGCCCAGTGCCCCAGGTGACAGCAACAGCAGACCCCAGACATGTGTGCTGTGGGTGTCCGCAACTGCAGTGGGCAAAAGCTCTGAGCTGTGCCGGCAGCGTGGCCTTCTGCAGCCATCCACCTGTCCATCCGTCCATCCTTCCCCCCGTCCTAGCCCAGCCACGGGCTCATCTTCCAGCTGGGCTGCTGCCCAAGCACCAGCGAGCTGACCCGGGTTAAAAATAACCGCTCCTTTCCAGCAGGATTATTTTTAACTCGGGCCCGGTTTCCTACTGAGTGTCCCGAGCCCCCGCCCTCCCGGCGAATCCCAGAGGTGCCCGCTCCGCCGAGGGCTCTGAGGGCACCCCCGGTAACGCCCGGCCG
>VXBZ01011306.1:206802-217864 GCA_013399135.1 Heliornis fulica | reverse complement strand
GGTGGCAGGAGTGGGGGACCCCAGCCGGGGGTGTTGCCGGCTCTGGCTGACAGCCGTGCTCGCTCTCTCTGCAGGAGACCGACCAGCTGGAGGAGGAGAAGTCTGCGCTGCAGGCAGAGATCGCTAACCTCCTGAAGGAGAAGGAGAAGCTGGAGTTCATCCTGGCGGCCCACCGCCCCGCCTGCAAGATGCCCGAGGAGCTGCGCTTCTCCGAGGAGCTGGCAGCTGCCACCGCGCTGGACCTGGGAACCCCCAGCCCCCCCGTGGCCGAGGAGGCTGCCTTTGCCCTGCCCTTGATGGGTGAGGCGCCGCCGGCCGTGCCGCCCCAAGAGACCGGCGGCGGCGGGCTGGAGCTCAAGGCCGAGCCCTTCGACGAGCTGCTCTTCTCCACGGGGCCGCGGGAGGCCTCCCGCTCCGTGCCTGACATGGACCTGCCTGGGGCCTCCTCCTTCTATGCGTCGGACTGGGAGTCGCTGGGCGCCGGGACCAGCGGTGAGCTGGAGCCCCTCTGCACCCCTGTGGTGACCTGTACCCCGTGCCCCAGCACTTACACCTCCACCTTTGTCTTCACCTACCCCGAGGCGGACGCCTTCCCCAGCTGTGCTGCTGCGCACCGGAAGGGCAGCAGCAGCAACGAGCCCTCATCTGACTCCCTCAGCTCCCCTACCCTCTTGGCCTTGTGAGGGACTCCAGCATTGACTGACCTGCCGGGCCCCCTCCCCTGCCCGTGCACCCCCACGGACTTGCCGCTGTGCCCCATGGGGCTCCCCGGGCCTGGGGAGGGCCCTGCCGCCGCCACCCCCCATCTGGCCTGGTGCCCGGGGCCTGGCAGAGCGACCTGCACCGAGGCCCTTGTACCTCTTCCAGAGATGTAGCAAATCGCATGGAGTTTGTCTCGTCCCCAATGGCCCATCCATGAGAGCTGGTAGTCTGTAGCATGTCCCACATGGCTGGGTAGGTGACTCCCTCCCCTTAGTATCACTAGCATTAACTAATTTAATCTCTTGGTTTTAAATGATTGGAATTTAACCTGGTGCTGGGTATCTCCAACTCGTATCTAGTGCAGCTGATTAACAATAACTACTGTGTTCCTGGCAATATCGTGTTCTGATGACTTAGCGATGACCCATCTTATGTGGGGGGAAAGAGACTATTTTATTTTCTAGTAGGTAGATAAATAGCTATATCCATGTACTGTAGTTCTACATTGATGTTCATTGTAACTTTACTGATCATGCATTGTTGAGGTGGTCTGAATGTTCTGACATAAGTTTTCCATGAAAACGTTTTTATTGTGTTTTTAATTTATTAAGATGGATTCTCAGATATTTATATTTTTATTTTATTTTTTTCTACCTTGAGGTCTTTTTTGACATGTGGAAAGTGAATTTGGATGAAACTTAAGCATTGTTTGCTTATTATTGTTCAGAGACATTGTCAATAAAAGCATTTAAGTTGACTGCTGGAGCTGTATGTGTGTTAGATCTTGCTTCTCTGTGACCTGAGAGGGGGTTCCCCAGCCTCTAATTTAGACTGGGCTTTTATAAACTGCAGACTGGTGCTAGCTACCTGAGGCACAAGGTGCATGGGGGTGGGAATACCATTAGGGCCAGACCGGTCCTTGCCCTGGTGTTGTCAGGGTGCTGACTGTTGCTGCAGCCTTCCCACCCACCCCAGTGAGCAGCAGGGTTCCCTCATCAGGGCCTTCCCTGTCTGATCAGTCTGGATCTGGTCCCCTCTGGCTCCTCTGTGTGTCACCAGCTGTGGCCTTTAGGGACAAGCTGGAAGGCTTACTGTAAAGGAGGTAAACAGGGCAGGGGAGTCCCTTCCTCTGAACTGGGGAAGCCAGCTCCAGGCTGGGGTGTGCTGCTTGTTTGTGTGTGGCAGCTGGACTGGAGAGGGGTGGACATGCACCCTGACTCTGGGTGCTCCCACACTTGGTCTGGCACCTCTAGGAGAGGCTATAGTGTGCTGCCTTCTGGCAATGAGGGGAAGAGAAATGCTCACGTGTTTCTATCTTGCTCTGGGCTGAGGGGTATAAGGCAAAATGCAGACTCTTCCCTTGCTTCTCAGAGTCTATTACAGATAGCCTAGGTGTTGAATGAACATGAGTAGTGGTAAAGATCCTGCATGTTCTAGGATCCCTGTCTGAGTTAAGTTTATTGGGGCTGCTACCCTCTGTCGTTCACAGTGCTTGTGTGGTGAAAAATGTCCATCTGGCAGGATGGCATGTGGGGCAGGTTCCCCTGTGTGCAGAGCACTACTCTGCTCATGTATGAAGAGCCCCATGATAGCAGCCAGGCCTCCCTGATGACCTCCAGTCCTGTTATTCCCACTCAAGGTGAAGGCAAAGGCACCACCTGTGCTGGTGTGTATGTGTCTGGCTGGAGGCCACCTTGACACTGTGCTCTCAGGAAATCTCTGCAGGCTGGAGGTTTCTCTCGCACTGGGGGCTGGGTTTGTGTTAACTCCTTGTTTCCTGGTTGCTGCAGCAGGCTGTGCTTCACCCCTTCCCTACTCAGAACACACACAGGATGTATCTCATCTCAATAGTGTGTATTACAGCTTCACGGCTTGCTCAACAAGGCTTGCCCTGTGCAAAAGCAAATTATGTATGCGGCTTCCCATCTTTCAACGTTAAGCTGGAGGCAGGGCTGACGACTGATAAAGAATGACCCCAGATGCTACTGAGATGCCACCCACTGAAAAGAAACTACTTTCACAATGCCACTCAAGTTTACAAAGGCAACACCCAGGCACAGCAAATGCACGGTAGTGCTGACCCCTGAAGCGGTCATGTAGGTGTAGCTGCAAGTGAGCAAGATTTACGTGACAAGTAACCCCATGAAGTCAGTAAATCTGGAATCACAACATGCCTTCTGCTGAAAGGCCATCAAGTTCGGAGAGGGAGTACTCCAGAAGGCTTAAGAGAGCCTATGCATACTGTTGAAATCACCAGACATTCAGCAGAGAGGCAGAAAGGGGCAGGGATCTAGAGAGTCCCAAAATACCACCCAGTCCCCTTAAAGCAGGTGGAGTGATCCTGCGCCTCTCACAATCATCTCTCATAACAGGTTAAAATAAAATCTAGTGCTGATTTCTGAGAGACGGCAGTCCTGCAGCCTGACCGAGGCTTTTCCTTTCCACCAGCAGTGACAGCAAGTGCCGAGTGTCAGCGGCAGGTTTTGCATTAGTTATGCAATGATGTCAAAGTCAGTGGTGGCGCTACATGAGAGACTTTACGTGTACTCCTTGCCTTCAGCCAGGGATGATACAGAATTCAGGATGTTCTACATAAACTTTTATGGCGCATCTTGGATATGATTTATCTGCTTCCTAATGTTTGAGAACTCTGGAGTGAAATCTCACTTAAATCAGTGGGAATCTCGACCCCGACTTCCAAGAAAGCCACAAGAGGAAGTAATGCAGCAATCTTTGCTTTGAACGGATTACATGCATGTGCCTCAATTATCAGCTGTATCTGATACATGACACAGATATGGGTACAAAGCTTTGTGAAACAAAATAACGAGATAAGACCAGCAGGTAATGCTTGCTTTATTTCTGATCCCATCGAGGGCAGTGCTGCAACTAATTCTTAGAAATTAGACTGACACACAAGGAACGGTGGAACTGTTATTATCAATTACAAACAGCACAGCTGCAGAACAACATGAAGAGCCTTAACCAGGTTCTACTAACACAGAGAGAAGCAGGGCTGCATGGCAAAGTAACCCCGGCTGCAGGAGGGTGCTGCGGGTCCAGGGTTGTTCCGATGCTGGCAGATGCCGCAGTCCCAACGCGCTGCTGTGCGCCCCACACCCACCCCCTCGCCACCAGCGCTGCTGCCCCAGGCCGCACCCAGGCGGCCGCCTCTTCCCCGCACCCCGCGGGTCGGGCACCGGGGCCCGAGCGGGCACCGCAGCCGATACCTGAAATCCCCGCGGAGGTTCCCAGCGTTGGGCCAGCTGCTAGCGAGACCCCGCGGGGCCCTCACGGAGCCGGGTGGGCGGCGGAGCAGGGCTGAAGCGATCCCACCCCCGGCTCACCCCGCCGCAGGCACAGCCGCCCACCTCGCCCCGCGCTTGCGCACCCATTGCCCCTCCCCACCGCCGTGTTTACTGTTTGGTTGCCAGGGCGCCGCGCGGCGGGCGCGTCAGGAACGTGACGTCCCGCTCCCCGCGGAGACGCTACGAGCCAGCGCCGTGACGCAAGTGTTTCCGGCCGTGCCCATATATGGCGAAGCGGCGGCACCCTTCTTTCCGTGGCGGGCGCTGGGCGGACGTTGGTGTGTGCGGCCCTGCGGCGGGAACGTTCCAGAAGGGTGGGAGGAGGCGCGGGGATGTGCGCGAGGGTAGAGGGGTTGGCCCAAGGGCGGTGCGCAGGATTGGCGGCCGTTCCCTCAGCTTCACCCGCGTGCCGCCCCGGCAGCGTCCCCACGTTCGGTGTCCCCTCACATTCAGGGTGTGTGCCCCCATGTTCGGTGTCCCCATATTCAGTGTGTCCCTATGTTTGGTGTCCCCACGTTTGGTGTGTTCCCATGGCCAGGGCAGCCGCTCAGTACCCTGTCCCTGCCTGGGGAAGGCATGAAGCCAGTGGTTGAGCTCTGTAGGTGCCTCTGCATGGGTGGGTGCCCTGCGGTGGGCTCTGTTAGCCCTCCTCCAGCACTCTGTCCCCCTCTGAGGGGGTGCGGTGTGAGGAGAAGGAATGGGAGCTCCCCTGGCTCCCCATATGTGGTCTGGATGCTGAATCCCAAAGCGGTTTGCACACAAGTACTCATTGCTTGTCCCGTCTTTAGCCAGACTCCCCTGGTATCAGCTCTCTCCCTGCAAAGCTCCGTGATCAGTGCTGAACTAGATGAATTGAACAGCGACAGTGAAAATTCAAAGGTGATACAATTAGAAAGCCCATAATAAACTTTAATCTCTATATGGGGTTAGGCAGAAAAAAAATATCTATTTATTTATTTTCAAACAGCTGTATCCAAGCTACCCTGTGAAGCCTGATTTCAGTGTAGCTGGTGACCAAGCACCTGTATCCTTGAACACTTGTTCTTCCGGTTCTATTGTTTTATGTTTTGTTGTTAATTTGCCAGTAAATCTGACTCTTCTGCTTTCAGTCAAAATAGAACAGGAAGCCTGCCAAAAAAGTTGTCAGAGTCAGTGGACAGTCAAAAATAAACGGATTGTTCAGAGGAGATAAGGTTTTAGAAAAAAAATTATTTTATATGCTCAATGTAGAGGGACTTAAGAATATTCCTGTGCTTTTACTCGGTTTTGTGAAAGATTTATCAGAGGGCATGTCTCAAGCTGGAGTGTCTGTTGAAAAAGGTTATGAAACAAATAGCTAAAATAAAAAGCACTGAACAGTTGGACAGCATGATATTCATCCAAGAGAAGTCAGGATTTAAATAGCTGAGCTGCTTACTAATGGTTATGCATAACATCCCATTTAGAAGTGCTTTGATAACAGAATGGGAGGATAGTTAATATGTCAATTAGAAAAGAGGCTAGAAAAGTTCTGGAGAGCTGCTGAGCAATGTGTCTGTTATCTGTAGCAAGCAAGTTAATAAAACCTGTTTAGAAAGGCGAATTAGTGGGCACAGGTGGAAATGGTGTATTGGGGAGAGCTGTCAGAGTGTTTTTAAATAAGAGAAACCAGATGAGATTTAAGAAACCAATTTCTGAGGTTCAATAAAAACAAGTGTAGGGTCTTGCACCTGGGAAGGAACAACCTCAGTTATCAGTACAGGCTGGGAGATGACCTGCTGGAGAGGAGCTCGGCGGAGAAGGACCTAGGGGTCCTGGTGGATGACAGGTTGGCCATCAGTCAGCAGTGTGCTCTGGTGGACAAGAAGGCCAATAGGATCCTGGGGAGCATTAGAAGGAGCGTAGCCAGCAGGCCGAAGGAGGTGATCCTCCCCCACTCCTCTGCCCTGGTCAGGACTCACCTGGAGTACTGTGTCCAGTTTTGGGCTCCCTGGTACAAAAAAGACAGGGATGTCCTGGAGAGAGTCCAGTGGAGGCCACAAAGATGATTAAGGGCCTGGAGCATCTCTCCTATAAGGAAAGGCTGAGCGAACTGGGCTTGAGAGAACCAATCCTAACTTCACATATACAGGAACAGCCTAGAAACTGACTTACCACTTCGGAGCAAGATCTTGACATAATAATAGTTCTGTGAAAATCTCAGCTCAAGGCTTGGTAAATGAGCAAATCAAGTGCTAGGAGTTAACAAAGAAGAGCTAGAGAACAAAACAGCAAGCATCATTATGGCACAGGGTAAATCCGCGGTGTGCCAGTGCTTTGAATGCTGTGTACAGTTCTGATCTTATCTTCAGAAGGACATAGAGCACTCTAAGATGTGCAGAGAAGTAAATAAGTGTTCTGAGGTGTGGAACAGCTTCTGGTTGAGAAATGTAAATTACCTAGGGCTGACAGACATGAATGAGGGCACATAAGAATGATGTGTATCAAATGAAATTCGGGGAAATGTGGGATAAAACAGCACCTGATGAAGTTGCTTAATCTGTAATGTAGTTACTTGTGGAAAATCTTGTTGCATGATTTTGTGGATACTACACAGGGGTTATTTTTGGGGGGTGTCCCTGCTTCTTGCAGGGGGGTTGGACTAGATGACCTCTGAGAGTCGCTTCTAACCCTAATCATTCTATGATTCTATGATTCTATGATTCTATGATTTTTGAGCTGAAAAGAAGTCCAGAAAGTGAAGGAAATGTTAATGAAGATGATTAAACATAAAAATATCCCTGTTCGCTGCGGAAGTCCTGATTTTTCTAAATTTATGGGGTCTTGGGGAATACCGTGGGGAGGCATCACTACACCCTGACTTTGTCCTTACAACCTTCTTCAGGTGTTTGCTGTCAGGTAGTGTCAGAAGACTGTGGCTGAAAGCAGAGAATGGGGAGAAGGCTTGATGTGATTAATTATGACTATTCCTGGGTGGGTTTGTAAGTATTTAGCTGAACTTTTGCTCTTATTCTGTGCTTCCTTATTGCAATGCCATTGGAAGTTGTTTAAATTACCACAAGATGTGATCTCATATGTCCATGTTCCTCATCCGTTTAGATCTTTGGCTGATAAGGTTGTTCTTTGACGCTGCTTCCGGTAGGCTTTCCAGACATAGGTAGGCTGGTGACCCAGTGAGGAGGTGCTGAAGTGAAACTAACAACACTCATTCTTCTCATCTGGAAACAGCGGATGTCCACAAGGGACCTGGATATTATATCAACAGGATATCATGGGAAAACAAAAGAAGGTCATAACCAGCATGTGGGTAAAGTATCTTTATTATTTCCAGTTATGGAACACTTGTTCTGTTGTTTTAGTTTTTTTTTTTCCCCTACACCTTTGGCCTGAGGTACCAGAGATTTTCAGCTTCTCTCCACTAATTAATAATATTTGAGCTCAGTTTTTTGTACAAATGTTTTGTAACTTGATCCTGTTGGCTAAAGACAACTGGTTGCAACTTAAAGGAGTCATTTTAATTCTGAATGCATTGCATCTTCCATTTGGTAAGGACTCAGCTCCTTTTAAATAGCCAGTCTTAAATCTTTTTATGCTGGTGAATAACGGACATGAACCCAAATTGTAATACAGTGTTTATCTGGTTTTGTTTGCAAAAGTAATTGTTTTCAACAGGTAACATTATTGGGAAGGCCATAAGATACAGTACCGGTGTCAGTTGTAAAGCTGACAGGATAACAGAAATGTACAGGATTCAGATACTACCAGGTTACTGGGTTTTTTAAGTAAAAGATTATTGTGGCACTGCTCTGAAGTGCAGTGGGTGCTTCTGCGTGAGAATGATGCGATTGCTGCTATGAAGCATTAGAATTCTAACTGTAAGAGAAACAACAGTTTCTGTTACAGCATTTAAGCATGTGGTATGGTAATTGAATTAAAATAGTAACGTAACCTAATGATGATATGTCACTAACCTCGAGGACACAAAGGAAGAGAAACCAAAGTAATTTGCTGTCATTACATAAGAGTTGAGTGCAAAGCCAAGAATGGGGCTTCGGCACAGATAAGGATTTCATTCTGAGACTTTCAAAGAATTGAGCTCTTTACAGTATTAACTGTTCATGAGCATTTCAGATCCCCCCTTTCCACCCCCAGCTCTTTGTCAGCAAGTTCCGGGTGACACAAGACCGGGCTTCTTGGCTATACCTGTGCTACTCAATCAAAGCAGTGTAGGTAATAAGCTTGAGCATTGGGGTGATGATTTTCCACCCAGCTCTACTACACAGTGATAACCCTGGTCTTGGTCTGTGTCAGCTAGCAATGTCCAAGAGGGTGGCATGTGTCCAATGAGCAGTATGCAAGACTGCATGAAACCAGGCTCCCTCCACTCTATGGCACCATACAGCAATATCCTAGCAGGTTTCATCCTGTCAAACACACCTCTGTGCTTTGGCATATGACAAGTCCTTTAGCTTTGTGCTGAAAATCACCCCTCTGGGCTACAGCACAGCCCTTGGGTTTTTGGTTTGTGGTTTTTTTTTGTTTGGTTGGGGTTTTTTTTGGGTTCCTTTTTTTTGTTGTTGTTATGGTGTGGTTTTTTTTTTTTCAATTCTGGGTGTTTGAAGCAACACCCCTCAAATAATAATTACACCTTAGGGCTACAGGGACAGCACATTCAGTTTGGAGGTGACCATGGTCTAAGTGCTGTGTAGTGTGGATGCAGTGAGTGTATAGCCTGCCCTTTCCACCACGTGGCAGTTCCTGGCCCTGTTTTATTTGGTATTTTAGATGCTGCCTATGTCACCACTCTAAATTAACTACGGCAGCTTAGAGGAGGATTTACCCCTCACCGAAAGGGTTGTGTAAGGTGTCCAGTGCTCCAAAATGAATCACGATTACTGCACTGTTTGGTAAATTACCCCCAAACCACCCTAAATACTGTGTGGAATTTAAGGGAAACGCGAAGTAATGTTTTCGCTGAAAGGTAGATACCTAGCTGTAATCGGAGACAAATAACAGTGACATAACAACACACAAGAAAATGTGTTACTCTACCTGGTTGTCTATCCTCCAGACCTTTGTTTCAATGTGCAGGCTGAGCTTCACATGGCAAGCTGGTGGGATGGTTTGTACAGCTTTTGGAACTGTAGAATGGTACTCATGCAAGCTACCTCCCCCAGAAGGGATGTTCCCATTAGGAACATATATTTGAGAAAAGCTTTATGTATATCCTACGTACCTCTGTGTGGTGATCCTACTGAAGGCAAATGCTTCACTGAATATGGCTTTTGACTTTCAATTCCAGCCCGTTCAGGTCAAGACCTGAACTTGTAATCACCTCCCTAATGAAACTCCTCTTGTTGTAGCTTCAGTCCTTGTTGTGGGAAGGCACTCAAGAGTGCAAGACTTGCTCGTTACACCAGAGCAGGATTGACGCGGCTTCTTGATAAACCTGCCATATAGTGTAAACATAAATCATCTTTGCCAAGAGGGCTTTAGCACTTCAGAATTGAAATGTTTCACTTTTGTTCATAATTTTTAGAACCTATAATTTGAGAAACATTTACTGTGCCAGTGTTTTCATGCCAAAAATAAATGCAGCTTATTTTCTGATTCTTTACAGAGAGGGGATATTAATAAGTCAGTTCTGGAATTGATGGTACTTGTATGTTTGTGATCAAAGTGCCAAACAAGTCCATTTGCGGGATATGTGGAATAGAGTACAACTCCATGCAGTCAAACCCCAGCAAAATCTTCTTTTCCACTTTATGACCAAAGTCAGCAATATTTTTCCTCTCCCTGCCATAATGTCACTTGCTGTTGTAACATCAGATATTGGCCATTGCTAAAGGCCTGAACTGTGGCATGCAATGTGAGAATAATTATCATAGCTAATTTAAGGCACGTGTAGTTGCACAGGGAATGACCTCACAGCTTCCAATCTTGTCATAAATAAAGCTTAATTGCTGGATATTGCATGACAAACCGTGCCCTGCAGGTAGGTGGTCAGGCACAGAATGTGGTAAAGACCAGCTCTGACTCTTAAACAAAGGTTTGTATTTCCTTTTCAGATACATCATGCACTGAAATGATCACCTGTGTTTATGAGGACAAAGTATTTATTATATAATGATTCCCACCTGAGGATCTCGGAGCTCCTTACGGGCACTAATGATTGAGGTGTTCTGTTCTATTCTGCAGCTTACCCTGAGCTGTTCAGAGCAGTGTCTGAGTACTTTCCCATTAACCTCAAATGTGACTAATACATAAATGTGTGGTTTGTTCCCCTCTCTTCTTCCCACCGGATTCGGGTTGTGTTTGTGTTACAGGTGAAAGCAGCATAGCTCACAGCCTGGAGGGGCATACACTGAAGAGTCCTTCATCCCTAGGGAGCTCATCGTCCAAATTTGGACAGCCCCTTAGAAAATGGAGTCTCATTCACAGGGAAGCTTTACAGGGGAACAAAGTCATCTTGTGCCAGAGGATCAGAGTTGTTGCCTACCATATATCTTGGTGTTTCAGGACTTTTCTTGTTTCATGTGCTGGTGCTAGGTCTCTAAGTGCCTTGAAGGTGGCAACCTCAGCTTTTCACTGACTCAGTTAATTGTACCCCAGAACCACATGAAGTAGTTGAAGAGTGTGATTCCATCTTAGTAGTCAGGTAAATCAAGGCAGTTCAGGGTGGCTTAAATAAATCTACACATGTGGTCCTAATTATCTTCTCTGCTCCCATCTGTGTGATCCTGTTTCTTTCCTGGCTTCTACACCATTACTTGTCTGACCTCTCAGTGAAATTGGGAAGTTACACTGGCACAACAGATGTATTCATGTGGGAGAGTTGAGTTCCAGCTGATCTGAGTCCCTGACCAAAGATACTGCAGGATGGGTTGAATGCTAATACCAGAGCAATGGAGTAAGCAGCCCCTGTAGCTGGCAGAGCTGTATAAACTCTTCTGGAACAGCATATTGAGAGCATAAGCGATTTTGCCTAAATTGAGTTTGGAATGCTGACTCTTCATGGTGTGTGCTAAAATCCTGATGTTTTATTATGAAGATGGAGCAGGATGCCCAGAGAG
>VXBZ01011306.1:174689-205249 GCA_013399135.1 Heliornis fulica | reverse complement strand
AAGGAGCTCCCCCGCTGTGTTTTCAGTTGTTTGTTTTTTTTTTTTTGTAAATTCCAAACACATTTTTTGCAAAATGACATCGCAGACATGTGGCCCCTGTTGCACAGAGGTATTGCCTCCTGGGCAGGGGACTTTGTGCTTGGTTTTTTTTGTACTTCATGAGGCTTAGCCATTTAACCGGTCTATTTGGATTCCTCTAAGTAGTAGCCCTGCTCTCAAAGTCTGTCTGCCACTACCCCTGATTTGTTATTGTGCATGAATTTCCTGGCCACATGCTTTGTCACATAATTCAATAAAGACATCACAGAGTATTTGCCTTACTGTTGACCCTTGAGAGGTGCCACTCAACTTCACTGGTTGTCACCTGGACTTTGTAACTGTTCATAGGCTTTGAGCTTGGTGTGGTACAGCCAGTTTTCAACCAACCTCACGTACCCAGTGACTATCTCACTCGGTTACAAGAATATACTGTAGGGGAGATGGCACTGAGAGCCTTATTAAAGTCAAGCTAAATTTCTGGGTCTGTCAGAACCAAAGGGCTGAAGTTCCACCTTCCAGTGCAGCAGCCTGGTTTGACAGCTGCCCCAGACAGGCCCTCCAATCCTCTCCCCAAAACCTCTTCCCCAGTTGCTTACCTGATCCCTTCTCTCATCTGCACTGACAGTGCTCTCAGGTTGCCCTCCTCACTGTCACCCACCTGCTTTCCAATGACTGTCTAGCCTCACAAGGGTGCTTCCTGGGGCAGGACCAGGTAGGCAAATAGACTTTTCATTCAGTGGATGGGGTGTTGATACATGGCCAGACTTGCTCTCAGAGTCCTTTGCCTTGCTGTGTATCTGCTGTGCAGTCTGATAATTGGAATGCCTTTTGATGAAATCTCATTCTTAATCCTCTCAAACATGTGCATGTGCTGGTATTGAGTCTAGTTTACCCAATGAAGCTTTGGATAGAGTGGTGTGTTCCTGCAAACACCACGCAGACTAGGGGCTTGGCAACCTTTTATCAGATTTTGCCCTAGGACTTAGTAAAAAGTCAGAGAGAGACTGTGGGGCTGGGATCTGGCACTTGTGAAAACTGCTGAAGACTAAAGTGCAGCATAGAGGGATCTGGGGCTCCTGCATGCTTTGCTTGTCAAGGGAAGAAGTTTTGCTTTTGTTTATTTTGTGAAGTCTGTTTTTTGACTCTTTGGCCTGTGTTCTGCAGGAAGGATTTAGGAAGATCTTGGGCTGAGTCTGTAATTGAGGCAGTGAGACAGCCTAATACTGAATGGTTGACAGAGGCCAGATCCTTGAAGGAGTGTCTTTGCTGAAATTACTGTGCTGGCAGAGGATGTTCCAGTAGTGCTGAGGCTGAAGGGCTCTTTGGGTATAGAGGAGGCTGGGGAGCTTGTTGGAATCAAACAATGCGCTATGTGTGTAAGTTGGGGATGATTTCTAAACTAAGTAAGAAGGTAGGAAAACACAGCCCTGGTAGAAGGTACCTCAAAACCTTTTTGACTGCTATTAAATTACTTATGTTATTCTGGCAAGATGGAGAGCCAGAAAAAAAGCACTGTCCACATATGGCTTGTGACATTTATTTCTGATCTTTTGAACCCAAATAGAAACCCTTGTTTGGTGAGAGGGGAGGTTGGGAATAAGACTTTGAAAAAGCATACAGTAGTGCTTCCTGCTTTGTGAGCAGCAGCACTGCAGCTGCTTCTCAGAAGTTAGCCTGGCCAAACTCAATCGACTGCTGTGTGATAAGTGCCACAGTTCTTTACTAGGTATGTAATTTCTAAGGCATTTCCAGAAACAGCCATGCTTCTAGTTGTTTTTCTTTCCTTGCTCTCATCAAAGAAGCATCTATAGGTTTAAGGTGATCTGACCTCTTGACTCCCCTTGTAGCTGACAAGCCTGCTATATCCAGGGGCTCACCATACCAGATCAGAGAACCAGTCCTGTGTAGTTTGGAATACATATCCTTTATTGCACTTGCTTGGGTTAATTTGCCATTTGTGTACTGTCTCCTGAGCAGCCCATGGAGGTTTCTTTTAAAAAATAACATAACTAATTCCATTATTTTATTTTCTTGTTGAGGACCATCTTTTTTTCATCCCTATCTGCTGACAGCATGTTGAAAGCAGGGAGCCCTGGTCATTGCAGTCAGCCCTGCAATAGAAGTGACCACTGTTGTGCTTGTAATGATGGTTAAACAGTTTGTTTAGGAGTTATGCAGCTACAGAGCCCTATTTGTCTTACATGCTCTGCTTGGTTCTCATGATCTTCAGAACAAAAATTGAGTTTCCACATGGTGAAATGTACAGATAGTAACAAACATCTCTCCTTTTGTTGATGCTGGGAGTGGTGGTATTTTGCTCTACTGAGTTTCCTTGTGAGTGAATGATGTTAGTCCCAGGGAAATTGTCTTCATCTTCTGAGGACTGTCAAGCAAATTCCTGCCCCTCGTTTTGGAAACACTGTCATTGGAATTGCAGAGTTGTAAATGGTGTCTGCAGAATGATCTCAATGATGCAGAAGGAGTGGGGTTTGCTGAGGTCTAATCACTGAGGAGCCTCCTCCTTTTGCTGAGCCTGACAGTAAGGTCCTCTTGTAATGCCCTCTGCCCAAATCCCTCAGGACATGAGCTAGCTCCTATCAGAGTTGGAGAGGCTGGATGAGTCCTGCCAGGTGTTTGGCTGGTGCTTCCCAAGGAACAAGTTTTCCTTTGCTTCTGTCTACACTGCAGTCCTTTTGCTGACAGGCAAGATCTTAAAATAAAGACTGCATGGCCCCTATTCATTCTACNTCCCCCACTGTGGAAGCCTTACACACAAAGTCTTGCACTGTGCATTTCAACTCAGGCTCTGGATCAAGTCCTGCAGAGATTAGATGCAGCTGTAAGACTGCTGGAGGGCTTTATCCTCACATCAGATGGAGCTGGGGCAAAATAAAAAAAAATAAATAAAAAGGAAGAAGGAAAAAAAAGAGTAAATCACAGAGCCAGCAACTTTCTTGGCGTCTCTGGGATTGTAGCTCCTCCTGCCCCTCTGGCCTTCAGAAATGTACTCGCAGAGCCGCCCGCATAGAAAAACAAATGCATCCCAAACCAAAACAAACAGAGTTGGGTGTTGGTAGTGAATGGGCCAACGCTGTGTGCTGGCGTCATCTCTGCCCACTGCCAGCACGTTGTCATAGGAACAGCTGGATTATTTTACAATCCAGTTGTGGAGCCAATTCTCCAAAGGAGTAGCCTGGAGGGAGGAGAGAGGGGCGGGCAGAAGGGAGCACTGCGACGTTTTCGGTAACTGGAGGGAGGAGGAGTCCTATTGGAGAGAGGGAGGGAAGGATTAGCAGCGAGTGCCATCTATCATAGCCTGAAACCGCAACCCGTCATTTCCAGATAACTGACTCTGCTGTTAGCTGCATCTGGGAATTGCAGGCTGACTTGTGGGAGAGGGGGGGTGAGGAAGGAGGCAAATCTCACTTTTTCATTGAGGTTGATAATGTATCACAGCGGTTGTCCTGCCGTGACCGTGGCTTGCCAGGTGCAGGGAGCGCCGTGCACCTGTACGGGGCCCCACCACTCCAGAAAGTTGGAGCTGATCAAGTAATGGCTGTTAGCTCACCAGGAAAGAGCTCCATCACTGTTTCCCTTGCCTTCTCTGAAGTATGTGTTGCCCCGTTTCCCTTCTGGAGGCTCCTTGGATCCTGTTCCGCAGAGCACTGAGCATGTCATGGTTACCTAAGCAGAGGTATAGTTTCCGTGCTGAAGGCTGTCGTACCAAAAGGAACACGCTTGTTCCGATTGCGGGGTGCTTGCACTATAAGGGAGCTCCTGGCCTTGCGGCTTAGCAATTCACGCTGGGTTTGTGCTTGCGAGTAGCCTGCAGTGAGGATTCGGTGCCTGCAGTGGCTGTGAGAACACCGGCAGCGCCTTTGGCTTGAGTCAGCTGCCGAGAGCCGCTCCTGTCGAAGGGGAGCCCAGCGGAAGGAGAATTGCGGCTGGGAGGGCTGTGGCGCCTTGCGAGCCGCGGCCGGTAGAGGGGGCAGCCGGGCGGCACCGCCGGGCAGCGTCCCGGCCCCTCTCCCCAGACCCCAGCGGGGCTCCCCGCGCCGCAGCCCGCCTCTGGCACAGGTCTAGTGTAGCCGGCGAGGGCAGCCCTGGGGGACTTGGGGCGGCGGCGTGGCCGGGTCTTGGGGCAGCGCTGGTGAAGCTGGAGGTTCTCTGCATTCCCAGGGCGCAGACCGAGGAGCACCCGGGTCACAACAACCTGCACATGCAACGCTACAGGCTTGGGGAAGTGGCTGGAAAGCTGCCTGGTGGAAAAAGACCTGGGGGTGTCGATCAAAAGCCGGCTAAATATGAGCTGGCAGTGTGCCCAGATGGCCAAGAAGCATCCTGGCTTGTATCAGGGATAGTGTGGCCAGCAGGAGTAGGGATGTGATTGTCCTCCTGTACTGGACACTGGTGAGGCCACATCTCAAACAGCCGCGAAGTTGGTGAAGTGTCTAGAGAGAAAGTCTTATGAGGAGCTGCTGAGGGCACTGGCATTGTTTAGTCTGGAGAAAAGGAGGTCAAGGAGAGACTTTATTGCTCTCTACACCTACCTGAAAGCAAGTGAGGTTTGTGCTGGTCTCTTCTCCCAAATAACAAGCAATAGGACAAGAGGAAATGGCCTCAAGTTGCACCAAGGGAGGCTGATATTGGATATTAGAAACATAGAAAGTTCCGTCTTAATATAAGAAGAACTTTTTCTCTGTGAGGACGACAGAACACTGGAACAGGCTGCCCAGAGAGGTTGTGGAGTCTCCTTCTTTGGAGACATTCAAGACCAATCTGGACATATTCCTGTGTGATCTAATCTAGATGATCCTGCTCGGGCAGGGGGTTTGGACTGGATGGTCTTTTGAGGTCTCTTCCAGCTCCTAATATTCTGTGATTCTGTGATATTGGGAAAGATTTCTTCAGCAGAAGAAATGGAATCACTGGTATGGGCTCCCTGGGTCTTATGGACATGGTGTAGTGGTGGACTTGGCTTGTTAATGGTTGGCACTCAATGATCTTAAAGTTGTTTTCCAACGGAAATGATTATATGAATCTATGATTCCCAGGGCAGCACTGTCATATGCAGTCTTTGTCAGAGCTGGAAGGACGGGTCAAATTTTATTGCCTGATTTTGAAGTAATGAGAGCCTGACAGATAAGAACCACATAATGCCAGGGAACCTGGGAGACCCTGGGATAATGATTTTGCCCTCTGATGGAGTTCAGAAATGATACTGAGCCATTCTTCACACCTCACTGAGTGTTTTTGTTTATCTTGTGTGAATCGATGCAGACTAAGGTCTAGGGTGGATTTGAAAGGGGGGTGCCTGCCCTGTACCTTATTGGTTCTTAACATTTTCATGAAATACAAGTCAAGAGTTGCAAAGAAGTATTTTAGGCACCTTGGTGCTGTCTTCTCTCCCTCCCACTTTCTCCATTCTTCTGGCTCCTCCAGTTCTCTCTGTTGACCCTTACCAGTGAAGAGTTGCAGCCCTCCTTAGAGGGGGACAGTTAGCAGGGCTTTGAGTATTCACATCCAACATAGGTTTCAGCATGTGTGCTTCTCTGCTAGGGCATCTCCAAGATTGTGAGAGAAACTCCAGCGAGAGCTGTCAGCTTTAAATTATTTGCAGGATTTGTACTTACTAGTGAAGACACCTGTGTGAAAAAAAAACCAAAAAAAAACAAACAAAAAAACCAACTGCCGGGGTCCTTTAGTTGCATGTGAGCCGAGAATGACTGGACGCACCAATATGATGCAGAATCATTCCACTTTATTAGCAAACTCCGTGACATTATATAGGAAACCATTTCCATACACGCATCACACATGCATCACAAGCTAAGCTGATTGGCTACCTTGTCTTCTATAGCTACACCCCTATTCAGACAGGTATCCTCCTTTCTTGGAACTTCCCCAACTTAGTTGCCACATCAGCAACTTCCCTCGTTTACTGACCTTGGTTACTGCTGCCTGACTGCCCACACCAAGTATATCTCAGGCAAAGCTGCTCGGGCCCCAACAACCAACCAACTTCTGGGCTTTTTTTCTAGTGCGGTTCTGGACCTGGCCCCAGTTCTGGAGGAGTTATTTACAGATGAAATAGCACTGGAGAAGAGGTCAGAGTTTGGCCTGTAAAATATACAAAGAAAATTCTTTGCCTGCCACTCCAGTTATTTCCACATTTTTGAGGAGATACAGAGATTCCTCTTTTCTCATTGTATTTTTGGTCTCTACTGCTTTGGGGACATGCTTGAGAAGGCAAACTGAAGGCGGTGACTAATAGAGTGTCTCAGATATCTTTCCACAATGAGACAGACACCAGTGTGGAAAATATTGCACTTTTTTTTCTGGGGGGAATTTTGCCTCCTGCTCTCTGATATAGGGAACCCACTTTCTTGTTCTTTATTTCAACCTTCAGCAGAGGAGGAAGATTTAGGGTGTTTCAGGCAAGTCATCTGGGCCCTTTTTCTAGAGCTTCAGCAGATATTCACCACCATGGCATTCAGGTTAGACTTTGTTTCCACCTTTTCCCTAGTCTTTGCTGTTAGAAATTTACCCAGACTCCTCGTCCCATGCAGCCCATCACCATGACCCTATGCCATCAGTTGGTAAGACCTGCCAACCCTACTGCTGCTGTGGTCAATCTGTTGAGCCGAGTGACTTGGCCAGAGTTGTGGCACCGGGCAATGAGGTGAAGCAGTAGCAGCAGTAGCCCCCAGTATACAGGCAGGTGTCAGTTGCCAGCTCTTGTGATGTGTGTAATGAGAGCAGCAATTGCTGGGTCCCCAGATTTTGCATGTATGTGATCTCTGGTTATTTGTGATACAGCTGTGTGTGGCTTTTACTCTTCAAAAGGTGGGTGTTGATGGGTAACAGCAATGTTCATCAATAGAAATTACTGAAGATGAGACACGGAAGCTGGGGCAGAGTGTGGGAAGCAAGCAGAGTGAAGAGAAATAAAATAGGTGCAGGGTAACTGCAGAAGGGCAGAGGAGGTATGACACTGTTTTTTTTATGGGGAGTGCACCCCTTTGGTGTGGGTCCAGGGAGGAGCATGTAGCTGAGAACATTATTGTCCTGTAGAATTACTTGGACTAGACCTGATCCATGTTCGTACTTTGAGGGTGCCATATGGTAGCTGGAGCCCAGCTCTGCTCCCAGAGCTCCCCAGCAGTGGCAGGTACCTGGTAAAGTGAACCTGGGACCCTGGAAAGTGACCTAGGGTTCAGCACCCAGGCTGCTGTACCACTGCTCTTGCCAGCAGTGGTGATGCCAGTGCAGGGAACAAATGCAGCAGACTTAGAGCGTGCTGCTGCCCAGCTCCTTCTTCCTTTGAGTTCTGTCTTAAGTGATGCTATGCAAGGCATTTGTGGCCTGTGACAGACATGGGTCTCCTGTGCTTGATGCTGCACTCCCAGAAGAGAAGCATTCCAGCACTGTAGTAGCACTCAGCTGTCCTTTCCGACAGGACTGCCCATGCAAAAAGGAGCCTCAGGAATACCAGTGCATTGTCTGTCCAGGTTTTCCCCAAACTCCTGTGTTTGAGAGCATCCTATAAGTTTTTTTTTAATGCTTTTTTGAAAAGAATCATTAACAGAGCCCCTGAATGTGTTTGCCATCTTGAGCTGGAAATGTAGACAGGACTGGTGTTGCTGGGTCTTGGCATTTGGTGCCCTTCCAAGCATCAAGTATACCACTGGCCTCCAAGTAGTGAGGCATTAAAAATAATTTTGTAACTTGTCAGAGTTAATTGTTCTTCCTGTGATTGCAAGAGCTTTTCTTCTTGCAAGCTGTTCAGTCTCCTAAGCTAGGTATCAGTTGTAAGGGTTTTTTTTTGGTTTTTTTTGAAGGAAACATCACCAGGTCAGCTTTGGCCCTCCATTGTAGGCATTAATTAGCATCAAACTTACTGGATTCACCTGATGACTAAAAATAAAGATCAAGTGAAGATTTTCTAAAAAAAACCCCAAAACCTAAATGTGCCTTTGTATATCATGATTATAACTTTGGTGTTGTGGCCATGAAATCCCGTGAAAGAGAAGGGCTCAAAAATAGACAAATGTGAAACTAATTAACTTGATGTCATTGTCCGAGTTGAGTGGAGTGCTGAAAGAAAATAAACAGTCACAGAGACATGCAGCATATACCTAAACAAATTCTTTCAACTTTAGTAATAATATGTAGTGCTTTCTTACTAAATTAATAATTACTGGAGACTTTTTATTTTAAAGCTGGGACTGTACTTTGACACCATCACCACCAAGTCTGCATGGTTTGGCATGGACATGCTTTCCCAAAGGGCTTTTGCCACAGAGGCTGGGACAGACTCTTTCTCTCTCCCTGTCCTATCAAAGTGTTTCTTTGTGTAGGCATCATGGTAGCTGCATGTGTCAGCTAAGCATGCAGCTGCACGCATAGTTTTTCCTGTTGCTTTGGACTCCTGCCTTTTAGAGATCAGGCCGCGAGTGATTATGGTTTTTAAATGTGCTTTGCAACTAGTATGATCCCTGAGATTGCCTCAGTTTCCCAAACTAGCTGGTAAATGGATTTCTCTTCAGATAAAGAATTTTCTGTACTCTGCCCAGAGTGGAGGTTGTCAGCTGTGGGGAGGATTGTAGCTGCAGTTATGTCTGCTGTGAAATTCCCAAGATTCCCATCACCACCCTCATTTAAACATCCCCCAGCCCTGCTATAAACACTCACCCCACTCCCTGGCTGGGATCCAAAGATATCGGGCACTCCGGCTGGAGGCAGAAGGGGAGCACAGAAAATAGTGTCAAGTCATCAATCTCAGTGAGGATCGACAGCTGCCATCAACAAATGAGACAAACCCGGGGTTGCTGCTTAATAAGCAGTTTATTTCTCACTGAAGTTACAAGGTGCCGGCGAGCTGGAGAGGCACACAGGGCACCTCCTCGCTGCGTGCCGTTGCAGCTAGATAACCAGCACGACTGTGGGTGTAGTGTACCGGCCTCTTGGCTGTTCCTGGCCAGTTTCCTAAGGTGACAAAGCCCATCGAATCATGCTGTTTACCATGGGGCCCTTCAGGTAACTTTTGAACGAGCTGGCCAGTTTCAACCAAATTAGAGAGAAATTTCCAAGATTGTCACATTTCTACAGGTTTTGTGATACTCTACAGGGAGACAGAGGAATCAGGCCCAGAGCCTAACGGGGGTTTTGTTTTGGTATATTTTTGCATAAACAACCTCACAGCCAAGCAGGAACCACTGCTTTTACCTTATGGAGTATCTTACCCTGTTACTCTGGAAGGGCTGCAGCTCTGTTTTGCAAGGCAATCTCCTGCTGTACAACTGCTGCCAACGGATCCTCCCAATTAACTACACACCCTGGGGGTTCCTCCTTTATCTGTGCCACACTGCAGCACTTCTCATCTGAGTTGATTTGCCAGGTCCTCCATGCCCTCTGTGACTCTGGAGTCACCTTGGACCAGCCACCTTCCTCTCCATTTGAATTGGGAGCACATGGCCTCTTGTTTGTGTCTCGAGGGGGCAGGCAGCCCCCCTGGTCGCCATGCCCCCTGCTTCAACAAGGTTATATAAGGAAAACTGAAACCTTCTTGCCAGAGGCAGTGGAGCAATATTCAGTCTCCAGCAGACCTGGAACAACGAACAGCTTGGAGAAGGTGTGCTTCCAGGACACGTGCCAGCACTGAACCAGCAACAGTGGCAGGTTTACAGAAATGCCACAGGCAAAACAAGAGCTCTGGTAATTCACAGGCTCCCCAGGTTTGACAGGCAAGCATCCAGCCTCACCTCTTGTGTAAGACTGGCCCCTTCATTTCGTGTAGCTACCCCTGTCCCACACCCAATAATATGTGCTTGCCAGCAGTGCTGATGGGAAGTTAACCAGCCTCAGCGCAGAATGAAATGGAGACAGGAAATCTGCCATGTCCACGGCCTGATCAGCCACACTCTACAAAACAGTGGTTTATTTCCAATCAGAATATGCCAGGTTATGGCATCTGGCTGTGGTTCCCATTCTTCCTTTCTTTGGGAGGTGGAAGACTTTTTGAGTGCCCCATGTTTACTCACTGAAATCATGGTGGGATAAAGACACTTCCTTCTATTCAAGAGCCTAAACAGGCTGAGCTTACTGTGGAGCAAGTAGTGCAGCTCTCAGCCATTGGAGTCTTCTTCCATTCCCCTGCCCCAGTGGCCGACATCCCTTTTAAAGCGAAGAAGTCATGCTGGTTCCAGTGCTATACACTGGCATCAAGTACCTTCCATTATACCTACCGACCATGTCCTTCCCCAAGTGTCTTGTGTAAGGAATCAGGCTGGGTTTGAACCCATATTCCCAAAAGAAAGTGCTGGGGGACACTTTATATGATTGTGCCAGTTTTGGCTGAGGTAGCGTTAATTTCCTTCACAGGAGTTGGCACAGGGCTGTGTGCTGCATTTGTGCTGAAAGTAGTGTTGATAACACCGAGCTGTTTTCGTTACTGCTGAGTGGTGCTTGCACAGACCTGAGGCCTTTCCTGCCTCACCATGTCTCCCCACCCAAATAAGCTGAGGAGTTGGGAGGGGACACTTACAGGACAGCTGACCCAAACTGACCAAAGGATATTCCATACCATACGACATCATGCTCAGCATATAGAGCTGGGAGAAGGAGGAACGGGAGGATGTTCAGAGTGATGGTGTTTGTCTCCCAAGTCACCATTTTGTATGATGGAGCCTGGGGATGGCTGAGCCTCTGCCTGCCCAGGGGAAGCAGGGAATGAATCCCCTGGTTTGCTTTGACTGTGTGTGTGGCTTTTGCTTTGCCCGTTAAACTGTTTTTATTTCGACCCACGAGTTTTCTCAGTTTCACTCTTCTGATTTTCTCCCCATCCTGTGACTGAGTCACTGCATGGTGCTTACTGCGGGCTGGGGTTAAACCATGGCAGTGATGCAAGGTGCATGTTGAATTCAAGAGGGCCAAAATCAACAGGAACAGAAAATATTTTCTGAGTTGCAAGTGCTTTAAAAAGCCAAAAATAATTAATCACTGCATGAAATGGGTGCTGTCATCCACACAGAGGGTGGGAGAGAGAAAAGAAAGTGATTTAGAAGGGAGAAAGGAAAGAAAATTCCTTGCAGTGTCCCTGCTGGTACCAAAATAAATCTCTGAAGAGAAGGAAGGGAAACAATAGCAGCATAATGCTGTCAGAGCAATGGCAGAGCAGAGCTTTCAGAGCAGATATCTTCCTGACTAAAGGCTGCCAGCTCTGGACCTTTGTGGTTGGCTTGCTTTGGTGAACCCAGTAACCACTGTCATGTACTTGCCTTTCTCATCCGCTTGCTAAACAGGCTGAGTGGTGATACTGAGGGCAATATCCAAGCAGGAATGTAGCTGAGCCATTGGATCAAATACTGGATTTGAACCAGACCAGTCCTGTTTTGGAGCAACTGAACTGTCTAGTGGGCTGGAAAAAGCTCTGGGGAACCTTGACCAAGGTTGCTAGAGAGCAAAGTAGCAGCAAGTTTCCATCCAAAAAGGATCCAGGCAACATCTCCTTACAGTAAACAGAAGAAAGTCTTGCAGTTCTGTGATCCTTAAGTGTAAGGGGGGAATGGATGAGGCTGCCAGGAGCAGGCTGACAGTCCTGGGAGGTTTTATACTGACAGAGCACATCTGTAGAGGAGAGCTGCCAGGTTGTCATGCAAACCCACTGGGAGACCATCTCACACTTTGAGCACATGCTGTCTGCATCTCCGGGGGCTCCTTACACCTTCCTGGACATGACTGCAGGAGGGGAAGCAGGTCACATCATCGGCATTATTAACAGCAAGTCTGACATCTGGGATGGCCAGTGGAACAGCCCAGGAGTTTGCTTTGTTTATTTTCCTTCTGGCACTTTTGCTCTTTGCAGAAGAAGGCCTGAGTGCGTTGCTAACACAGCACTCGGGGTAAGCACTAAATGAAACTCTTAACATTTTGTGGAACACAGCTTAGGCATTTTTTAAATAATTGCTGCTTTTGTGTGATTCTTGGACAAATTGAAACTAAAACCTCTCGCCTGAGATGCTGTTTTTGTTTGTTGTGCTGGTAGGCTGCTCTGTGGTTGCAAGTCTCCAACGCATTGATGTACCCTCATTCTATTCTCATTTGGCCTAACTTGACACTCAAGTAATTTAATTAATGTCAGTGAAGACATTTCCTCTTGCTGGTGCAGAGATAGTTTGGATGTGAGTCCCAACCGTACACAGAGGAGAGCTTCAACTCTCCCTTGCTACAGATGGCAAGATCTGTGCAGTTGAAGTGAACTTTCTGGAATGCAGAATGTAAATGCAGAATGTAATGCAGAACTGCTGGGACTAGGGAGAGCCACTCTCCTTTGTCTGGTCAGCTTCACCAAGAGCGGGTTTTTAACTGGGATCTGTTGATTTCCTCAGAACGTGCTCTACAGCACAAAGGAAGCAAGACCTGTGCATTGACCATGGTCTGTTTGGAGATGCTCTGCAGAGGCACTTGCTTCTCTCCTTTTTCTCTCCACATCCAAACCCAACCATCTTCTTGGTGCCTGGTATCATGAGCTGCTTGCTGTCATTACAGCAGGGCTCGTGGTGTTGGACACTTTGGAGCAATTAGGGTCTATTTTTAGCAGAGCTGCTTTCAAGGGCAGTTGAGTAGGTGTAGGTACAGTGTCTGGGGATGAGTTTTTGGGGGCTTGTGGCTGCTCAGCTGCTGAGCAGAGCTCTGGTGAGTCCGGCAGTGTGAGGTTCACTGATCCCTCTGGGGGTGTTGCAGGGAGGGGGCTGGAGTGGGTGTAGCTGGTGATATGTATAGGCGGCCAAAACCTGGTGTTGTAATGTCTGAGACAGTCTGAGTTTGGAAAAGGCCCTGATGATATCACTCTGCAGAACTGTTAACGGCAGAGCACAGGAAAGGAAATGTTCACAAGTCCTTTCCAAATCTGTAACGGAGAGGAATTAATGCTCGCTCTTCCCATCCCCAACACTGCTTGGAAGTGGCTTTCATCCACCTCCAGGCATCAAAACGGTCGGTTCTGTTTCTTTCTTCTCCTCACTGCTGCCAGTGTCTACCACATGTAGTGGAGAGGTCTGAGCGCAGAGAATGCTAGAGCAGTTGTTCTTCTGCCTAAGCTCTCTGCAGGGACACTGAACTCTGCATACCGTCCTGCAGTTTTGCTTAATCCACT
Source organism: Heliornis fulica (assembly GCA_013399135.1). Lineage (NCBI taxonomy): Eukaryota > Metazoa > Chordata > Aves > Gruiformes > Heliornithidae > Heliornis > Heliornis fulica. Next base: position 192,054 of record VXBZ01011306.1, on the reverse strand, counting down.
TCCAGAAGAGATAAACAAACCAAAGGTGCTTTCAGTGCTGCCACAGAGCATGCAAAAAAAAAAGAAGAGATTAAGTTCTGCAGGAGCTCTCTCATGCTACTTCTTTGTAGCTGCTCGCTCTCTGCAGTTCTCCATAAGCCCTGGCTGCCTTGCATGCCTGCTAGCCCCCATGTGAGACCCTTCCAGGTCCTGTGCTGGAGGCCTTGATTGCGAAACTCTCCCTGTTCCCAGCACAGTGTAACCCCTCTGCTTAGGAAAGCATCTCTTCTCTGGAAGTAGGGAGCAAGAGCATGCAGAGATTGCATGATCTGCTCTTCTAATGTGATCCACCCACTGTCACAGGATCCTTGGGAGGGTTGCAAGGAGAAGCCCAAAACTGGAGCCAGTTAATGTGAATTAAGTGAGCAATACCCCACGTGGCACAAGGAGCGTTAAGAATTATGTCAACCAGTGACTGCATGAACTAGGCAATTATTTTTCTGCTTTTTCTCAAACCAAAATGTGGAGAATGTGTGTGAAACATTTCCCCCTAGAGCTTCATGCAGCGAGACCCGCAGACTGACAGGGATGGTGTGTGGTACTGAGAACAAGGAAAAACACAGCCTGTTGAGCTGCTTCAAAAGGAGGAGCCACTTTCTCTGTTAGCCAGTTGCTCATTGCCAATGCATGGAGTCTTGCTTTCCCCCTTCCCCAGTGCTCAAGAGCATGGGCTGGTCTTCCTTCTGCCATCTGTGATGGATGAGGTCAGCTCCCACCCTCCTTCTCATAAAAGAGCTGACACTGTGGGCAGTTGGAGGAAGGGGCAGGGCAGATAACAACCCTTCCCTATGGCATTCATAAAACCTCATGTCCTGGAGTCACCTATTCCACCATGGGCACTTGTCTGCAGGTTGGCTGAAAAAGGACAGTGCTAATTAGTATGTGCTTGTGAGCATCAGTTTGGTAGCAAGCCTGGTCCTACCTTTACAGAAACATAAAGATGAGATGGAATTGACTTTCCAGCAACCTTCACTGATTTTTGGAGTGCAGCCCAAAGGACAGCAGTGGGGAGCAAGTCAGGCTGGGCAAGTCAGGCTGAGCAAGTCTGTGGGTCTATGATGTGTTATGGCTGCAAGAAAGTCAGTGTGATATTCCTGAATGAGGAGGGGAGTATGAGTCTTTCTCTGAAGAGCTCACCAAGTATTGTGATCTGAATTGGGGATATTGGAACTGCTGACAGACCGCGGAGACAAACTAAGCATAGTGCTCATCATTTCACCAGAAGATGAGTGAGGTGGGGGAAGAATTGCTGTCTCCAAACATCTGTGAAGAGATGGGAAGTACGTTAATGAAGGAGAAAGTTTAGACTGAGCATCAGGAAAGTACTTCCTAGAAGTGAACTGTGTCTCCCAAGGGAGGGGGTGGGAGTCCCACATCTGGCAAGATGAGAACAGCAATAAGTAATAACAAGACTGATTACTTGTCATGAAATGATAACAAATAATATAAAATGAATCTTGATAACAAGCTAGACATCTCTGATAACAACCAAATGCACCAGCCAGGGGATGAGCAGGGTGGGACTTGGTGGGGGTTCTGGTGCTGGCAAGGTGCATCTAGGAGTTCTGCTGACTTCCTTCAGCCTTAAAGCTTGTTCCATCAGTACTTTGGAGAAGAAGTAATTTCAATTCCTAGGCTCCTTCTCTGAAGTTTTTCATTTGAAGGAGTCTGGTTTGTGTGATCTGCACAACGATCAGTTTGTGCTTTATTTGCTGTCAGTGGGATCCCAGAGACATCACCCCACCACCACTTCCTGATTTATTGGACTCTCATGCTGCTTGGAGTAGAAGGATCTCCCAGCAAAGAATGCAGAAAGGCAAATGTTTGTGTTGGATGGAGTCTGCTCTATGGTATAGGCCAAGGGCTTCAGCGGGGTCCTAAATAGACAGTCACATCCAGGAGTATGTAAGGAGCACCTCCCCTGAGTTGTGACCAAGACTCTAAATACCCAGGGGAACCCTGCCTACAGACAGCAGATTTAGTCTTTGCAAACATGAAACCTTGGATTTGTTTAGCATGGGCTGTAGTGCCAGCCCTGGAGCTTTAAAATGTGGAAAGGGAACACCCTTTGCTTGTGTCCTTGCCCACTTGGTCTGTTGATGATTATCTCCTAAGTATTAGCCGTAAGATAAGAGGGAAGTTATGACTGAGAGGGTGCTGGGAGATCTTCACCAGTCCTGTGCATCACCTGCCCTTCCAGTGGAAGAGGAAATGGGTGACTCAGGGCCTGGGAATACAGCAAGGACAGGGCAGAGGTGACAGCTGACCTCCAGGGCCTTGGCTGAGGGTGACTGAGTGCTATTCACAGCGATCTTTCTGCCTTTGTCCCCCAAAAAGCATTGTGAGAGATGAAGGAGAGGAGTTTCCAGCCCAGCCTTATCGCAACAATCCCTCCAAGAAATGTCATACCAGAGCGCACTTGTCTGTGCCAATGTGAGACACAGGCAGATGTGGGGAAGAAAGGCAAGAAGGGGGGCTGGTGGTTGAATTTGTTTTTATCCTGGAGCAGGATTCTTGGAGTACAGCCACATCTGTGCAAGGAGTCCTCTCATAGTCTACAGGGAAACAAGCACCTGCAGAAAATAGTCTAGAAGATTCAGGTGCTTCAGTAGCCATATCAATGAATACTGTTGTCCACTATCCACAGCTCACCCTAAAGAGGTTGCATTGTTTCAGAGCCACATCCTCTCCCCCAGTCCCTTTTCCCAGTAACCATACTCCCAGCATACTCTTGCCAGGAACTGGCTATACTTCCACTCAGAGGTTGCAGGACCTGAGCACAAAGTGTGAACAGTTGGTATTGGGTTGGATGGGATGGCCAGCCTGGGCAGGAGAAGCAGAGCATTCTTGCTTGGAGATCCATCCTCCATCATAGAGGTTTCCTGTTCCCTGCCAGGTTCAACCCAGCACAGCGTGGCCTGGCATGTGGGATGGCTTCAAACTGTGTGTTGCTTATAGGGGCTTTGGCGGATGTTTCCAGCTTGCCTTGATGTGCAAGCCATGCCACCTCTATGGCCCTTCCTCAGCTAAAGTCTGTCTTCCTCTTTCTTCTGTGAAAGGTTTAGTTCCCTGTGTCCTTGAGCCTGAAAGGACAAAAGTAATACCCAACATCCTTAGGTTGATTTTCCATTGTAAAAACCCATATAGCTCACCCAGAGCAAGCTCAGTACATGGAAATGGATCATTTAGTGGAAGAACAAGTGCCAAGAGGAGTGGGATGATGTGGGACAGAGCCAGTCTGCAATGGCAGTGTGCCTCCAGTGCAAAACTGCGTGTCAGCTTTTCTCCCAGGTGCTGCAGATGGGTGAAGGGAGCCCCAACCAGCAGCATGCACTCCATGTGCAGTGTGAAGGAACCCCAGAATCACATGAAAACCATCAGCAGTGTCACCTGTCACTTTTGTCTGGCTTGTGGATGGTCTGACTGAGAGCTGACCAGTCATCCCATTCCCACCAGCCCCATTTCTCTTTTGTGACAGGGGTACCTAAACCAAGCAAGCGTGGGTAGCCCTAAGCTCAGGTGGAGTACCACTACTCAGAGATGTCCTTTAGCGGGATGCCAGATGTTTATCTCACAAGGAGAGGAACCACTGCAGCCAGCATGGCCATGCACACCCTGAACCTTCCTACAGCACAGGCCAGCCTGGCTCTGCAGACCACTAGTGGGGAAAAGCGCTGTGGGAATGGTCACCTCCCCCAGCTCCGTTGCTAGAGCCTGGCCTGGTTTGGAGGCTGGGTACTAAAATGTCTGAGGAATGAATGGCAAGTCCCATGAGGCCAATGCTGGAAATGATCTGGAGCACACATCCCACCACATCCCTCCCTAAAGCTGACCTGCTCCGGGCACTGTGAAGGCCAAGGAGAACTTAACTCTGCAGATGGGGAGACATCTGTGATTTGGCGAGGATAGGTTCTTTCCACAGAGGCTGCTAATTCTGCATGACCTAATCCGGGTTTGCTGCTTCTCTGTGCTGTGAGTCACAGTGCGCATGGTCCTTTGGTCACTGTGGCAGGCTGCAGGACTTCACAGTGGCCTTTTGCTCTTCCTAGAGAAGATGACTCTCTTTGACTTGGCTGCCACGTGCTGTTTGACACTTTCCATTTATGTGCAGTAAGATCACTGTGACCTGCAGCAACAGTAGGTTGTCATCCTAAAATCTTCTCAGCAACAAGCAGTACCTAGGCTGGCCAGGAGTCACACTGGTCCAGAACGATGGCTGTATGAAAAATTTCCCCAAAGGACCCATTGATAGCTCTTAGGAATGGAAGACCTTGGAGAGATACAGCTACTGGTGTGGGGCAGACTGTCTTGTCAAAGTGAATCTTTACAGAGCTGGGCAGTAGGGAAGAGAAAACTTGGTATAAAATAGAGCAGAAGCCGATCATTCATTGCAAGATGAGTACTGCCTTCCTCAACAGCCTGCCTGGAACCCATGGAAAAGCTGCTGCCAGCAGTAAACGCAGCCCCCTGACTGGAGGAGTCTCTCCCCTACCCAGCACATACTGGGGCAGCTGAACCCCGAGACCCTGTGGATTGCTGAGCTGTGAGCACTGGCCCATGGGTACCAGATTAGCTCTTTTTATTTCCTTTCATTTAGCAGGATCCTGCAGAGCTGGGCAGCTGCCAGTCGGTCTGTCAAGAAGTGAACTATTTTGGGAATTTTTATGATGGAACAATATTTTTTCGGTAAACAAACGGAAAGCTGTTATACAGGGACCTTCACCTCGCAGCTCCTGGTTCAGCTCCCTTGCTGCTGCGATGCCACAGTGACTGTACTGTCCACTCTGCAGAGCTCCCTTCATGGCTCCAGAGGGGCAAAACAAATAGCATTTTTTCCCCTTTTCATGAATTCCTCAACAACAAAAAAAAAAAAGAAGAAAAAGAGTAATTTTGGTTTAAGCAGCTGAAGCATTTTCTTGGTGGACTTAACCCCTCAAACGCCTGAAAGCAAGATTTATATTGGCTCTGTGTGCCATGATATCCCACTGTGCAGCTTCCAGTCATCTCCCAGACTGGATTTCCTCAGGACTGCTGGAACATGAATCCACCCTGCAGTGGCACGAGGCTGACCGTGCACAAGAGGAAGACTTCCTTTTTTTGCAGTGTCTGTTAATAGGAAACCCTGATGGAGTCATAAAGTGCGCAGAAGAAGATGTTTGCATGGAAGAATTGAGCAGGAAAAGGCAGGGCAAAAAATCTTTCTCACTCTAAAATGGAGGCACTGCATTTCTCAGGGGAAAAACCCATGAGGGGGCAGTGAGTCCTTCTCCCTGACATGGCCTGGAATTGGTTTGATTCCTATATATTGGTGGTAGTGGTGATTCCAGTGTCACGTGGGAGGTATCTCCCCCAGCCTTTGGGTGAACTGATTGATGACAATCAGTTGGAATGAAACAAGACATTTATCCACTCCACACATGCTTTGTCCATGTCACGAAGGTGGTTTGTGGTTTTCCTCGGTTCCTGGAAAGTACAGTCTGGCTTGTACAACAGTGCTGGCTCACACAGGCCGTTAACTCCAGAGCATGCAGATCACTGAAGCGTCTTGAATGATGGCAGCCTGCTTCTCTCCTCTGCACCTTGTTCCACTGTAGACTCATCAAGATGTGTAGCTTGTCCTAGCAAAAGCTCATGCAATGAGATCTTTTGCTTGTCCCATCCTGATTCTGCCTTGATATCTCTCCTGTAACTCATTAACTGTTCTTACTCCGAGACTCTGCTACTAAGGACTTTTTCAGAGAAGCCTTTGGTAAAGTTGTCTGTGAGCAAGTGTACCTTCTTCCTGGCCAGGTGTCCTCCCTTCTCTGCTGGCAGCCTCAAGCTCTCTCTTGTTCTACAGTTTCTTGTGTTCCTTCTGTTTGCTTCAGTGGCCTCAGCAGGTCATCTCTAGCACCTGTGTCCCTTACACTTCTTCATTTCACTCTGACACTTCCCGAGATTACTCCCATGTCCATTCATACACATTACCTTCTTCTCATCTACAGGTCTTCAGCACCCCACCAGGACAGCTTCCCTACCCCACCATTACTTCTCTTCCTACCCTGTGCACGGGGTGACTTTCCTTGGCTTTATGGTCTGCTCCCTGCCATCTAGGAGCAGAACTTGCCTGGCCCCACTGTGGAGGGCCTGTGGTGTGTGTAAGGGCTGAGGGTCCCAGGAGCTCTGGGAGGACATGGAGCGAGCATCTCAGGAGATGCACACCAATCCTCAAGCTCCCTGGTGTTTAAGGCATCGCCGTTCTGCAGCTGGATGTGCAGAGACTGATTTACTCAGGTCTTTTGGGTCCCACCTCTGCATTTTAAACAGAGACCTAAACTGTCAAAATCCCTGCAGTTCACATCTGTGATTACAGCTTCTGGTTGGAGTCCCGCTATTATTTCCTTTTCTTGGTTTGGCTTCCCTCTCTTCACCCACTAACTTCTCCTATCTTCCCATGTTTTAGCCCCATGAATTGAACTTTTGTGTTCTTAGCTGGTTCATCTGCCCCATGGAGAACAAAGTCCACCCCCAGTAAACAGCCCAGATTTCCTCCATATAATCTTTTTCTCCTGAACTGGCTGTCCTTTCTGCAGGACATTATCTCTTAAGCATTCAGTGACTTATCCAAATCAGTGTCACTTGTGCCTATCACTCCTGTTTCTCCTGCTCAGCCTCATTCCTCCCCTAAAGAAGGCTTCTCTTTCTGCTGAAGTTTTATTCCTCCAGCTTTTATCCACCTCTGCCTCTCCCAGCTCCAACTGCATTTTATCACAGAATCACAGAGGGCAGGGTTTGCAAGGGACCTCTGGAGATCATCTAGTCCAAACCCTGCTAAAGTTTTTATTCCTGCCCTGGAGCCATGCTCCCGGAAGGTCACCACACTGGAGAGGGGACAATCCTTCAGCAAGTCATGCCAGTATAATGTGTTCTCCTTATGCTTGCCTTATGCCTCTCTGGGCCTTAACCTATGGTCGTCCAGCTCGGTCTTCTTTGGGTCAGAGCCAGCTTTATGATCAAACCCTGCTTGGGTTTGAGCACTTGTCACATGGTGGTGCAGCAGAACAGACTCAGAATCACAGACTGGTTTAGGTTTTAGGGACCTCAAGGATCACCCAGTTCCAACCACCTTCCACTAGTCCCATCCAATGCTTCCAGGGAGAGGGCATCCACAACCTCTCTGCACAACCTTTTCCAGTGCCTCACCACCCATATAGGGGAGATTTTTTTTCTAATATCTAATCTAAATCTACCCTCTTTCAACTTGAGGCCGTTTGCCCTTGACCTGTCAGTACACGTCCTTGTAAATAGCCCCTCTCCAGCTTCAGGTACTGAAAGGCCATTTTGTCCCAGCAACTTCTTTGCTGTAAATTTGCCACAACTACTTGTAGCTCAAGGCACTGGGGACCATAAGGACTCCTTGCATCTATGGTTTTGACAGCTGTTCCTTCAGTCAGGTCATAGATAAGTATACCCACAAGTCTGGAAGGCAACATAGTCCCTCTGTGGCTGTGACAGCACCCAGGTGGACTATGGGGTCACTGGTAGGGGCCCTTACACAAGGGTGCCTTGTATTTGAGCAGGGAAGAGGTCTCAGATGGTGACACTGGCAAAACCCGTGCCCTGGGCAAGAGCTGAGCAAAGAGCTCATCTTTGCTCAGTCTGCCTGTGCCTCTGCGAAGGACGTTCTTTCGCTCAGCTTCCAACCTGCAGGCATCTCCTGGTCCTCTGTTGTTTATGATACTGCAATTTGTTGCCTTGGAAATAAGTGCTGGTTTATCCCAAACACAGCCTACAGTTTCACAGCACAATCAGGCAAGAGGAGCAGATGGCTTCTCCCATCTTTTCTGTTGTATTTCCCATTGTCCTCATCCACAGTTGGATGAGAGGGATCTATGATTCAATACAAGTACCTGTGGCCGGGCTGTATCTGCCCATGTAAGCTGGGGGAGCATGTTTCTGCTGGGGTATGACACACCTTTATGGCTCACATCACCATTTTGGCTTCCTGTAAACAGAACTTGACCAAAAGCCTAAAATAAACAACTTCTTGCTGACCTCAGTGGTGTCTTTGAATGGTGGGCAGAAGGTTCCACACCTGCAGTTTCGGTTTCCCAGGGCTTTATGGTATCTCTAAGCTTTCAGTGCTCTGCAAGCTTGTTTTACTGTTCCTTATGTTGGACTTTGGACAATGCACTCCTTGTACTCTCTGCAGACACTGGTATTCTCCTTTCCTGCGTCTCTCCTGGGCTGAAGCTGAGCTGCAGTTTGGCAGCAGCTGTGCTAGGTAGGACTCTAGGCACTGGGTGGGGGCCTGGTCTTCATGCAAATATCTTTTCCTGGAAGCAGTTTTCAGAAGAGCTATTAGAGGGGCACAGTGGGGTCAGTGCTCTAATATGTATCTGGGGAATCAAAGAAATACAGGGACTCTGTAGCGCTGAGGAGCCCTCAGGATCTGAAATGGCTGGGGGATTCAGCGCTTCGAAGCCAAATTTACCTCAATTAACTGCTTTGCAGAGTTCTTCCTTCCTTCCTTGGCATTGTTCTTTGGGTTTAATCTGGTTTGTTTTAATTCTGTTCTGAAGCCTAAGTCCTATCCAGCACTGTGCTGCTTGGGTGCTGTCTTTCATCGCCACGGCAAATGGGAATCGGTACATTTAGGCTGCAGATTTACAGAATATTTCTTCCTTTCTTACCAATAGGATCCTCGACCAGCTTTCTGGTGGGAACAGAGAGAGAAGAACCCCAACTGGTTTTGAGACCGAGCCTGGTTAGTATTATGAAGGGGATTATAAAAGTTGCTCTAACTTTTGTGGTTGGATTTAATGATCCAGTTTTTCTTCTAGTTCTACCTTTCTGGGAGTCAGCTATGTTTAAAATTTGTTTGAGGAAGGGGAAATTATCCTCAAGGTTCAAATGTTCTGAATTAAAAATGGAAAACGGATCAGAGGCAACTGAAAGCTTTTGTTCTTGGTTATCCTTGCCTAGCAGCAGTCAGACTACAGTGTCAGGGCACATGAGGAGGTTGGCTTATGGAGGGAAACAGAATTCCTGTGGTTCAGCGTGGAGATTTGGTGGGGGCAAGGCAGAGCCCTGGAGAGGGCGATCATGAGTGATGGTGCAAGGAAGGAGGGCCAAGAGTGGTACTGGGGTAGGGAGTGCAGATCCATGAGATACAGCGTGGGGCGGGAGAATGAAGGAAGACAGCTGCCTTTCCTGCACATCCCATATCTGTCTCTCTGCTTATCACTGAAATTATCCTTTCTGTAATGAGTTACTGACTAAGGCTCCTTGTGCTGTACCATTAATCTGTGGCTTTCCATTAACAGGCAGGTGCTTGTACCCTGGGAGACCACTGGTACTGGAGATCGGAAACCTGTGGAAAACTCTTTGAGACTTGACTAGGTATAGGGGGTGTTTGTAGGTTTAAAGGTAAGAAAGTTTATTTTAGCAGAGGATTTAGATTAACAAATCATTAAATCAAGTAAAGACAATTTCCCTGATAGGGCAAGGGCAAATGGTTCCAAGCTGGAATATAGAAAGTTCCGTCTTAATATAAGGAGGGTCTTTTTCACTGTGAGGGTGACAGAGCACTGGAACAGGCTGCCCAGAGAGGTTGTGGAGTCTCCTTCTTTGGAGACATTCAAAACCAATCTGGAGTAGTTCCTGTGTGACCTAATCTAGGTAATCTTGGGTGGACTAGATGATCTTTCAAGGTCCCTTCCAACTCCTAACGTTCTGTGATTCTGTGATAGACAGCAGAAGGCAAACAGATGTTTAGGCTTAAACAAGATGTAGACAATAATGTAGAGAACAGGAACAAGATAACAAAAACTACTGAGTTGTGAAAGAGAAGTAAGAATGCGAAGCAATTAACCATAGGTGCCATACCAAAGGTGCCATACCAAAGGTGCCACATTCCATACAACAGGTGAAAAGGATAACAGGCGGAAGATACAGGGGTGAAACCCCAGAACCANAACTCCTAACGTTCTGTGATTCTGTGATAGACAGCAGAAGGCAAACAGATGTTTAGGCTTAAACAAGATGTAGACAATAATGTAGAGAACAGGAACAAGATAACAAAAACTACTGAGTTGTGAAAGAGAAGTAAGAATGCGAAGCAATTAACCATAGGTGCCATACCAAAGGTGCCATACCAAAGGTGCCACATTCCATACAACAGGTGAAAAGGATAACAGGCGGAAGATACAGGGGTGAAACCCCAGAACCATTTTGAATAACCCAACCTTTTTGCAGGAGTCTGATATATATATGCATGACTCTGTACAATAAATATCTGACTGTTAGTTAGGGGGGTTGGACTTAGTGATCTTTCGAGGTCTCTCCCAGCTCCTAATATTCTGTGTGTGAAAGTTGAAGCGGTGTGCAAGTTGAGAGGCGCTAGCTCCTTGCACCCCAGCGCTGAAATAAACATACCTGCTTTATAACTCTTTGTGAGTTGTAGAGTCTGTTTCCTCAAATCACCACCATGGTGACTGCCAGAGATTCCTGGCACCGGGTACTGCGGAGTTAAGCAGCCAGGCTAGAGTGTGCAAACAAACAGCAAGACCTGTACTAACAGCCCTGCTTTGTGTTAGTGGGAAGCACAGGCTCCAACTTCATCCGATTTCTCACCTGTCCAGACTGGTACAGAGAGAAAATGCCTCTTGGGGTTGCAGAGAAAACCACACCTATTTACAGTGGATTCCCCAGAGCCCTCCTGTGGGGTATTAACCCTTCAGCCCTATGCTCATAGTCACCCTTTGTAGTAGAGAATTCCCTTCCATCCCTGGGGAAGTCGGCCCTTCTCCCCCTGCTGCAGGGATTTGTCCTCTTTATGGCCCATGGCACTGGCCCATTCACTCTCTAGAGTAAGTCCCAGCTTTCTCTTTCCACTCCATCTGTGCAGTTATCTCCATCCTTCTTAACTGTGCCCCGGGGCTCTTTCCGTGGGAGCTGGGCTTCCTGACCCTGCAGCTTTTTCCCCTGAAAACAGTGCTTGGGTTGGACCTCTGATGTTTGACTCAGACCCCACCAAGTTTCCCTGAGATACCAGCTCATCCCTCCCCCTTGAAATATCCTTGCTCTCCTCAAGGCTTCTTCCCGGTCTCACTGTTTGCTTTCCCTCTTTTCCCTGGTTTCTGAGTTTTCTCGGAAGGAATCCCGTGCTCTGGCCTCCTCAGGCTGGAGTGTTGTGTTGTTGTTTTTCCTTTCGTCGCTATGGGCAGGGAGTTCGAATACCGAGCCAAGGAGAGGGAGGGAGGAAGGCAGTGAAAGAAGGAGGGAGTGCAAGGGGAGGGATGAAGAAAGCCAGGGAAGGGAGAAAGCAAAGTGTGCAGGGGAGAGGGGTAAGGAAGAGACGGTGTGAGAATTAAGTGGGGAAGGAGGACAGAGGGCATTGTGGAGAGAAAAAGATTTGGATAAGTATCAAGGGAGCTTTTTCATTGGTTCTTTTATTAAAAACACTATCACAGCAGACAGCAATATCCAGAGGAAAACATGGAACCCCCACATCTGCCTAGGACACAAGGCGTGAAAGGTTATTCAAGGCAAAGTGATCCTTCTGATGAACATCCAAGCCTAGAGCAGCCAGTAGAAGCATGAACTGCAGCAGGGAAAATGTTAGATGGGAATTTGGCGGGTAAGGAGAGAATGTGAAGCACAAAGATGCAGGAAAAAACCCCAAAACAACTATAGGACCTGCTTTCAGACTGTTGAAGTAGGAAGCCTGGGAGAAGACTGACAGGTTTTCTAGCAGCAGGGAAGAAAGTAGAGCAGCTGAGGGAGCTTAGGTCACTGCAGAGAGCTAAGAAGAAATTAAAACAGAGAAACCCCTGTAATAGTGCTGCTGAGCTGCTACAGGGAGGCCACCTTCATGCAGTGAGAACTTCTAAAAGCAAAGGCTGGTGTCTTAGAAAAGACACTGCACCTGAGGAGCAGACTGCTGGAGACCACAGCTGTGCGCAGAAGTAAGGAAGGACAGAGAGCACCAAGGAACTGCAGACATGGGGCTTATTTCCATCTAAGGTAAATTGCTGGGATGCTCATTGAAGATTTGCAGGTCGCCTCCGCACACCCACCCCATCTGCTACATTGCAGCAAGAAATCTGCACTTGCTTTCCTCTGCAAAGGAAAATCTTGCTCCTGGACCTACTAGAAGTTACGGAGTGTTTCCTGCTGTAGGAAATAAAGGCAGGACGTGGATTTTCAAAAAGCCAGGAGCGGTGTCTTTCATAGGAACTTCTCAATAAGCAGCCATGGAGTGATTTGTGCTGGCACTGCTGAAATCCAGCAGAGTAGTAGAAAGCCAAGGCCCTGAAGGCTCAGAGCATTTCATCTCTAGGAGCCATGCAGGGGTAGCTCTACAGTAGGATGGAAGCTAATCCAGAGAGTACTGTAATGCCATTGACTGAGTCTGGGATAGACCTTCAGCTGAAGTACTCTGTGTGCTTCTCATCAGTGTTGCTGCAGAAAATAGGGGAGAAACAAGCAGATAAAAAGTTACTAAAATCCTACAGAATCACAGAATCACAAGATTGGAAAAGACCAAAACACAAATCACCAAATCCAACCACACCTGTCCTCTCCTAAACCATATCCCTAAGCACCTCCTCTATCCATCTCTTAAATACATCCAGGGATGGTGACTCAACCACGTCCCTGGCAGCTATTTCACACCCCTTCCACATCAGCCAGGGCTGCAAGGAAAGCAACATGTCAGTTTACAGGGAAGATAAATGGGGAAGGGATAGGAATTAGATAGGACTATAACTTTTTTAGGACAGACTGTATGTTTCAAAGTCTGAACCAGTGCCTAACTGACAAAGTTAAGAAGGAAATTCCTCTCTAGAGAGGTTATTCCACAACTGTCCAGCATAAAGATTATTTAACTTGAGGATCCATCTCTCAGAGACAAACTCTTGCCCAGAATTTGCCAGCCTCAGGATCCACTCAGTGCTGTTCCTATAAAGAAGCAGCCTGGGGATCAACTGGCCGCCAGCCTATGACCACTAATGCACTGCCTGACCACTGTGGTGTTAACTGCTCTGGCCTTGGCACTTCCACCAGCCCAGACCCAGCTGCATACCCCTGTGAATTTGCCATCCTCTCACTCCCACTGCTTGTGTTATTTGTCTCTTTTCTCCCTGGTCCAATTCTGCAAAATGTCTGGAAGTAACGTTTTTTGGGGAAAAAAAAAATCAGACTAGAATTGAGTAGGGTTGTGTGACGGGAACAGCTAAATCAGAACTGAGATGTGTCCAACGGCCGGTGTGACTGTGACTGTGACACACAGCCAGAGGTGGCTGAGGGGCAGCTACATCTCTCCTTGCATCACCACCACTCTCCCCAGCGGGTTGAAGCGCTTTCTGACCGTGGATAGGTACTGTGCTCTGACTTAGAGGAGTTGGAACGTGTAAGTCCTAGGTTGCATTCTTCAGTGGATGGTTTTCAGTATTGACCATCAGGACTGCAGATAATCCTGATGCTGAAGGCAAAGATCAGGAAAAAAGGGAAGCAGATTCTTGAGGATCTGGGTGATTTAGGTGGATGGGTGACAGTTGAAAAGCGCTGTTTCATGTAGCAGATGTTAGATGGTAAGCATGGGAGCAAAGAGCCCATCTGAGGAATCCCAGTTAAGCAGTCCCAGCACCGCTCTTGGCCTCAGTGGGTGGGAGAGGAGTCACCTACCCTGTCAGCCTGCGTGGAGAGGCAACGCAGGAGGGAATGTGACATACAGGGTGTCAGTGTGGCTTTATGTCTGCCAGGCATGTCCTGTGTGCACGTTGCCATGGTAATTGGCTTTGAAGAGGTTACAGAAAGGAGATAAACTGGAATGGCTAACATTCTGATTAGGCCTAGGATATTAATTATTATCAAGCAGATAAAAATCTGCTTGTATGTGCAATAGAGATATTTAGGTCTAGTGGCTTTCTTGGCCTAGAATGGCCCAAGGAGGTTATTGTGACCTCACCTCTACCAATGAGGGTGCAGAGGATAAGCAAAGGGCGATTGCTACTGGGCTCTTAAATGTGCTTTCAGTGGCCTTGGAGGACATGGCACATCAAATGTCGTGGACTCTCAGGAGCCTTGTCAGTGCTCTGACTCATCGTGTGCCATGGATAGGACTGTGACAGCAAGAGTGACACTGAGAAACCTGGCAAAGTGGAACAGTACTGACTGTTTCCTTTGCCTACCTTCAGAAGACACAGGTCTGCCCCAGGCAGAACTCATTCCTGCTGTGGGAGGGCCACCAGACAGTCCAGAAGACAGGGAGAAGGACAAGGATGGCTGCAGTGCCGTCATGTGGCGTCCTGGCCTAGGCCTGAATCCGGCTGATGAGCTGCACAATTCATCCACGCTGGGAAGGCAGAGAAATGCTTGCTGGCAGGTGAAAAGCAAAGGCTTTTCCCGAGGACTGACAACAACTCCTGTGCAATCAAATTCTTGTGCTGGTGCAGCTCTGTTTTGCTCTAGAGTCCGCGCTGTTCCTGATAACTTTCTGGCCCCATGCTGTGTTGCAGGGGCTGTTTTTCCACATCCATGAGCCTTCACCTTCCACACACTTTATTTTTTTCTATTTTTTCTGGACAAAAATATGCAAGTCATCCCTTCTGTCTGAGGAGAAAGGCATCCCAAGCAGTGAGGTACCAACAGCTTTTTATATTCTGTGCAGTGGAACTTTTGCTTTTTTCTCAGCCACTCCTGTCTCCATTGCAGATGCTGCCATTCCCACTTGGTTAATTCGTCTTTGTCAGCACATGTTTCCACAGCAGTGGCAAGACTGACTGTCCCTGGTAAGGACAGCCGTGTTTACCCAACCACTCCGCATCCTTCAGCAAGCAGCTTGTTGGTGACTTTTCTGTTCACGTTTACCCACTGAAGCCACAAATTCTCAATGAATTCTTATGGCTTTTGTAGCCCGAATGAAACTGAAAAGTAAACATGCTTGGTGTTTACATGAGGCAAAACCCATCTTGGGAAAAGAACAGTTCAAGCACAGGCGGCTGCAAGAATGACGAAAATTCCCCTGCGAGACAAGAGTTCCCAACTCAAGCAAGAATGATGCAAGCTCGTCCCTCTAAACATGTGCGTAAGCACTGTCCCAAACAAGGGTACTTCCCTGGAACTGGCTTTTCAACAGTTAAGTTAATCACGTCCCAGTTAGGACTAACTTGGATTATCCTAATAGTGGAGGCTCAGCTGAGAGGGGAAGCAGGGAAGGAAGGATATCTAGGCTGAAGGGCAGGATTCAGCTATACTCTCCTCCCTGCTTTCCCGACCTTCTTCAGCACAGTCTTGGGTACACGACTTTGACATCAGTGACCTGCAAACATGCAGCGAGTGCTGGTTGTAAACAGACTGGTGTGTGTAGTGTCCTTGTTCCTGTTCTGTGGGGGTTGGCCTGGGGGGAAGAGTCCTCATGAAGAGGTCAATACTTGACACATTGACAATGAGACCTTCCAGCCCTGCCCACTGGAGAAAGGGAAATGAAAAAGGGAAAAACAGTGGAAGACAGGGCAGGGAGAGCTCTTTCTTCCAGCCCCCAGTGGAGAAGGGGAACTGGCACTTGCCCGCCTTCCCCAGGACGGGTAAAGGCTGCAGGAGGAAACATGCTGGACTGGTCCCTGCTCAGCCAGGTCATCAGCCTTCTCTGAAATCCCCCTGGTTTTCCCTCTCCCTTCCCTCGGGACACGGGATTTGTGAGGGAGCCACCGTGCCCTGAATGCAGCTTGTGTGAACTGCTAGAGAGAGGTGCTGTTCGTCAACCGCATTGGGATGCCTCCAGCTTAAGGCACTAGAAAAGTCTGTCCTGACTGACCTGTGAGGGTGAAGGAATGCATAAGGGAAAAATATATCTTAGCTCATAATCACCCCCCGGGTGAGGTGCCAAGACTAAAGAAATTTTGGGGTTGTCTGCAAAGGTGTATAGAAAACGTTCTGTCTCTCTGAAAGACAAAAGAAAAAAAAGTTAAAGTAAGAGCATGAGGAGAGTAGGAATGAAGATATATGTGTATTGTCCTGCCAAGCCAGGCTGTTAGCTATTCCTGTGGGACAACTTGAGCAAAGTATGTCCTACATGGAACGCAGTGTTTCTGGTCCCCTGTTCCTGCTCAGTCCCAGCTCTCCAGCTGAATTCTCTTTCTCTTGCTGAGGTACAGATGAAGAGGACAAGGCTGGAAGTGCTGGTGGTGAGAACTTACAGGTAGTGAATAGCATGAATTGCCAGTGGTGAAATTAAATTGGTGAATGCTGAAAAGAAACAATGATTGGCAAATCAGGGAAAGGGAAACAATGTGGATGGTGTCTCTCTGTGCAGCTGGGTGTGTGGGAAGGTAGGGCAAGGAGCCCACAGGATCTGGGGACACACAAGAGGTCTGCAAGCACTTTGCTAATAACAAGTCCTTGCTGCGGTCCATCCTCTTTGGGAGAGATGTGTCATATCTTTCTCCATTTACTTTGGGCATAGGCTCAGGCAGAGGGAGCTGGGTAGCGCCATTCAGCCCGGAGGTTTTGCAAACCACTCAAGTATTTTCTTCTTTCCATAGAAAAAGGAGTGTTTCTCTCCTGAATGCTCCTAATGCTTTAGGAGTGACAGCCCTGGAACGTCCAGTACCTGTGGGAGGTCCAGTGTGGCCCTGCGGCTGTGTAGAGCTTTGCTTCCCAGAACAGTCTGGCACATGCAGGTGGGAAGAGGTCAATGTAAGAGAGGAAGAGGAAGGAGACAAATCAAATCCATGCAAATAAGTTATCAGGAAGGCCCCAGTCCACCACCTGCTCCTCTATCTCTGACTGACATCATGGTGTTAGGGTATGGGGTACCATGAGTGTTCCTTTGCCTCTGGCAATGTCCCTTCTGGGATGTTCCAGCAATGATAAAGGAAAAAGATCAAAGCAGGTGGGCAGGGGAGCCTTGAACTCCTGGCTCCTCTCTGTCCCAGTTCAAACGTCTGGCAGAGATGGGGCCGACAGACCTTGACCGGTCTGGGGAGTAGTACCCTTGACCAGGGTATGGGGAGACAGCGTCATGTGAAGCCTGGGCTGAGGTGGGCTGAGGTGAGCTCACTTCCCACGGTGCAGCAGAGTTGCCCTGCACTGCCCCTGGTGCTTCGCTACCTTAGGTGAGGTGGGCTTGACGCTGGGGACTCCTGGCCACTCTATCTGGTCCTTCGCCTCCTTGTACCCAGGCTCAGGACTGAGAAGCGGGGGCTCGGCACAGAGCCTGTCCCTGCTGCTGTGGCACCGGGACCGCGTCCTGGCGTGCGCGGCGGGAGGAGAGCCGGGGCGGGGAGCGCCAACGGCAGCGCGGAAGGAGACCGCACCCGGTCCGGGGCTGCGAGGTGCCGGG
>VXBZ01011306.1:87860-174110 GCA_013399135.1 Heliornis fulica | reverse complement strand
CAACCCCGGCGCGGATCCGCTTCAGGGCCGGCGGGTAGCGGCCTCTCCCCGCTTTGGGGTGCCCTCCTTGCCTCCACTTCACCTGTCGACCGGGTGCGCAAGGTGAGGGCGGGCTCTGGAGCCCCTCCGACCGCCGTGCTTGTGCCGTGGGGAGCGTTGGCGCTGCGGCGAGCCGAGCTTCCAGCCCGGGGGCCCTGGCAAGGAAAGGGGCCCTGGAGGTGTGTGTACCCCCCCCCCCCCCCCCCCCCCCCCCCACCCCCCCCACGCCGCGCACNTGGAGCAGTCAGGCATGGAGTTGAATGGAAGTTGCATTCTTTTACACGGTCTGCTCCGGGAGGCGCTTGCTTGCCTTTTTTTTTTCCTTTTTTTTTTTCCATGGGAGGGAAATAGGTTTGAAAGCAAATTGGGGGAAAGGGAGAAATACCAAGAGAGCAAGAGCCACGTTATGTTTCCATTTTCCTTTAATGAAGGCCCTGTGGAGGTGTATTTGAAAACACAGGGTCTCCTATGCCTTCAAGGAGGGTGAGAACACAGTGCTGGCTGGTTCCAGGGCCATATGCAGCGTATGGTGGCCAATGAAACGGGGCCTGGCTCGTTCTCTTGCTTGTCTTGGCAGCCTGCTCCATGGCTTGTATTACCAGCCCTGGAACACAACCACTGCCAAACTGTGTGTGTGTGCATGTGTGTGTGTTTGGACTCCGAGAGCTCAGTAGAAACAAATGCTTCTGCAGCTCAGACCAGGATTTTTTCAGCTAGTGTTGAGAAAACTTGCACAAAAAAACTCTTATCTGGAGGCTGTAGCCACATTCTGTACTGGGAATTTGTGTGGGGACATCTGGGACTGCCAGTTGTTGGAGTTCAGTTTCTTAGTATGACTCCTAGTGATTTAAGAGAGCAAAAACCTGCACATCTGGGGGGATGAGTGGGTGGGTGCAAGAGCCACTGTCCAAACCGTCCCCGCACCAAGCAGTGATTGGCTGTCCCAGGTTCCTGGGGGATTCATGAGTTCTGATGAGGTTTAACATGCAGGTTGCTGCCTCGGTCTTCTGGATGAAATGCTTATGGATGCTTCTCGCTCCTCTTGATGGCTGAGTGCTTCCCTTTTTACAGGATGCAAAGGTCTTTGCTGCAGTCCTTGCCAAGGAAAAGCAGATACTCCCTTGCGCCTCTTGCCTCCTCCTGCCCTCTCCATCTGAGCGGTGTGTCCAACTAGGCTGCTCAAGGGCAGGCAGCACTGAGCATCTGCTTTGCTGTCTCCTTTCCCATGCTCGTGTTTGCTACTTCAGCTGCATTGCCTGGGCCAGGTACTTGGCAGCACTCAGTGTCTAGAGTGTGAAGCTGTTAAGAGGCTTTTTTCACTGCAGTGGGCTGTTTCTGGTGGATCTGGCCCCAAGAGCAAGGGAGGCAGAGCCATGGTGTGTGGCATGGACCCCTTGCCAACCTGCATGTGTTGTGCAGGGCCATTGCAGCAAGGGAAGGGCATGGAAAACCCGATGCCATCTGTCTTTGGCTGTTTTCTCAGTTGCTTGGACTGTCCAGAGTATCAGTCCAAATGTTGCAGGCTATTTTAACATGCTGTTAGGGAGCTGAAGGTCCATATGGGCTTCTCAGCTGAGCAGGGCTGTTGCAAACAGGCCAGAGATGGTCTTAATGTGGATTAGAGGTCTTTGTGGATGACTCTGGCATTCAGGGCATAATTTTGAGGTGTGTGGAGGGGGGCCTCTCATCTCTGAAGCCATCCTTGCCCCTTAAGGGCAGAGCTTTGTGCCAGAGTAGGGTTGCCCTCTTGGAGAAGATTCCAGCCCTGACCACATGTGGTCATGGAAGGTCCTGGGGGATTTCAACAAGTCAGTTGTTAACCTCAGTGTCTGAGCTGCAGCCTAGCTCAGACCAGGATATTCCTTCCTCTTCAAATACCTCTGGGCTGCTTCAGGCAGAAATAGGATCATTTTGTGCCTTCCTGCCCTGTGCTGCCGTCCAGTGGGTAGTGCAGCATTAGTGAATGTCAGATGCTGCAATTATCTGCATCTGATAATAATACTGTGATAACTAAGTGCAGTGTTGTAGATACTGCAGTAGAGGAACCTTGCTGTCACAGGTTGCTTACAAGTCAATCACTGCATTGCAGTGGTGGGGGCAGTGTAATGCTAAACCAGAGCTTTTTACTACCCTGTGAAGGTCTGGAGGAAAATGCTCAGGGGAAAAGCAGGACTGTGAGCTGACCCCTTTGCTAATGGCAAGGGAAGGGCAGGTTATTTCTAAAGCTGGGGACTGGAGGACCAGTATCCCTCCTCATTGTAATGGGGATAAGGAGTTAAGGCATCAGGCAGGCAGATGTGGGGGCCTGATGGTAGGACTTGGATGGGTGGGCTGCAAAACAGCTTTTCTGCTGAGGAGAGGCTGCTCTGGGTTACCCCTGGGTACAGTGTAGGGAGTTGTATGCCTCCCTGATGGGGAAGAGGAGGAATGCAGCAAGGCTGTCTGCATGCCTTCTGCATGTTTAGAAAGCTTTTCATAGCCCGCTACCTGTGAATGACTCCGATGTTCCTTCTGCCATCCAAGTGAAACTAGGTGTGCAGGACGAAGCCAGATCATCTTCCCTCACAAAGTGGATTTAGACTTCCATATTCTGAGGAACTGACCTTCACAACTCTTATCTCTCTAGCATTGAGATCCTGCACTCCCCTTGCTGGATCTTGGGAGTTTAGGACAGGATGTGACATGTATGGGTGCCAAGCCATACAAGCCCTGCAGCTCTTCTCCCACTGTGTGGGGATGCCCATGGAAGGAAGGAATCAGCAAGGGCAGCAGCTGGGGGTATTCATGGAAAGGGCATAGATGTTTCTTTGGCCATGCAACCCCAGGGCCTGGTTGTAGGAGCTTCACCCATCCACTTGGGATGGAAGTGGAGAGTGGAAGTGGTGAGGTACCATGGTGTCTAGCATGCTAGGTGGCATGCTGCAGCTTGGTGACCTTTGTGAGCCATGCTGTGATTATGCCTTAACTGGCCTTTAAATAAAGGGGGATCTCCCCAGTGCCTTAAAACAGTAAAAGTCAGGTCCTTGGTGAAGAGAGGGCATGCAGTTTTATTTCAGGTGGTGTCACTGCAGCTCCTTAGGTGGTGGGCTGCAGCCCCCACAGGTGGTGGGTTCCTTGGCATGGACAGGTTCAGCCAAGTCATGAATGAATGCACAGTGGCAGCTGTTAGACCACATGTTTGCCAGCACTACAGCACAGGTAGCTGAAAAGGCTGACAGCAACTTGGCTGCTGCTCTGCAAATGACATCTGATACGGATCAGTGTGGCCTTTGGCTTTTAACAGTGTGGGCCAGAAAAAGCCAGACAGGAGATGGAGTGACCTGCTGTAAGGTACTACCCAAAACTGGGTGCATCTAGAGCAAATAGCAGTTGAGTGGGAATGGGTGAGTATCGCAAAAGAAAACTCTTAATTTCATGACCATGTACTTGTGGCACTGGGGATACAGGGTAGTGGCTTTCTGCCTTCTATGTTATTGTGCTTAACCTGGCACTCACTGGGGGCTGAACGTGGAAGCGGAAGAAGGGCTGTAGGATCCAGTGACCCTCACGCTGTGCAGTCTTCCCAGCCAGAAGAGTCCAGATGGAAAAAAAGCAAGTGACTCTGTGCTTCAGAGAAGGGATGATAGCTAACTGTCCTGTCTTTGTTTAGGAAGGTTACATTCTTAGGGCATGAGAAGTTGGGCATGTCAGGAAAGGGTTTTCATATAAATCATCCGTCTGCCAGCAGAGTGGGCTAGAAAGATGTGATCTATGACATAATCTGAACAAACTTGATAACCAGGAGCTAAGAAAAGAAAAGTTACAATAAAGCCATAGTAAAAAGTAACCAGAAGTTGCTTCTGATCTCCACAGCAGAATCATCTCCTGTTGGCCAGGAGCAGAGTGAAAGATGAACTGCTGGGAGTTAGTTGCTCCAAGACAGTATATAGGAATGGCAATAGTTTAAGTGCTAGTGCACTGATGAAGAGATCAATGATTGCTTGTGTGGTGGCTCGCAGACTTTGGCAGTGCTCCGATCCATGGCAGCTGACAGGTAATGGCAGGCGCCCAGGTTGAACCTGGCATGAGAGGACAGCAGGCACGCATGGCCTTCAGCAGGCACGCATGGCCTTCTGCAGGCAGCATGGAGGAGAACTGGTAGGATGGGTTTTGCCTTAGTGCAACATGCTTGATATGGGCAAAAGAGAAACATGCTGGCACTTACAGAGTATCAGAGCCTGCTGGCTGGCAAGATTAGGTGCTAGACTGGCACTCTGAGCATCAGAAGGGTACTTGGACCAAACACTGCAGATGTTGGAGCATGTGAAATGGCTTCTATTGAAAGGAACTGATTTATAGGCAGCAAAATGGAAAATAAGGTTGCACACAGCCCTCTCACCAAGGAAGCTGACAGCAGAGATAAGACAGTAATGGCAATTTAAATTGAAGTGTGACTGTCACTGCCTTTTTTTGGATTGTCGTGGTTGTCTCTGCATGGTGATGCTGTTGACACAGCAGTAGCAAACCTGCTGGATTTAAAAAGAACCAGACTGCACTCTGGGATAAGTGACGATGCATAGGATGCTCCTGAGGGAACCGCGGACACAAACTCAAACGGTTTCTGCCCAGGGAAGTGAATGCATGATTTCAACACTGGTTCATGTTGCTGAGCCAGTTTTAGTCTGGGGGTAAGAATAGCACTGAAGAGGTGGTGGGAGGGATGTGGATACAGGCTAGCCACCCGAGTACAAACCCTCAGGGACACTGGGTTACATGGATTATGTCTACACATGTTAGATTTATGCTGTAACTGCTGTGCAAACAGCAGATCCTTAAAAAAAAAACCCAAATAAAAAACCCTAAAAAAACCCCAACCCTCAAATAAAGAGTCCCCAGGAAAAATATCCACAAAATCAATATGGGAGGATAAAAAGAAAAAACAAAACCAAGCAAATGAAGATGAGAACTACAGGAGAGAGATTATGAGAGTATTCGGGGACAGTGTCACAGAGGAAACTGGGCAACTCTGTGGGGCAGTAACAGCTTGGTAAAGCATCTTCCCACGAGGTCATGGGCTCCAGAAGATAACAGACCCCAACAATAGGAGAAGAGCTATGTGTAATGGGCACTGTCTTTAAGAAATACTAAATCAACCTGTAGCACACTGTTAACCGTATGGATGTAATCAGGGGACAAAGCATATAAATGCTTTTCATTGATGGGAAATATGGAGCAAAACCAAGGTGAGCAAAGGAAGCTGTATTTGTGTCACCTTTTTGGGGATGAGACTGCTGATAGAATAACTGAGCTTGACCTGAGGTTGACTGAGACCACAAGAACAGTGCCAAAACCAGGATGCAAAAGTGACTGCAATAATTAGAAGGGTTTACATACATTTTGGCAAGAGGTCGAGTCTTGTTACAGTATCTTAACCAGAGCAAGGGGAGTGTAGAGGCAGAGCTATGGAAATCTAAATGGAATTTTGACCCATGAAATCATGTGCTGACCAGATTTTTGCTCTAAGGATAGCTTCTGAAGAAAGCATTGAATGACACGAGCTGCTCATCACTGAACTGAAATTTTAAGAAAGCTTTCTCTGTCTCCTAACTTACTCTGGAGCATCTTGATGTTGGGCATGAAATGAATAGTACCAGCGCAGAAGGCACAACTATGGTGAATATAAACTCGAGCAGCTGGCGTCATGCAGATCTCAGTGTCAGATGCAAGACTGCACGTTCTCTTTCCCCTCGCTGCTTTGCTCTTGGCTTCATTATGTGAAAAGGCATAGCTGATACAATGCAGGAATTGTGTGGTTCAGCCATAGGACACCAGAAAGCTAGGTTTTACTGAAGACACGACGTTTCTCAGCTGGTGTAAGGAGACATTGAGAGACTGCTTGGCATTGAGGAAAAAAATACAGTGTTAACAATTGGTTATAAAAAGAAAAAATCAATTGAAAATCCTAGCTGAAGTGCTGTCTTAGAAAGGGAAGGAATACAGAGGTGAGTTAGTTCATGTGACTTAGAAATAACAGATGCTGCAAGGGAATATCCAGACAGGAATTGGAACTTGGCAAGACACCAGCTCTATTCACCCTGTCCAGCAAGATGTGGCTGTTGAAAATCTGCGACTCAAAGGTCAAACTCTGATCTTGAACTTCAGAGTTATTTCTGCTCTCCCATGCAAACATGGCAGAAATGTGCTGGAGCGATAGGCAGGCATGTCAGTGTCTTCCAGGCTAACAGCCTGAGGAAGAAGATTGGAGTATTAAATAGAATTACGTGCTTTCTTTTTTTGACATTATCCAAGTACAACTTCTTACTTCTGAACAGAAGAGAAGGTGAAAGTATCTGGGACTTTGGATGAAAGGAAAACTTCCCTTACAGGAGGGAGAGGCAAAAGGTGTGGGGCAAGAGAGTGCTTTCAGTCAGCAGGGAGTGCTGGTGTCTGGGGTTGGGGGGCACTGAGAGCTGGGATGGTCTGTCACTGCACCCCTGCTCTGCAGAGGGGGATGGCGTCTCTCCTTGTTCCTTTTATTTCCATGATTAGAGCCCTGCTGGGAATAGTTTTATGTTTCTTCTCCAAGTTCTAACTCAGCTTGACTCTTGGCAGTTCTCAACATGCTCCTGAGTTTCCTGACCCCTGAGCAAGATTGCAATTGTAGGGGTCACTTTGCCCCTTCCCACCTAGTTCTCAGCTCATCTTGATGTGTAGGTTCATGTTCTTCCAGGTGGCTCCTGGTGCTTTGGTTTGAACAGCTTCTGACTGAGTTTACATTGATGCAGATGTGATGTGGCCTTTGGCAGTGCAGTCCCTGGATCCAGGATAAGGATTTTTTAATTTTTTTAGAGCATGTTTGGTACCGAGCCAGGTCCTTCACACTGACCAGCATGTGATGTCACACTGGTACAAAGACTCTTTCAAAGTGTATTAAACTACCACATCAAAGTGGTAGAGGGAAAAGGTGTGCCAGAGAACATGTGTTTTCTCAAATTTCTAGCCAAGGAAGCCTGGCCCAGGCTCAGGAGTGCAGGGGCTTCTTGATGGCCAGGTAGTTCCATGCCTGGAGAACAGATTTCTTCTCCCTCCTTTTTTCACATATTGTAATGTTCCTGAATTTTATCTTGCTGAATTTGGACCTTGACCATCCAGCCCAGCTCCTGGTGCTGTGAGCTGCATGTTATGATGGAAGACAACAAATTAAAGCCTGGTCCCCCAAGTCTGGAATGGATTTAGGCATCCAGTGCTGGGCTCAAGTCAGTTCCCAGCCTGAAGCCTGTGAAAGGGTGGCCCAGGGCCCCAGATCAGCGTGTTCATAGCAGCTCACACACAGTATTTGCAGGAGGGAGACTTCAGGAGGGTGTGCACACACTTAGACACTGTTGGGGGTGTGTGATTTTACTTAAGCTTCAGAGCTCTGCTGCAAACAGGCAGCTCCTGACACTGTACAAGGCAACCACAGCAGATGTGGAATTACAGCTGTCTGGTTTAGAGATCACTGTGGAAGAAGGAATATTTGGGATCAGTTCAGGTCCTTGCAATCTCAACAAGTTGATGTGTAGCTTCTTCTGAAGTCACATATCATTACCAAGCATTTTCTTCTCTGTCACCAGATGGGCAGGAATCCACTTCATCAGGTGGTGTCACTTCCCATCAGAAATTACTCATCTCTGTCTTACTCATCATCTTCTCAGGCTTTAATGTTCTTGTGCAGATCACCTCTGTAAGGCCCTGCTTCTGCCCCCATATACCAGCACTGCCCTGCTCTCCCCTTTCTGGTATCTTCTCTGAAGGATGACCAGAGCAGATGACCAGAGTAGAGGGCTTGAATCCTGCTTGCTTCCTCTTTAGGGTCATGCCCTTGCTGTATTTGCTTTAAATGCTCTTTCTGAAGCCCTGTTGGTCACCGCTGCTGTCCACTGAGCAAACTATGTCAGGGGATGTCTTGGCATGTATGACAGTTTGCAGCATATTGCAGTTTGTAGGTGTTTTCCGATGCAAGTCCCCTTGTCTGTCACACCAGTACACCTTGCACAGCGCCCATGCAGGGAGCTACAGAGCTTGCATTAGCCTCTCAGCCCTTGACTAACCCCTAGTATTGGCTTTCCTTCTTTTCCACTGCTCATCTCCTGTTCCTTCATGTTAACAAATACACCAATTAATCTCCTGGATGAAGAGATGTGCCAGCAACAAGAAATCCTTAACTTCTCTGCTTGTCGTGATCAACCTTATTCAATATGCTCCCACTCACCCTGCTTGAGCAGGGGACTTGGACCAAGCAATCTCCAGAGGTCCATCCCCACCTCAACTTTCTGTCACTCCATAATCTTATGAGCCTTCTCTCAAGTGCAGCCTTACCCAAATCTTCAGCCTGGTACCGACATAGATTTTTTTTGCCCTAGGATGTTGAGTGCTAAACATGTGTGGCAGCTGGCTTGACACTGTGTGTGTGCCTCCTCTTAGCACAGCTGCACGGTGTGGACCAAAAGTCCGCATCACCTGCGACCTGGGCGCTCAGCAGCTGAGAGTGGGTGCTTTGGAAAGAGTGGGGCAAGAGCCTCTTATCCCTTGCTTAATGCACCACTGTGCTCTGGCAGTTGGTGCTGTCAGAACTTCCAGGAGTTTGTGCAGACTGATGCAACTGATGGTCCTTTGAGTCCATGAGTTTGCCTGACTGCTCTTTGAATCCTGCTTTATGGGGCTCTAGTGTGTGTGGGTCAGTGAGATTTTGGGTCCACTCCATTAGCCTGTTTCTCTCCTGGCACTGCTGGTTCCTCTCTGTGCTGTGTTGATGCCTCCTAGCACAGGGGCAGGATGAGGTGGATGTCTAGAAGCTCCAGTGTAGAGTGTGCTGGGAGGTGGGCTTGAGTTGGGGTGGGTGGGGGAAATAGTTGCTCTGTGGACTGAAGTTGACCTTGCATGTTGTAACTAGGTCACTTGTGAGTGTCCCAAGCTAGTTACACAAGCAGGGATGTACTTGCACTGTAGCCAACAACCACCTGCTCTCTTTGCTTTTTGGCTCCAGTTCCACAGGCTTCCCATTTTAGGTATAATTTTATTTCTTTATCTCCTAGCCATTTGTTCTTCATGTTTCCTGGTACCTCCCTTTCTTCTGCTTGTAAGTGATGTGCCAAAGCTTGTTCTGATCCTATCCTTGATTGTGCTGCATTTTTTTTCTTTCCTGATAGAGGAAACCTTTTGCACCTTGCTGTATTTCCCACCCTCTCTCCAGCCTTTGATTTCTCGTGTCTCTGCTAGAAGATGTTTGTTCAGTGGCAGGTTTTTCTCCCTCGTTTTCTCCCTGGTTTCCATGTGCCATATCCCAGTCCTAACCAGCAGCCTGAGCCTGTGGAGAAGAAATCCAGCCTAAGGCATATTTAGTCCTCTCTGTGCCATTTTCCTCTTGTCTTAACTACATATTAATCAAAGCTCAGTTAAGAGAAAACTTTGATCTTTCATGAGACCACATAGCTGCTTTTACAGCCAGCTCCTGTTTTGGTGCTTTGCCTTTCAGGTCTCTTCCCTCCTTGATCTACACACCAGCAGCATATCCCTCCTAGCAGCATTCATGTCTTCTGGATTCTGTTACCCAGGTTCTGCTTAGTGCTTGCCTTTGCCATCCTTGGGAGGAGCAGCTGCTTTTCCTGCTTAGCACCTTGTTAGGTGATGGGACCACAGAATAAATTTGCCTTGTGCCATCATGTCATGGCACTCAGTAGCTGGATTGTAATGAGCCATGTCTTACTTTCCCTCCAGCCTACAAAGCTGTTTCCCCTGCTATGATGCCAGGGCAGATCCCCGACCCGTCCCTGACGGCTGGTGCGCTGCCTGGGCTCGGCCCCTTGACGGGACTGTCTGGCACAGCCTTGACCGCTGAGGAGCTGAAGTACGCTGATATCCGCAACATCGGGGCCATGATTGCACCACTGCACTTCCTGGAGGTGAAGCTTGGGAAGAGACCCCAGCCTGTGAAAAGTGAGGTGAGTCCTGGGGACTGCTGACTGCAGATGGCTCCGTGGGGCAGTTGCCTGCACCTGCCTGGGTTTCTCTCCTGCCTGTACTTGGCTTTCCTGCCAGCACGGCCAGCAGTGTGGTTTATAAGCATGTCACACTGCCTTGTTAGTGATGTGCACACATGTTGGCAGCTGCTCTATTGGCTGCCTCTTCCCCTTTCTGTCCCTATGGCATGGTCTAGGAGTGTTGGCCTCAGTGTCCCAGACCCGACCAGTCCCACCAGCTGTTGGCAGCTGGCTCAACTCAAACCCTGCCTGCAGGGCAGGACCTGGTGCAGCCAACATGTGCCTGGGTTGGGGCACACACCCAAAGGAGAGGTTGCGCAGCTCATCAGAGCTTTCATCCAGTCTCTGGTACCAATGAGCCCTTGTTGTCTTTCCTGGGAAGATGAGGTGTGTGGGTGAGTGGTGCTGAGTGGCAGCAGTGGCCCAGCTTGTTTCACAGATGCTGTTGGCTGGAGGGATGTGCTTCTGGGTTCACCTCGGAGCTCCTGGGACAGGGCAGGTGGTCAGCTTCTGCTTGGTGCCACAGGCTGGCACTCCAGAACCAGGCTGCAGGGTCTTGGGAGATATTTGCAAGGTGTTTTCTTAGTGTGGTTGTCCAATTGTCCAATCTTTGACTCCTTGAACCTTGCTGGTGGGTGAGTGTTTGCACCTCTCACTGCCTGTGGACTTAGCTAGGAACCCATCAGTTTCGAGGCCCCATATTGGTGAGGGTGGTGGCTGTTGTCAGAAGGTTGAATCAACAGCCCTTCTGACCAATGCATTTGCTCCTGCTTGAGGATACCTCAGATGGTGCCGTGAGGATGGAGTGACATGAATTCTCTGGAGATGTGTACCGGGAGGTCCTAGTGGTGTGAAAAGCTGCCTGTGATGAGCTGTGAGCTGAAGGGTATAAAATATTGGTTTCAGGGAGCAGCCCACTCTACAGATGGTGTTGGCACATGGTTTGACCCAACTCTTATACCAAAGACTCAGCAGTGCCCAGGCCCAACTGTAGGGAGGGCACCTGTTCCATCCCTCCAGCCCCTTGTGGTGGGCTTCTGTGGGGAGAGCCGGTACAGTGGAGTCCATCTGATCCACCTTGCACAGAAGCTTTGTGCCTGAGGGGCCACCTGGTCAGCTTGTGCAGCATCCCATGGAACTCACCTGGGGAAGGACTGGGCAGCTCTGCAGTGGCAAGAGCTGAGCTTCGGTTGCTGTGGGAGGTCATCAGAAGGGCCTGGGGGATGCCAACATCTTTGTTCCCTCCATGGGAAGAGCAATTGTGGGTTGGCAGCTGAAACAAAATGCTGGCCCAAGCTCTTGGCCACAGAATTGTGCGGCAAATGGGATGCAGTGTCCACCTCATTTCATGGTCTGGGGAAGAAAGAGGGAGTCTCTAGTTGTGCTGCCTTCCTGGCACAGCTCCTTTCCTGCGATGTCTCAGGCACCTCTGAGCTGGCCCTGCAATAGCTGCTTTTGCTCGGCGAGCATGGGGATGTGGTTTCACCAGCCTCTGCATAGTGGGCAGGGCAGCTCTGCCCCACAGCAGGTATTGGAAGTGCCTGGTGTCCTCTGGGCTCGTTGTTGAGACACCACATGGAAGGAAGATAAGGGGAAATGTAGTGGCAACTCCCGCACGGCCGCCTTCCTTGCAGCCGGTTCCTCCCCGGCATGGCCTCTGAAGCTGAGGACAGAGACTGGAGCTGCCCCTGGCACAGGCTTTGCAGAGAAGAACTGGGGGAGCTCAAGCAGTAGCTGCTTATCCCATGAGTAGCCAAGAAGCTGCCCATGCATAATTTTGCAATGCAGCCTTGCAGCTGCTTTGCTCTTGCAGGGAGCTGGAGACTGGGGATGCTGGGCACCAGCATGCTGAGCTCTGCGTGCCGCTAGGGAGGGCAGGCTGCTCGCCATGAGCTGGGGCATAGGCAGCTTTCTCTGCTACGCTGGAGGGAGGGGCAGCATCTCCTGGCACTGGGGTGCCTGTCACTGAGAGCACACACAAAACACACCAAGCAGGTGCTGGGCACTGGCCTCCCTGCAGGGTGGTGGACAGCCCCACTGGGCAGGCTGCCCTCCTCTTGGGGCAGATGGAGACAGGTGCTGGCAGGCTCTTCAACCATCAAAACCTGTCCAGGGTGTTCCCTCTGGACAGAGCCCTGCACCTCAGCCAACATCCACCACTGACCCTGAGCCTGACTGAAACAGTTCAGGAGGTAACCCCAGAGCTCCCCTGGAGATCAGCTGCTGGAACTTGTTATGGAGTGATGTAACATCATTGTCCTTTGTGCCTCTGAATAGGGCCCTAACCCCCAGACCAGATTTGTTACCTTCTTGAACTGAAAACAAGCAGAAGTGAAGAGGGGGAAACCTGCTTTCTTGAAGTTAAAGGAACTGTGATCAAACAATAGAACTATCAAATAATAGTTAAAGCTGCTGCTCTCTGTGCTGTGCCACCCTCCTTGAGCATCGGTACCCCATCTGAAGGCGACAGCCCTTTGATGGCTCTTCTTGGGTGGAGAGGAAGCTGAAGGGGACAGGTCACTTATTCTTTGAGCTTCACTGAGTGGAGCAACAGCGCATGGAAATGTGTCAGTTCTCAGGGAGACCAGAAGCCTTGTGTGGTCACTGTTTGCTCTTCCAATTCCTGTTACAATCCAAGATGTACTTTGCAGGAATGTCTGAGGTGTGTTTCTTGAGCTTTGAAGCTGTGAGCACGTCCCCCTCTCTGCAACCTGCAATCCTTGAACTAAAAGGCTGAGAAGCTAAGGGGTAGATGAGTGCTTGGTAAATGTGTGGAGGCTAATGGTGGCTACCCTGATGTCCACCTCCTCTTAAACTCTGCATGGAAATTCTGTAAGAGCTGTTTGTGCCTTGCTGAGGAGTATTCTGGTCATGCTGGGAGGAAAAGGCAGGAGAGCATGAAGTTAGAGCCTTCCTGGGCATTTCTGCTGTTTGAGTTACATGGGTGTAGTGAGAGCTGACTATTTCTAACTGGACTTGTGGACATAGGTGCAGTTCCCATCCTGGGTCCCCTGAGTGTGGTGCACCAGGCCCCATGGCACTGCCATGGCAAAGCAATGGTGGTAGCTGGTGCCACAGAGCTCTGTGCATAGCTTGTGCTGACGTTGTCTAATATTTTAGCCCCATCTAAAATAGGAACTTTGGTACAAAGCAAGGTGGAGAAGATGCAAAAGCTATTACTGCTGTAAAACTTGGACTTTGTCTCCTAAAGCACACTGACTATGCAGCTTACTTGAGTTAGCCCTTCACCTTATCTCTGCTGAGTCAATACTTCATCCTGTCCTTGTCCATCATGTTGAGATGGTTTGATTAGTTGGCTTTGGTCTCAGTGAATGATAACGGTGTGCAGAGTTTGCTGTGGGAGGTGGTACTTGCACCTTTAGCTCCCTACAGGTACCATCGGGGTGCCTGTATGTGGGGTAAACTGCTGTCTGTCTGTCCCTGACATTGTGACTGTGGCATTGGGAAGCTCTGACCTTCTTCTTTGAAGCCCAGGCATTAGATCAGCAAGGCTGTTCAGATGGTTTGTGCTGCCAGAGGTTCACCTGGGAGATGCTTCTCTCAACCATGCTGACCTGAGGAGGCATGGAAGGATGCAGCTGCCATCACAGACTGAGGCTGCCCTTAGGAGAGGTGGAGATAGGTGGTAGAAGTGCTCATAAAGCAAACGTTGCTGCCAGGGCATTTGGAAAGATGTGCCACTCACACAGGCTTTGTAGTAAACATCTGTAAATACTTTGGTTATGGGTCTGCAACCTGTAGTGCTTATGGGCCTGGCCTGTGTGGTTTGAGTCGCTCAGAGCAGCCAAGTCATGGCAAACAGCGTAGGCATTGCCGTTTCCCACTTCACCACGGGAGACGTGGGACCTGTCTCCACCCCACCGGTGGTGGTCCTGTGACGTGGCTGATGCTGAGGCTGCACACAGCCCTGTGTACTGGAAGTGGGGGAACAGCCCAGCCCATGTTTCTGTATGGCTCACCCTGGCTCTGTGTATGGTGCTCTGAACGTTTGTGCTCACAGAACCATGTCTGTGTGACAGGCTGTGCCATCTCTGCGGGATGGGGCTCTATTCTTCTTGACTCTGGCCCCTTTCAGGGAGTGAGATGCCCTGCAAAGGGCTGTGGATACCTTGCTGGTGTCTCTCCCCGTGACCCGACAGTTGGAGGCTGTGGTGGCAGCATGTCTGATTCCTGGTGAGAATTAGACCATGTCACTGGTGGCTGCTGGCACAGTGGCTGCCAGCCCTGTCCTTGTCCTGCCACCAGCAGGGCTGCCAGGTGCCCACCTCTACCTCCTGCCCCTCCCCACACCACCCGTCTCTCACCTGGGCTTCTTGATCTTGTTGCAGCTGGATGAGGAAGAGGAGAGGAGGAAAAGGCGTCGGGAGAAAAACAAAGTAGCAGCAGCACGATGTCGTAACAAGAAGAAGGAGAGGACGGAATTCCTGCAGCGGGTGGGTGCCCTGACCTGTCCTGAGGTGCAGCAGGGACCTCAATGGGTCACTCAACTAGCAAGATGCCCCACCTGTGGGCAGCGCTCTCTCCTGAACTGCCCCTTTGCAGCTGGGAGGGGGGGGTGGTTTGCTGTGGTGTAGCAGAGACTTGTCCTAGGAGGTGACCGAGTGTTTCTTTGTGCTGTCACTGGGTAACACAAGGCAGTGAGGCTGGGGATGAACAGCCTGGAGACACCTAGGGCCTTGGCAGGTCCTCAGGCCCCTCCCATATGGCAGGGGCTGAGGGGCAGCACTGAGCAGAGATGGCTTGTTGGCCAAATTGTTTCTCCTTGCACCTTGTCCTGTTGGAGTAAAGTCATGTGCAGTTGTGTTTCTCTCCTGCTAGGAGTCTGAGCGTCTGGAGCTCATGAATGCTGAGCTGAAGGCCCAGATAGAAGAGCTCAAACAGGAGAGGCAGCAGCTGATCCTGATGCTGAACCGGCACCGTCCCACCTGCATTGTGCGGACAGACAGCATCAAGACGCCTGAGAGCGAAGCCAACCCACTGCTGGAGCAGCTGGAGAAGAAGTGAAGGTGGCACTGGCCAGGAGGAGGAGACAATGGCGCAGGGTCTTCCAGGGTCTCTAACGTATGTACTGTATGAAGAACTGTGCACCCAGGCCTGGTGCAGCCAGCACCCAGTGGGCTTCCTTGGGAACTATGGACCAAACAAATATGGGGACAGAAGATAGGAACCTGTCAACCATGTATTCTGAGGCTGAATTGAGGAGCAGGGCTAGCAGCACCGGTGAGGGCGACCTCCCTGTGATACCTCATCACGGCCCTTCAGCCTGCTCCTGGCCCCAGGGACCTATGTTTTTGCAGCACATCCTGCCAGGACTGCGTGCCCTGTGGGGAGCAGGGGCCATAGGTGGAGCGCGGGCTGCGTGGTACCCCAGCGCCCTGCCCAGAGTCTGCTGTCGCTCCTGGCGCACAGTCCAAAGGGAAACATGAACCCACGAACCACAAACACTTGATGCAGCCCCGCCTGGCGGGCAGGCCTGGCGGGGCTTGGTGGCGCAGGCGCCCCCCACAAGCACACTCTCAGTATAATGTTTACAGCCCAGCTGTCCGTGTCGGCCGTGCTTTTGAATGCACATTTTTACACTTTTTTAAAGTATTTTTTACAAAGTTTTTATACAGCAATCTCTATATGGATTTATATAATCACTAGATGTGATCCCATAGAAATGTATGTTATGATGGTCTGTTTGTTACAACCGCATATGCCACAGTTATCTCCATTGTGTTACTTGTCTGGTAGTGTCTGGCTCCTTCCCTGATGTGCTGGGAAGGGGGTCCAAGCCGCCCTCCAGAGTGGTGTCACTACCTTTTCCATCCATGTATGTCCTTCATAATACTCAGTTCTGTATCTCTCAGTAAATGTTACCTTTACGTACACTGTCCTCCTGTGTTCTGTCTGGGTCAGGCCACGGTGGGCTCTGGCCAGAGCTAATCACTGTGGCAGCATGTGCCAGGTCTGACCAGACAAGAGGGATGGTGCAGCTGATCCCAGAGCTGGTTTGGGTGGTTCTCTGTGTTAGCAGCTGTGGACCAGAGGAATTCACCCTGGGGAAGCTGAGAACCTTGGGAGCAGCTTTGATCATTGTCCCACAGGGCTTGCTGCCTGGAAAGGCAGAGAGAGATCATCCTCGTCCTTTTTGTTTCCGGACTGAATACAGCAGCATGAATTCTTTTTAGAGACAAAGAGATGAAGGAACTGTCACAATGTCCTTGTGGTGGTGAACCCTCCATGAAAGGATGGAGAACAGTTCCTTTGTATCTCTGCGGTTCCTAGCCTTGCCCTTAATTGTTGCTGGCAAAGCTCCTAAGGGTTGCCCTGGTCTTTGGCCAGTGTTGAGCACTGAGGTGTGGAGAAAATAATCAGACAGGTGTGTTTCAGAGGTCAGGACTGAAAGAGTTAGCATTGCCATATCAAACACCAAGCCTTGGCCCTATTGCTGTGCTCCTGACTCTTGGATACAAGGCAGTGGGAAGGTGCCTTGGTCTGGACTGGTTGTCTCAAGAGGAGCAGTGGTGCAGCCAGTATTCTCCCTGCTGACATCCTACTCATAACCAGTGTGGATGAGTCTCCTTTGATGCGAAGCACAAGTGAAAGAAGCTTTCAGGTCCTGGCACAGCCAGCAGCACTGAAGTGGTCTTGGAGAGGTGAGCTTGACCTAAATGTGACATCAGCATGGGAGGTCTTCCTTGAGCACACCTGCTTCTCTAGCACAAATTTCTCTTTCTGTAGCCCCCTGTCCAACCCTTAACCTCTAGGGATATCTGACATTAGTCCTTTCCTTTTTCAGACATTCTCCTGCTCCCTTTTCTCAAAATTCTGCTAGCTGCCTTATTTAGTGTGAAACATGTTGCATCTCTTGCAGGCAGTTTCTGCCCTGGGAGGACTTGCTGGCTAAGGTGTTCTGGATGGATATGCAAGGATGGGACCAGAAACAAAGCTGGTGGAGAAGAGCAGTGTCTGGCCTGACTCCAACTGCTTGCCATGCAACTCTTGAAGCTGGACAGCTGTCCCTCTGTGCTTCCTTCTGCCCAGACCCTGCAGTGGGGCCTCACACCTGACTTTTATCAGCTGCTGTCAGGAATCAGTCTTCCTGATTCTGATGCCTTCTGTTGAGCTCTGCTGAAAAGATACAGAGTATTTCCTGGGTCTTTCTTCAGGGCTTTATTTCTCTCTGCAGAGTGTGCGTGGTAAGGAATTTTCAGGCTTCAGCCTGGTATCAGTTTCCTCTTTGGTGGTCAGCAAGAGCTCCCTGTGGGGCATCAGATGGTTCAGCCACCTGGAGACCCTGTGTGCTCATCCCCAAGGGGAGGGACTCTCATCCACCTGCCATGCATCTTCCAGCAATCCTGGCAGTGCTGTGGGTGCAGATGATGGTCCTTCTCTGGCAAATGGCCATGCTGCAGTAGCGGCATTCTGCTTTGAACCATGGGGTTTGCCACTCAGTTTAGGGCATTTCTTTTCAGGGGACATGGTTAGGCTTTGACCTGATGGAGTTAAAATGGAGGGTTGGGACCTCTGCCTGACAAGCCACAGCCTGTGAGTGTTGAAATGAAAAGGTTCCATCTCTGCACAGCCCTGGGCTCAGAACCCTCCTGGTCTCTGTAGGAGAGATAGACTGTTTGGTGTTTCTGACTCTGGTAGCCCACGTACTCTCCAAAACCCCCTTAGCAGAGGTATAAATATTGCTAGAAGACTCATGGCTCTCTGGACATCTTTCAGGCTGACACATAATAGTGGCATCTTCAGGACTTGGGCAGGAGCAGTGGGCACATGCCAGGAACAGAACTGAGACTCCCCCTGGACCATGGCATTACATCTGTGGCCAGACCACCTCCAGCTTCCGGTGCTGGACCAGTGTGGAGCCTTCCTGGCTGCAAACTAGAGACTGACTGGTAGATATCTGCTGGAACTAGCACTGGGGCTCTCTGGATGCTGCTCACAGCTCTGCTGTGCCAAGGTGGGCTGGGGGAAGCCAATGCCTTTCAGAGAGGTTGTAGAGGCTGCCA
Source organism: Heliornis fulica (assembly GCA_013399135.1). Classification (NCBI taxonomy): domain Eukaryota; kingdom Metazoa; phylum Chordata; class Aves; order Gruiformes; family Heliornithidae; genus Heliornis; species Heliornis fulica. The sequence goes on along the minus strand of VXBZ01011306.1, from coordinate 156,049 downwards.
ACAGCTAAGGATTGGAAGGTCACCAAGAAATCAGACTACCCCACAAGGACGTGGGACCAGAGTGGCTATTAGATGGGGCTCTGCAGTCCTGCATCACCTTGTTCAGGGACTCAGCTTGAAGCATCTAAGGGTTTTTTTTAGACCTGTCCCTTTCTAGAAAAAGAGAAGGAGCACTGGGGGTGTGCACACAGCTCTAATGCAGTGCCTCTCCCTCTGCAGCTGCACCTTGGAGGAGCCCAGCACTCACCCCATGTTGCTTGGTGCTAGAGTGGTGCTCCCAAACCCAAACAGCAGCATGGCAATGTCTTTCCAAATAACTTCCCTGACACTCTTCATGCAAGGGCTGGTAATAGGGCTTCCCTTGGAAAACACAAGGGTCACTTCTTTCAGAAGTGGCCAGGTAGCCACCTCCCACACCCACAACCCTGCACTGGAGGCACCGTGGGCCACCGGGAGAGCAGAGCTGACACTTCTGGGACAGGGAATGGTGCCAGTAGCCTGACTGATGCAGGGCTGCCACCACCCCAGTGTGCTCTGTCCAGCCGGTTGTCACCCTAGCCCTGGTGGGTGAGCACACACCACCTACCCACCCACCGGGTCCTTCGGCTCCTTGGGTAGCTGGTTGCAGCCATCGTCCCCAGTGGCTGGCATAGGAGCCCTGGGGGCTTGTAGCCCCACGCCAGCTCTGGTGCGCAGACCGCTGGTCCAGCCCCAACGCACCCCGCACAGGAATGGGTAGTGGATTTCCGTGGGACCGTGGGGTCGGCAGCCGTGCGCACGGGCACGGCCGTAGAAGCGCCCCAGAGCCACCGGGACCTCGCCACCTCCGGCTTTCGTGCGTCCCCGTCAGCCACCCGCGGCCGGTGCTGTCCGTCCCACGCCTGACCCCGCGCCTCCCACGGGCGGGAGGAGGAGGCGGGACACACACACACACACACACACACACACATATGGGACGGGGAGCGCGCTGGTCCCAGCCGGGTGCCGGCAGGAGGCGCTGCGGAGCCGCGGACGTGGGACGGGGCGGGAACGGGACGGGATGGGTCGGACGGGACAGCGCTGAGCTGCGCTGGGCAGAGTCGGCACAGCAGGATTCGGTGGATGCTCCTCGCTGCTGGCAGCCCGGCTGCCCCCCATCCCTTCTCCCACTCAACCATTGCCAGCCTGGGCCAGGGCATCCTGGTGCTCGCCCTGGCGTGCCAGCTGTGTACCACTGCTTTTCTCAGTGATGGCCAGTGATAGGACATGGGGCAATAGGTGCAAGCTGGAATATGGGAGGTTCCATGTGAACATAAGGGGAAAACTTTTTCACCATGAGGGTGGCAGAGCCCTGTGACAGGTTGCCCAGAGAGGTTGTGGAGTCTCTTTCTCTGGAGACAATCAAAACCCAACTGGATGCGTTCCTGTGTGACCTATCTAGGTGATCCTGCTTGGGCAGGGGGTTGGACTAGATTGTCTTTCAAGGTCCTTTCCAACTAACATCTGTGATTCTGTAATTCATCTTGTGTGAGCCTGCCCAGAGCATGGCCTCCAGCTCAGCACAAGGCCTGTTACAGGGCTGCTGCCCAGGATGGACCTGTTGGAGCGGGTCCAGAGGTGGCCCTGGGGAGTGGGCACAGGGATGGAGCTGTTCTCCTGTGGAGTAAGCTTGGAAGAGCTGAAGTTGTTTAGCCTGAGAAGAGAAGGCTCTGAGGAGACCTTCTTGCAGCCTTGCAGTACTCAAAGGGAGTTTGTAATAAAGATGGAGAGGGAAATTTTACCCGGGCCTGTAGTGACAGGTCCAGGGACAGCAGTTTCAAACTGAAAGAGGGTAGTGAAACCCTGGAAAAGGTTGTGGATGCCCCATCTCTGGAGGTGTTCAAAGTCAGGTTGGGTGGGGCTTTGAGCAATCTCACATAGTGGAAGATGACTCTACCAATAGCATGGGCTTGGACTTAATGATCTTTAAAGGTCCCATCCATCTGGAACCTTTCTGTGATTCTGTGGTTCGTGGTGCTGTCCTGCAGTGTCAGACGGTTCTTGTCAGGGTTGTGAGCTTGTTGAGCAGCACCAGTGCTTCCCTGTGTTTAACCCACAGGCCCTCTGTTTGCAAGATAGCTGAGATGGCTCAATAACTGGGATCTCCACCAGTAACTCCTGGGGTGCCAGCAGCCCCCTCCAGCCCATACCCATCTCCTGTTTTGTGAGACACATTCAGGTCATAACCCTTGTGCTCCTCCCACTCTCACCAATTCAGGTAGGAGCTTCGCCCAGATCATGATACCACATTTTCCCCGATGCCTGGGCAGATGAGCCCCATCACATTTCCATCAGTTAGGTGTCTCTCCCAGCTCCCTGGTGTCCTTCGCACACTCTTCCAGTTCCCTCTGCTAAGCCACTCTCAACCCTTCTCCCCCTGGGGAGGGGGCAAAGTAGGTGCCACTTTTCCACAAAGCACCAGGCCTCAGGCAGTGCTGGGGTGATGGGCTGAGGGTCCAGCTACTGTAGGTTGGTGTGAAGACATGCTATGCCTGATGCCAAGTGGCAGGGCCCATGGGCAGCAGGAACCTGTGTTCCCCAAAAGCGTCCTTGGTCTTGCCAGCTCCTCACCCCTCTTCCCTGCAAACAGAGTGGTTGATCGGCCTCTTGGGCTCCCTAAAGTTTGATCATGGTTCCCTACTTTTCCTCCTCATCTTTCCCCCATCCACTGACCCTGTCTCCCCGCAGGTGTCAGCCCCTGTGGAAAGGGCACTGAGTTCCCCCTGGGCCATGGCCAGTCATGGGCAGAGGATGCTTGGAGGCCATTACTTTGCAGCGTCATTCTCAGTCTGTGTTTTAAAAACTGCCTTCTCTGCTCTTCTCAGCAGGGGCTGAGGGCACCTCCGTGACACTGTGGTAAATGGTATTAACTAACCTTTGCCAGTGACCTGCCTCTCTTGTTTCATTCTGAGCTAAGGGCAGCAGGTATTAATTTATCTTTGTCCTCATTGGTTCTTCTACTCATCTTGCTGGAAAACAAGCCCCAAAAATCCCCAGCCTTGATATTTACCAGAGCCACGGAAACTGCTTTGATTACCCATGGGTGCCAGTCTGTGCTGAGCGGCGACAGCACTGGTGCCGCCCATCGCTGGGCAGCAGGTCTGGAGTCAGGGGAACCTCCTGCACTGCCAGGGTGATTGCTGAGAAATGAGAAAACCCAACTGCCACTTCCCCAAGCCTGCAAACATCACCTGGCTCCCTGTGCCTCTGTGCATTTTTTGCTTATGTGTGATCACTGGTTGCTGGAGTGTGGGGGCAAGCTGGTGGGAGGCAGGCACCAGCTGTGGGAAGGGTTCATGGGCATCCCCTGCCTCCATGGGGGTACTGTGCTCCTGCTGGGCTTGGGAAACTCTCCCAGGAGGCCGAGCCAGGTGGGTCAGTTGTCCCTGGCTAGGGGCATGAGTCTCCGTTGCACTGGGCAGTGTGTGTGGTAGCTGGGGGTACATCCCAGCTGAGATATGGGGGTAGGGCAGGCAGGGTGGGTCCCATCAAGAGGTGTAAGCAGCCTCACCAGCAGATAGCTCGCTGTCAGCAGCTCTGCCACCCACCCTTTCTGTCTAAGGCAAAAACCCTTCCCTGCAGCTGGGAGGTCTCCCTGGCTCTTGCTTGGCAGGGCCGCCAGGACACCACAGCTGAGGTCTGCCTCTTTTCTGCCAAGGACCCTTGAGCAGAGGCTGGGGAGCAGCTGCCGGCTCAGGTTGGCTCCCCCACCATGACAGGTTCTTCATTTCAGGCACAGCCAGTGCTCACTAGGCTTCCCCAGGCTTCAGCACCTGCAGCAGCCTTGGTGGCTCTGCCTGCTTGCACCTGGGTCTCTTGCTCAGCACTGGCACATTTCAACTCCTCACCGCACACATGGAGAGAGAGCAGAGGATGAGTTGGGACTGGTGCTGAGGCTGGTGCTGGCAGGGAGGCACCAAGCAGCTTGCACAGACCAAAACTGGGCTCTGCAGCCCAGGCATTGCCTGGGGCTGAGTTTGGGTCGGAGCTCGGCTACAGATGCAGTGAGTGGTTGTGGCATGAGAGAGCTTAACATCACTGAACCTTTGGGTTTGTCTGTTAGGCTGTGCAAGAAGTTGATCTCAGTTAGCTAAAGTGGAGGGCTAGTGCAGTGGTGTTTACTTTGGTTTGCCTTTTTTAAGTGGAGCGACCTACTCAAGTGGACTCCAGCTGGGAGGTGCAGTTGGCAGAGCAAGTGGTGGGTATCACTGTCCATAAAGATAAGCATTTTGTGAGCAAAGCCTGCCTGGAGGGAGGGAGTGAGCCCGTTTATACTCAGACTGCTTTAACTCTGAGTAAGGGAATCTGCCAAGGGGTTTATTGCACCTCAGTCGCTTCCAAGTTTAATATAGCTTAGCCATTCTGAATGCCTCTATGCAGACAGGCTCTCAGTTCCCCATCAGAAATGGAATGGNTGTGATTCTGTGATCTCCAGCCCTGTGTCCAGCTGCCTGTATGCAGCACATGAGTGGGATGCCATGAAGTTTGGGGAAAGTTTAGTCCCGGGGGGAGGAGAAAAACCCTGTCACTAGAGGCAGGAGGTGGGTCACCACGGGTAGGACGGACAGCTCCACCTCCCTGACCAGCTCAGGGATTCTGTTAGACGTAAAGGCTCAGAGTGAGCAAGCTGACAGTCTTTTCCATCCCTGTCTACCAGCACTGCGAGCTGGAGCTCCTAGGAAATACCAGCAATAAGCTACTTCCAGAAGCCCACGCGGGTTTCAGCAAGAGCAGTTTGGCCTGTGACAGCGAGGTTTCACTGCAGCCTGTCATGTCTCAGATGAAGCTTCAGGAACAGGATCCTTTGCCAGTAACCACCACCACCACCACCCTACTGCTGATGTTATCTAGTTTCTGCAGAATGAACTTGCTGAGTTGTCATCTGTGGGACTGTCAGGGGAAGTCCTGACTCCTGACACTGCAGTTCCTGCCATTGCTTTGCCATGGCCCCAATTCCAGCAGCATCGTTTGGGCTGGCTGGATTTGCTAGACACCTCCTCATGCTGAAATGGCCACGGGTCATCAGTGGGCAGCAAGGTTTTGCCACAGGCCATGGGGTCCCAAACCCAGCGGAGTCTTTAGGCAAAATAACACATAGTTTCTGATTAAAGATAAAATGGCAACTGCCAGCTCACTGCAAGGTGATGCCGAACGCCCGGTGACCAAGCAGTTGGCAAGAGGGGTTTGCCCTAAAGTGTGGGTATTGGCAAGTGACTCTCAGTATGTGGGCTACCAACTTCTATGACAAAGGCAAACTCTGTGGGTGCCAGGCAGAGTCACTCCTGCATTACGTAGATGTTTGCCATGCGAAGCACCCCTTTTCTTCTGTGCAGACCTTCCCTGTAAGCAAAGTGACCTGATTCACTCACAAGCTCCAGCCATCAGTTATGGATGAGTGGCTAAGCTGGTCAAGGTGCTCATATGTGTTGCCAGCAGGATGATGGCACCGCTGTGTGATGGAGCAGGGTGACAGCACTGCGGTGTGACCAGGTGGGATGCTGGTACACCATGCTGCCAGTGTAACACACTGGCAAAGACAAACTTGCTGGTTCAAACAAACTGGCAGGGGTGCAGGCACAAGGTGTGCATTGCGTCTGTGAGGGAGAGGTTCAGAATTGGTTCAAATGTGGCTTCAGGCATCCACTCCACTGCCCGTGGGACACCAGCAGGTCCCTAGCACATGTGCACAAGTTTTGGGAGCAATCCAAACTGCCAGCATGCCATACTGGGCAGGTGACACAGAGTCTTGTTCAGGCACAGCTTTGGAGGGTGTATTTCTTCACGTGATCGCAACAATCTTCCATGGGCTGTAAGGCTGCTCAAAGCCTGCGTTCGTACACAGGGGCAGCAGCAGCACTTCAGCATGTCTCCCAGTCATGCTCTGGAGCACACCTAAGTGCCAGCCAGCACCTAGGTGGCTTAGATGAGAATGGGTTCAGGGCTGGGCTCCAAAGTCAGCACAGGGCTACCCAGTGAGTCCTGCTCACTGTGCAGCACTGAGGAAAGGGGAAACGCTGCATGAGGAATGGGATGTAGACGAGTACATCCATGCTTTTTAACCGTAATGCCATTGTAAAGGTTGTAGGGCAACTTTTCTGGTGTGCTGCGTTGGCTTCTGGTCACCCTGCTGTGAAAACAGGAGACATCCAAAGATGGGTACTGACCTAAATTAGGGCTGCAGACAAATTTCCCTACGCGGAGACTAAAAGTCCCACTAGTGTAGAGCAGAAACTAGTGAAATGCCACATGACAGATATGTGCAGAGCAATGCCTGTCTTAAAGATAAGTCTGTTCATTTGGTCACCCCCTCACAAGATGTTCAAAGAAATGGAAAGACAACTCATTTCAAACTGGTAAATCAACACACTTCTCACAGAGCCAGCAAACTGAGTTGTGCAGGTGGACAAGATGCCCCAACTGTTGGCCAACAGTTTCAGAGGGCTCACACAGGATTGGGTTTTGATACAGAAAAAGAAAGGATACCCAAAACTCAGGTCAAAAAGTTTGGCTTAAAAAATTATAGAAGATGCCATGGTTCTTGGGCACCTGCTTTGGGGTTCAGGTAAAGAAGGGTAAGGAAAGAGCTTCTGTCTTTTTTCTGTCCCCTCTTTAAAGCCTTGCAGTGGTTAGTGTGATTGTCAGACCAGATCTTCAAATCAGGGTCTTGCAGCAGCACTGCTGGCACAGCTCGGGTGTGGCACTTCTCCCGCATCCCACTTCCAAAGCACCACAGGGGACAATGTGCCACCAAGAGCCCACAGAACAGCTGTGTCTGGGTAGTGGCAGCCACTGCCAAAGCCATAGGAAAAGCAGCCATGCCCTGTGAGGCTGCCCAAGGAGCGCTTCTGTCATGCCAGGGCACAAGAATGCCAGGGTGGGAAGCACAGGGTGGGTGGTCACCTGAAACCGACTGATGCTCTGAGTCCCCTGGGAAACTCGTGGAGCTTTGCAAGCCCTCTGAAATAGCCAGCACTAAGCAGGTCCTCCCTTGTGTCCAAGCAGTGGACCAAGAGCCTCCTTCCTCGTGTTTCTCTCAAAAACATGTTGAGGAGCACTGAGCTGGCTGGGGGCTCTGGGGCACGAACCAGGCACAAGGTAGGGGCTCAGCTCCACTACTGCCTCCCCCACCAGCCTGCTCTGGTGCAGGGTCTCTCCCGGAGAGCTGCCAGCAGGCAAGATCTGTGCGTGGCAGCCGGTGGGTGTGCCACCGAAGTGCCTGGGCAGGTGGGACATTCACGCATTTGCATGTGCTTCAATGACTCTGCTAGTGCAGTACTGCCCATCAGTGTTGCTTGCATGGGGGCCACATTTATCTTCTGCACAAGCCCCCTGCCTCATCCTTCACAGCCGCTCTGCTCCATGCTCCCTGGCCTCCCTTGTGCCACCTCTGACATGCTGAGCTCTGGCATCACTTGTATTAGGGACACCCCAGACACAAGCTGGCTGCACACACATCCATCCACGCAGCCACTCATGCTGAACACCTCCTCCACCCATGTTGCATGAGCTAAAGGGTTTGGGAAGCATTTGTTCCCACCAAATGGGGTGGGGGAGAAGGGAGAACCAGTGTATACACCCTCCCCTAAGCCAAAATTGAAGCAGATCCCATTGGGGTGGGAGTACAGTACTAGCATGAATGCTGTTCACAGTCACCTCCTGCTGAGATGAGTATCTTGGAGTCTAGCTGCAAGAACATGCCTTAAATAAGCTCTACTAAATTTTTGTGAGGCTTGAACATGTCTTATGGAGATGGGTGGTGTCGAAGAACATTTTCCTCTGAATGGAGTGATGGAGCTACACAGTAAGCTCAAGAGTCATGAATAAATTTAAGAGACAAGCAATGCATTCACCCTCCACCCCCATGCCATGAGCCGTGGCTGTGACCAATGCCCAGTGAACATCAAATGTTCACTGAGCATTGGTCACAATGCCCTGTGAAGCTGTGGTCATCTCCTGAGAGCACATTTTCTGACTTTTGATTGCTGCAGTTGGTTTTGCTGCAGCACTAACAGAGGGTCAAGGTTGGGTCCTGCTGCCATAGTGGCAGGGCTGGACAGCCATGTGTCTCTCCTGTCCTTGTGCAACCTGGAAATCTGCATGCTGGGCAGAGTGAAGGAAGCTGGGGCTATGGCCCCTCACCAGCACCGGTAAGTCTGCCACTGGGTGGATCAGCCCCTCTGGTTAAACGGGTCATTGCCCTTCCTCTTTGGGCCTTCCCCATCACCACCAAACGAGACTGCCACCGAGATGACTCAAACCGTCAGACAACATCTGCACCCTCTGCACGCCCGGTCCATGCGCTTGGATAGTTCAACCGGTGGGCTCAGTCCCAGGCGACGGAAGCAAAGAAGCCTTGGTTGACTGGGGGGGGCATGTCTGGCAACCAAGACTTTTCAGTGCCCTAAGCATGTACGGATCCAGCATGTTCATTTCTGAACAGATCCCAGAAGCTACAGGGCCTGTAAAAAGAGCAGTGAGAGAGGGTTTGGCCTTAAATGGTTGTACTCTACCAGGGTTTGGGACCCATGGATCTGGAGAGCTGTGTAAGTGTGTAAGTGCACATATGAGTACCTGGTCGTGAGCTGCAAGTATGTGCCAGGAACAGCTTAGACACTGCTCAACTAATTACCCAACCAGTCAATACATATTGGACAGGAGAAGGAGATGGTGGTTCACCCTTTCAGTAGCCTGGGGTGAACTCTAATTATCTGTGTCTTGAGACTGAAACTCCTGTACGTGTTGGAAGCCAGACCCTGCCAACCTCCTGCCAACCTTCCAGCTGGGGGACTCTGGCCAGACTTGCTCTCCCCTTCCAGGGGGGTCAGATGAACCCCAGCTGCCTGGAGCTCTATGTCCATATTTGGAAAGCTATGACATTTGGCATTTCCTTTCTATAGTTTCCTTCTTTAAAACCATAGACATAAAAGCATTACTAATGGCATTAAAAAAAGAGCTAAAAATTGCCAAGCGAAGTATTGAAGAGCTAGAAATTTCCAGAAGTGGGTTTGTCAGGGCTATCTATTTCCAGCTGTCCTTTGTGTATGATCACCTCCTTCATTTTACCCTGGATTGAACCTCTTCAGCACCCAGGATGGACCTCGGCCGGAGGGAACAATGTCAGCTAGGCTCCCTCCTTTCTCAGCAAGGCTGGGAAACTCCTGCCCAGCCGGTGAAGTAAAGGACTATAGAAAGACAGGAGGGTGTCCTGTGTCCTTAGAGAGCAGGGTCCGTGTCTGGCCCTACCTCAAAGTTGCTTAGTGAGTTGGTGAGCCGCATAAGCAAGAGCTTTCACAGGAGCAGCCACGTTTTCCTCATTTGCTGGGCTGATTTACAGAAGTGCTAATATTTTACAGCTGCAGTCTCAGACATCAGGAGCTGGGGTTTGGTTAAAGAAAGCACTTATATAGAGGTAAACCCCTGAAAAATGAGATTCTAGTTGCTTCAAGATGCGTATCCAAAATGAGTAAGTACTTCTGGCCTAAAGCTCTTTTTGTTACTTCTTTTCCAACTATTAAGTAGGGATAACTCCAGCCCTGCACCTGAAAAGGTGGCTGAATAGACAGCTTGTTTAATAGTCCTGAAGTGTTCCCTCAGTGCTAAGTGGTGAGTGCTGGGATGAGTCAGAGAGGCCTTGGAAAAGCAGGATTTCAGAGCAGGACAGGACACTGACGAAGGTAAGGCAGCTGTCCCCAGGAAGAAACCTTTGTGGCTCACACGTGTGTTGCAGGGTGTAAGTGCAGCACGCTGAAGGGAGCTCATTCTGGGCTTTCCACACTTTTGTGTTTGGCTCACAGCCCCTGTCATTTACCAGACATTTGGGGTGTAAAGTACCTGTTTCCTGTACATTGGCAGGTTGCGCCCAGTAAGGACTGAAAGTGTTTGTGTGATGGGCGTTTGCTCGCTGCTAGGTGGGATAAGTTTGGTAGGGCTATGCTTGAGCTCTCCTGCCACAACCTTGCTCTCACACTCACTCAAGTCAGACAAGATGAAATAGCCCTGGTGGTGCCACACTGACAGCTGGGGATGCTGCCTGTGTCACAATCGGGACCAACACGTGCTGACAGAGTGGGACACAGCAGAAGAAACGTGTCTGGTAGAGAGTAAGGACTTGTTCAACACCACCATTCACAGGGCTTACAAAACCATCTCTTACCAGCACCAAATCCCACACAGAAGTCTACAGGCTCATGTGGGGAATGATAAGCAAATTGTTGCAATTGTCCAAATTTTGTAAGAAATTATTTGCATAAAATGTTACTTGCGAAGCAGAAACGAGCTCGGTGGTTTACAGGAGGCCAAAGTTGGTAGCTGCTCTAGGCTGGACTTTTTAAATAGCACACTATACTGAATGGTCATGCAAACAAGACGGGGGAGATGGAAGGGGGGAGACACAGTTTTGCTGTTGCTGCCGTAAGCCTGCAGCAGGTGTGAGGGCTGGGGCAGCAGGTTTACGAGGAAACTCTAGCAAAGACCTGTGCTGAGGAATCTGGTCGCACAGGTGGGATTCAGGGACCTTTTGGGGCATTGTATCATTTTCTTCTGGACTTTTCCATTCTTGTACCTGGGACTCTGAATGGCTCCTGGCCCTGCACAGGCAGCATGGGACAGTCATTTCCTCTGCCTTGCACCCAGCACCCCAGGCCAACACCCAACCCCTTTGAGACACCTCCACACTGCTGGTGAAGCTTCAGTTGATGGTGCTCTGCAACCCCCAGATTTTTCCCTGCCATTCTGCTGACCAGTTGGTTATTCCCCAGTTCTTTTACCCACCTCTCATTTTGTTGTAAATTTGCATTTGTTCTTGCTGAACTGCATCTTGCTGTTTTCAAACCATTTCTCTGGCAGTCGAGATCACACTAAGCCCAGCCTCCAGAACCCCTGTGGCTACTGCCCTGGAGAGAACGGGGTGCTTTTCAGCAGCACCCACAGCTATTCAGAAGGGACAAATAAATGCAGAATTGGATGGCTCCATCCTTCTCCTGAAACCCTCTGGAAACACCCCTGCTCTGTCAGGCTGCTGGTGTGGCAATAACCTGATGCTTGTGACTTCATCCAGTGCCACAGGCGGTGATTTCACAGCTACTGTTAGCTAAGATCAAAAAGCTAAATGGTCCCAGGAGGCATTATTCATGGAGTAAATATTTTCACCTAAATCAATCACTGTGATTAGGACACTGTCTCCTGAGGCTCTCACTCAGGGGGAGAGGGAGAGCCTGGGGAGGGATAGCAGGATATCAGCTCTCCCTGTGGTACCTGTATCAGGTGCCCAAGGCAGCACAGGGAGAGCTGTGAGAAAATGTTGGTGGAGCCACACTGGCAGTTTCTGCTGTCCAGGCTCAGGGCATTGCAGGTTCTTCTGGAGAGACAGCACAGCACAGGGCATTGCCTACAAGGAGGCAATGTGGGTCCTGCCTAGTCCAGAGGATTGCTGTGAAAACCCTGACCATTGTCCTGCCAGGAGACACTGTCTCATTTACTTGTTGTTCATAAGTGACAGGGGTCCATTAGCATCATAGCCATCCTGAGGGTGTGGGGTGAATTTGGGCAAGGAGTGAAGAGGGATGCTCTTTTACTCCTTCTCAGAAGACCAATTGTCCAAACCCTCCCTCTGTTTCTCTGTCCTGAGATTTTTCCATCAGCTGTTAATAGAAACCCAGCTCTGGGCAAACCACAGTACAGCTCAGAACTTCCTCCAGTGGATCAAAGCAAAGGCTTTGCCATAGCCACATTCTGACCAGCTTTGCACTGACCCTCCAACTCCCGCTGGGCCAATGAGCTTCCCTGCACCCCCTCCTGCCAGCACACCTAGAACCCTCCTGATCTCCAACAGCAGGCTGTAGAGCCAGGCAGTCTCTGGGACCTGCTTGCCGGCAGAGGAGCGTGGGTTTCCTCGGGAGAGTAGGAATCCGGCGTCATACTTCCTGGAAAGGAAGTGCTGCACAGGGTTGCAGGGTTCAGAGGAAGTGTACTGATGCAGCGAGCAAATGGTTGCCTCAATGGTTGTGATGGTACCTTGGGAGGCCTGAACTCAACACCCCAGAAGAGAGGCTGGTTCGTGCTCAGGAACAAAGTCTCACAGCCATTCTCCAAAGCGTGGAGGATCTGAGAATTTCCCTACGCTGTGCTGGGAGAAGGAAAAAAAAAGTACATTCAGGGTGGTGAAATGTTCGAGTAATAGGGCCAAGGGTAGTGCACCAGTGCCACAGGGTGTTTCTAAAAGAGGGAAATGGACAGAAATGAAGCAGTTTTGCTACTGGAGCTAGGACAGATGATTTCCCCAAGCTGTCCAGCCCATAGCCACCCGCACGTAGTTCTTGCTTTTGGCCATGTTTGCCTCTGCGTTGGCTCCATGAACAGCAGGGCTGGGAAGAAACGGCAGTGATGCCCACACAAGTCTGCACTGCGCTCCAAGCGTGTGCTCCTCTGCTCCCATGCTTTCTGTGCTGCAGTGAGGCTGCAAACCCAAAGGTGCCAACATGTTCACCCTAATGACGACTGCATCTCAGGTGCTGTTGCTGATGCCCTGCTGCTGAGACTTGCTGCTCCTGCAGAAGAAGCTCAACCATAGCAACAATATGCAATGAAAACCAATAAGTGGGAGCTGGGAATTGCTGCTTTCCACATCTGTGGGCTATTGTGGATGGGTCCATGCCTGTTTCTGTGTTTGTTCTTCACAGCACATGCAAGAACTTAGCTACTCTGAAAATGTATGGTCCTGTTTGTGGCTGGAGACCCTGTTGGTATGTGGCCCAGGTTCATATCACTGACTCTGGTGATATGAGCAGATCAGAAAGCAAATGGCCCCTGCTTCAGCACTCCTGCTCCTGCACTGTCACCTCTAGAGATGTTGGCACAAGGTACCCTGAGGGCATTCCTGAACCACTGCTGTCCCGGGGCTGATCTTCAGTCTACTGAGGCTTATACTAAGGATGGAAATAGTTCCACACTGCAGAGACCTAAGGAGAAACAAGGGGATGCAAAACAGCTTCTCTTAGCTGCCATCTGCATGGGCTGTGCCTGGGTTGGGTGCTGGCAGAGGGAGAACAGCAAGGAAATAATGTCCAACATGCCATAATGTTTCTTTTCCCCATAGTCCTGTCCCACATCTTTGACTGCCAGCTGTGATGACATTGGGCTAGAGGGGAGCAGGCAAGGAATCAGGACCCCTGCATGACAGTCTCACATTCCCTGGGGTGCAGCCAAGCTGGTATCATGGTGCGGAGTGAGAAGCTGATCTCAGGTTTGGTTTCTGTGTCCATAGACCAGTATATTTACAGTGCCTTCATTTGTGTGCCAAGGTTGATATTCACCACAAGGGCCAGTGGTGAGGTGGCAATGACTTTTAAAGTGCTGAAGAGGTTTGTTTTCTGGAAAACACTATTCCTACCAAAACCAGTCCACATGTTCTGTGATCCTGAGCTTTCCTCTTAGGTGGGACTGTGGCTTCATCATACACATACAAGCTATTTGCACAAACAACATTTATGTAGCATCTGCTGAAGGTACCTGTTCCCTCCTTGGGNGTGGGTCTGGCACAGCATGCGATGCCCCTGGAATTTCTGGGGCTCCTGGCAGCACCTCCTCCACACTGTCCTCCTTTGCAGGTCCAGGTTTCACAGCCAGAGCTGGGGCTTTTCTTCCTTTGTGTCTCTGCTGTTTGTCTTGGAGAAAACACATCTCACTGTTTTTGAACCGCCTGAAGGTATTTTTCGGGGGTTTTTTAAGCTATTTTGAAGCTCATTTTCCCAGATGTGCTTTTTTTTAATTCTTTTTTTTTTTCTTAAATTCTCTTCTTTGCCTTAAAGTTTCCGGCCACGTGACTTTCAGCTTACATCCCTGAGGTTCTGAGAAACCACAGGAGGCTGAGACCTAAAGGGAAGGTGCAGAGGCTCAGAAGAGAGGAGAGGCAGAGAAAGTGGCAGGAGGACAGCGAGGCACAGGCAAGAGCTGTGGAGCCAAGGGCCATCTCAGCAGGGGCAGAGGAGTACAGGGCAGAGGGAAGGGAGGCAAGACAGAAGGCAGGCACACCAAGAACACGAAGGAAGCTGAAGAGGCCCTGAAAACCAGCGGCGGGAGCCATGCCCCACAGCTCTGACAGCAGTGACTCCAGCAACTTCAGCCAGTCCCCACCTCCCAGCAAACAGGTAAAGCACAGACCCTTCCACAGCTTTCCCTGTCTGGAGAGTCCTTTGGGGTGGTGGGCCAGGAGGAACCCACAGCTGGCATTTTCACAGCACAGGGCTTTCTAGGAATGGCTGTGGGCAGAGAAATACAGGGCTGAGCCAAGAGACCCAGCAGAAGCCCCAACCACTAAGCTGGGTAAGGCTGGAGAGGGGAGGCCCCATTACCTGGGGCTATGCCAGGGGCAGGTGGGAGCTGGGACTCCTGGGCTTAGTGGGCCCTGTGGTGCCCCCTGGAGCAGGCGGCAGGCAGGAAGCTTTGGCGAGAGCGTTGGTGCTCTGGCACCTGAGCATACATCTCCTCGCCATGGACTGGGGCGACTCTGGGGCAGTCTGCCTGCTTCCTGCTGTCATGGACAGCACTCAGGACCCAGGAAAGCCCGGACACATTGGGTCTGCTTTCTTTTCTGTTCAGCCTTGAGGTTTTTCATCTCAGTAATGCTTGGAAGAAGGACTTTGGTTTCTCGCATCAAGTACCTTACTGGTAGCTTTTTTGCTGGTGGATACCGACATGTCCAAGGTATTTCCACTGTCTTTTCTGGCTAAGCTTTGTTCTGTCTGTTGCTTGCCATTCCTCTAGGGCTGGCGACAATGGCCAGTACCTGGGACTTTGCTCAGAAATCTTGGGGATGATCAAGGTAGGTGATTTTGGTCTTTCAAGGGGAGATGGGGAGGCACCCTGGTAGAGAAATGGATAAAGCACAGGGGTTGCCAAAGGATAGAGACTGGACTTGGCACAAAATGTGGAAGCTGCTGTATGTGAGACATTTGTAGGTTGTTGAAGGCAAGGATAAAACAGTTAAGTTCAAAGAAAATAAAAGATCTTGGGTGGGGCGGAGGGGAGAGAGGATGTGGACAAACTGATGGGCTGGGAAGATAACGTTTGTGGCTAGGTTTTGTAGTCCTGTGAAGAAGTGGTGGTGTGAATGTTAGAGAGTCCAGAGAAGAGGCAGCAAAATATGAAAATAGAAGATGAAAGAGTCTGTGTGACGGTTTCAACTGTCAGAAGGCAGGACCAGATCTCATCAGAGAATGGCTGCTGTATGGAACTCATGACCTGGAGCCTGGGGACCTGGGCTCTCCCTGGCTCAAGCAGCTTGGGACTGTTGCAGTTAGCACTGTTGTAGGCTTTGCTACCATGGGACTCCAGAAGAGAGTAAGCACAGAGATCAAAGAACTGGAGCAGATGAGTTCTGGGGGGGGGAAAACTAAAAGCTGCCAACAAAGCAGAAGGCACATTGCACTGTAAGGTTTTGCAACAAATAAAGCCAGGGGGGAGAAAGGTGATGGAGAGTGGTTGAGATATACAGGGACCAAAGGAGGAAAACACAAGCTAGATCTCTGGAAAGATGGTTTAGCCAAGGTGCTGGAATGTCTGCAGCGCTATATTTACACAGAGTGATAGGGAAGGGAAAGGTTTTCTGTACAAGGAATTCAATTTGTCTCTGTTCTTGAGAGAGGACTTTACTCTAGTTCCTCAAGCCATATCCCAGGCCTGTGCCTTAGTGAAAGATGCTGTGCTGGGATGCCCAAGGGTATCTGACATACTCCTCCTGGCAGTGAGAATGCCAAAAGCATCACACATCCCTTGGCTAAGGCTTTATCCTGGCCCTGAAGGTGTGTACCCCATGTCCTGTGCTCCAGTTATGTGTCTGCTGTATTCCCTTCCCAAGTACTGCCCATTTGGGACCAGGGTGAGAGAGGAGATGCTACAGTCATTTCCATACCTTTTCTTTCTTAGGACTCTTCTGATGACATGAGGAAAGTCCAAAGGAGGGAGAAGAATCGCATTGCTGCCCAGAAGAGCCGCCTGAGGCAGACCCAGAAAGCAGACACGCTGCACTTGGTGAGCACTTCCACCCTTCTCCGTCACTGCTGAGGGCTCACATAGAGGACAATGGGCTTTCCCTCTGGGGACTCAAAGTGGAGATGCTCAGTTAAGGCAGGACAAGAGAAGTGAGGCCAAGGCAGGATATAGGAGTCATTGCTCGCATGCAGTTGGGACAACTGCTACTGAAGCAGCTAGGTTTGCAGCTAGGTTTGCAGCTAAGTTTGAATCCATCTTTATCTCTCAGCCTGACATTACCAATTTCCTTTCCTAACTTCTTTTGGCCATTTTGGCCAGAAGCTCTTTGAAAGCACAGCTTGTCCAGGCTGGCTCTCCCCAGGTTTGCGTTTCGTGCCATCACTTATGTAGCAGTGCAACAGCGTGCAAGGATGCTTTGCTGAAACAGTAGCATCCATTGGTATAGATGATGGTGCAATGTGGAGCTGAATGGACCATTCCCTCTGTTCTGTTCCCTTGAGACACTATGCAGCATAGATAAAGGAGTACTATTATTTTTCTAACATTTTAAAATGTCTTTGTGCTAGTGCTTGTATCCGTTTTGACTTCTGAACACTGCAGTACCTGGAGGCTTTTCCTGTTGTTTAGCATGGATTTTCCCTCCTTGGTTTCACTCGTTCTCCTCCTGTGGCACTGTGGGCACCCTGCGACTCCTCACAGTGTGTAGAATTGGGCATCTGCCTTTCAGGAGTGATGGTCACTTCTGGCTGTGAGTGTTTGGGCAGGAGTGTGTGGTCAGTGCTGGAGTGCAGGAGCTGGGCTGCTTTGCATTTTGCACATTGGTAAGTGCAGTCCCATGTGTTTCAGGCCACTGGTGGGCAGGATGCAGAACATGCAGCAGAAACCGTCTTTATGCTTGCGCTGGGCTTGGCCACCCTTTGAAAGTTAGTAGTTGGGCTCATGTTCAAGAAAAACATCTTTTGACATAACGGTCTTCATATGCCCTGAGATCCCCATTTTTAGGAAGAATTCTTGAGAAACTACTCCTAAACTTTCCTACTCACATAGTGCTCTCCATTCATGGATGGAGCTGGGTTTAGGACAGAAATTGCACTCTTCTCTCAATAGCTGATGATCCCTCTGGAGCTGAGATGGCTCTGGGCTGGTAGAATTGCTTATCTGTAGCAACAGCTCTGGGGGAGTGTTCCAAGAGGGGTAAAGAGGCACCCTTTCCTTGGGGTTAGTGATCTCTCCAATGTAATCCTTGAAGTGGATATGGGTTCTCATCCTCCCTTAGTAAAATCCTGCCTAGTTGTGCACCAAGAAGATTTGGGCTGCTCTTCTTAGAGCAGATGACAATCCACTTGCTTAAGAGATCACTACTGCTCGGGTAGCACTGACAGCACAGTCCTTGCCTTCCCATGAGGAGAGGAGCAAGGGGGCCTGAGACCAATCTGGTTCAGACAGATCCTGGCAAGCAGCTGAAGAAATGCAGGGAGGCAAGTAGAGGATGGATGGTGAATATTTGCTAATGTTTTTGCAGTTCCTGGTAGTCTCTTGCTGCTCCTGGGTTTATTCCTGAAGTGTTCTTTGCCTTTGGTCAGCCTCACATCAAGGATGGCTTCTCTGAAAGAAGAGCATGGCTCAGCTTGAGCTGTGGTGGTATGAAAGGAGCCAGCAGCTCCCTCTGCCCCAGGACTTTGTAGCTTATGTTTCGGGGCTGGGGGGGATGAGTCACAGGGAGGCTGAGGCTCATAGTCCCTTGGTGATTCCCATCAGCTCCTGAGCTCGACATCAGTTACAATTTCCAAAGCGTTTAGTCACGTTTGAGAGATGCTCGTTCGCTGTGCACGCTGCTGCTGTGACAGCCACCATTACTCCTGCATGCGTTTCAACCTGTGCAAAGAGCGCGGCGACTGTCAGAGGACAGTGCGGCAGCAGAGGGGTGACTGGTTTGCTTTGCCAAGGTGGTGGTGCAACTTTCCAGGACCTTGGTGTGCTGGGTCTGGTTTAGCTGTCTTGGCTGAGTTCACAGAGCCTGGGCCACATCCTCCCTTCCTCCTCTGTTTCTGGCCAGGCTGCTGGCTCCATGGTCAGTTTGCCTGGGATGCTCCAGCCTGGAGCTGGCTGCCTGTGGCAGCAGTAGAGGTAGAAAGACTGCAAAGCTCTCGGGATCATTGAGACAAGACTAAGCATCGTTATTAGCCCCTTTGTTGTTATCATCACATTAGTAACAGTATTAATTCAGTTCTTCTGAGGCCTCAGTTTCTCTTTTCTTCTGACTCAAGTGTCTCCCCCTCCTCCCCACCATGCCTCTGGTTTCCCCGGCTGCTAGCAGGAAGCAGTGAGTCTTTTCTTTCCAGGGCAATGACAGATTTCCTGTGGCAAGTGGTTTTTTTGGTTGAAGACGGCGGTTATTCAGCATGCCCTCCCCCCAGACGGGTGGCCCGGGAAGCAGCCAGGCGGCATGCGTGTGCGTGAGAGGGAGCGAGAAAGCCTGGGCGGGAGCTCTGCTCACTTCTCGTAAGCCAGAGCTGGGGAGCGTGGTTGGGGCCATCAGCATGGCGCCCGCACCGGTGCCTGGCCCGTCCAGCTGGGGGAGGGGGGTTTGCCCAGGCACGGTTCTGTGCTGAATTTACCGGAAACATGTCATTCTGGAAAATCTGTGGGGCAGAGAGGTGTGGGGTCGCGACCCCCCCATCTCCCCAGCTCATCCCTGCAGCTCCTGTGCTGAAGAAGCCCCTGTGGTTTTGTCTCCTCAGGAGAGCGAGGACTTGGAGAGGCAGAATGCTGCCCTGCGCCGGGAGATCAAGCAGCTGACAGAGGAGATGAAGCACTTTGCCTCAATGCTGAGTTCCCACGAACCACTCTGCTCCATCCTGACACCCCCTCCACCACCTCCAGAAGTGCTTTATGCCACACACTCCTTCCACCAGCCCCACATCAGCTCCTCACGCTTCCAGCACTGAGCCACCCAGCGGGACAGCAGCATTCTGGCTCCACCGATGGCAAGAAGCAACTTTGTGGGGCTCGCTTTTCCATCCAAGGGAGAGGAGCAGACAGACAGACATCCCTTCTCCAAGTGTGTACTCAGTGACTTGCTGAAGACTTGCTCCCTGTACAGAAATAGCAGAGCCACCAGGAGGCATCTTTGGGCAGTTTCCAGCTTGGGTCTTGAGAAGAGGAGGCATTTGCAAAAGGTCACCAACCTCCTTCCCATGCTTGGGGACACTCTCAGGAGCGTGCGGCACAGCAGCCTGCATGCAGACAGCTCGCTGTGACGTCCAACAGCCAGAGCTCCAGGGAGAGGATGGAAGCTGGGGTGGAGGGGAAGGTTGGGGGCCACAGAGTACCAGAGCAAAACATTTATTTTTGTAAAATAAAAATTGAAAATGCTTAACTCTTTGTTTCCCTAAATAGGACCTAAAGCTCAACACTGTGAGGATGCAGTCAGCAGGAGGGGAAATCTTGGAGTCTGGAGTCCAGTGAACTGTCCAGTCTGGAGTCCTGTCTATACTGGTGTCTAACCCAGGGCCAACAGCCAGAGCCCCACATTTGGAAGGGGAGCTCATGGGTCGGGCAGGCTGAGGAACAATGGTTTGTGGAGTGATGAGGTCCCTGGGAGAGATGGGTCCCTCCTTGCTGCAGGGCTGGACCTGGCTGACGAGTCTGACATGCATCACAGGTATCTTCCTCAGCTCCCTGCTGCCAAGAGCTAGACCTTCACTGCTCCCCCTGCACGTGTGGAGGTGCACTTCCATACCATATCACCTCATGTATAGGTCTTGGTGGGCTGGTAAAGCTGTCAACTTGACCAGCAGTACAGCTGGGAAGGAGCACTGCAGCATGGAGGGAGTTGGTGATGCTATGCTGGAGTGCACAGGAGCTAGAAAGACCTTTGCTCCAAGGCATCTGGCTATAAGGCAGGTAGCTGTAGCCTTCAGTGTTTCCCCCTCCCCACCAGTCCAGAAAAGGCTGCTTTTCTACCTCATGCATTGAAGCAGATGAAATCTGAAAGCACAGTGAAGGGCAGGTTATTTCTGCTGGGTCTGGTCTAGTGGAAACACAAGCCATACAGATGGTCTCTGCACCTACCAACGCACCACCAACAGCAGTCTGCCTGTCAGCCCTACTCTATACACAAGGCTGAAGCCCCCCTACCAGCACAGGTCCTGTTACTAGTGCTGGCTCAGGACTGCTGACATCTCCAAGGAGCATTGGCTGTAATTTCTTCAGCATAGGGTACCACAAGCTGCGCAGCTGACACGGGCTTTTGACTGAGCTAAACATACCTAGTTTGTAGATCACCTTCTTTCAGGCACAGAGAAGCAGCAGGTTCCCAAACTGGTTTTGACCCATCACCATAGCTCTCAAGAATAGTTGGGAAAAGTCTGCAGTGTTCTGTGCCATGCCCATTTTCTCCCTCTGGTTCACAATAGTGAGATGATACCAAACACTGCCATGCCTCAGCAAGCTGTCCTCAGGGATGGCACACACAGCACTGTGATTCCTCTTGATGAGGCCTGTTAAGGAGCTTTGTGAACCTCCTATCTCTAGCTTCTGTGCCAGCATAGAAAACACCATGGGCAAGGGTGCCTCATGTTGGCATGGATTTCACCACCCTGCAAAAGCAGTGTTGAGGCAATGGGTGATTGCACGGGCCTTGGTCTCTGCAGCTCTCTGCCTGCTGCCCCAAGGGGGATACTCACACATGGGAGAGGATGGTGTTTATTCCAGACAGGCAAACAGGTTTCTGCATTCAGGACATGCAGAATACATCTATGCACAGGGAATAAAAAGAAAAAGAAAAAAAAGAGAAAAAGATTCTAACCACATTCACAAAAAAACAGCCGGAGCAATTTCAGTGTCTTAACACCAACCCCCTCTGCTAGACCTCATAGCAGTAGGCTTCCTTCCATCCATCGGTACAACAACCAGAGCTGCTGATTCCTCACATAGACCATGCTGTGAGCCACCCAGGCTACAAAGAGCCTTCCCAAAGTGCTTTTCTCTGGGGCTTGACCCTTTAAGCCTGGGAGAGAAAACTGTAGCTCTAGAGGAGCTTGTTTTTACAAACTCCACTTTTGCTCCTTCAGCTTCCAGTAGGTTTGCTTCTGGATTTTTCACTTGATGTCCTCTAGGGCTCCAATACTTCCATGCTTCCTGGGTTACACAGGATCAGAGAAAAAAGCTACTCTACCTCACTCAAGGTTTGCTGTGCAGGGTGCTGCAGGCTTGTGCTCCTCACTGGAGGATGCAACAGAACCCCAGCAAAGCTTGCACTAACTTAAAACATGTTATTGCCTGTGATAATAAGAAATAACTATCCTTGCTGCAGTCTATGTGTTTTCTTGCAGCTATAAAATGCTAATCTAGATTTTAGCTGCAGGTGGAGAAGGTCTTTCCCCAATGTATATGTATCCCCTATGCCAATACAGACACCAAGCCAATATTTTTTTTGCAAACTGTTGTAGTCTCAGATCCTGCAGACTGGGTGGGGTTCTCTGTAATGCCACAGAATTGCTAGACTACTCACTGGTAACTTCTGACTACAACTCAGAACGAAAATGTTCTGAGCCAATCTCCTAGTCTCACCTAATGGTGAGATTTTCTCCAGACAACATCCTCTCCAAAACCTAAACAATTGTCTTGGCATCATTAGTTGATGCATGGCTGACTATAAGCTGGAAAGCTTTTAACCAGCATTGTTCTCAGCCATTTTGGCCCAACACTGGGTATATGTTGGTGCTAAGAGACTGATCTTCCAATCTGACTTCTCTTTGCCCCCGTCTTGCCCCCCAAAACCTGATCACAGAAGATGATCTGCATGGCTCAAGAGGGTTTTGATCTCATTTGCTCCTGGTGATGGTTAGGTTTTTCGGATTCGGTCTCTGTTATGAAGAATGGTTCCCCTAGGAGACTGTCCCCATCACCCAAACAACAAGGGACAACATAACCTCTCAGTGCCACCCACCCTTCCAACCAGTTGCTGAGAAAAAGGTCTTTTCCCGAGCCTGTTTGCAGACCCTCCCTGTTGAGGCTATGCGAGGAGATTCCTTCACTTCTGTACGCGTCCTGTCTTTTGCTTCTCTTTCCCAGGCCTCTACTCAAGACTCTTCAAGCAACTTGATTTCTAAGTAGCCAAGTGCCTTTCCCCGGCGTGACTTTTACTGTTGTTGGCAAGCGAACTGTTAATGAGCTCAAATGAGGAGCAAAGAGCAGGGCAATCACCTCTGATTGCTTTCGATTGTCTGCTCCTGCCCGCAGTGCAATTCTTTGTGAATTTTATTTTCATATTTCCGTGGTATCCCGCAATTCCAGAGAGCTGTGTGAGTATTATGGGGCCGTACCCAGCCCCCAGGAGCTCCGTGCTGCTGGCTGCTCCAAGGGAAGGGGATGCTTCTGGGCACAGAAGCGGACAAATTAGGTGATGGATGAGTCTGTGGCAGCTTGTCCCTACCCAAGGATGCCAGCGCCTTTCTGTCGCACGACATAGTCCCTCACTGAAAAGCTCTCTCAGAGCAGTAAAGAGACGAGGGCTCACAGGAGTCCGAGTCTCTTTCTGAGACGGGAAAGGCCAGGTAGAGACAACCCTTCCATGTAAGCACAGCCTGCCGAAATACTGCGTTTGTGCTGGCCTCTGCTGGGCAAAGGCTGAGCTCTCCCAGCCCTGCGAGCTCCTCTCCGCGCTCCCCGATGGCGGAGCTGGCTGGAAGCTTAGCCTGGCTATTGCCGGAGACCAGGGAAAGAACTGCGGGGCTTAAGGTTTATCTGTGTGGCCCCGGGGGTTGGGTAAGGCTGCCTGACGGAGATGTCCGTGTCCAAGTAGAAGCATGGAGCTGTGGTGTCTCTTGGCCAAGGATCTTGCTGCTTGGGTCAGGGTCCGGTTCCATTTTGTGGTCCCAGTGTGTTTCCATTGCTGTGTGAGAGTGAGGGGAGCTTGGCTTTGTGTTCCCCACCTTTTCAGCTCCCGAAGGGCCTGCAGAGCTGTGTGCTGGCAGTGCTGCTGGGCTGGGTGTGGATACTGAGCACCGGGAAGCATCACAGGTGGAGGGGTAACAGCTTCTTGCTTAAATAAACATCGACCTGGCTGCAGCCCTGATGAACTATAATTGCCTTCACTAAGACCTGAGATGAGAATGGTGGATTTCAGTGTTTTGGTACTCTGGAAAACTTTCGTAGAAGCACTTGGGCTGGATTTCTGCCCAGCAGCCTTGTCCTAGCTTTGCATACTAGACAAGGCAAAAGCCCAGCAGTTTGGGGCTGGGAGAGCAGCAGGGCAGGTGGAACATGAAACTGGGAGGTACCTGCTGTGGGTGCTTTTCAAGCCTTACTGACTGTTTCTCTACATTTACTTGCTGCCTGGTGTCTTCTCTGCAGAGAAGGTACGTGGAAAACATCTGTTGATAGAATCAGAGGTTGGAGATGGGAACTGGTGGGAACATGCGATTTATGTTTTTCTTCATAGCCTTCACTGAACCTCAGTACCTCCTATGGATCACGGCATCCTGGCAACTCTGTGCACAAGGACAGTAAGTCACAAAACACGGAGGGTGCGGTAATTTTCTCCTTTCCATCCTCTAAAAGCACAGGCTCAGCACTTTACAAGTGCTCAGTATCAGCATTTCAGGGCTGCTTCTATGGTAAGATAAATAAAGATACAACACTCTGTGCTGACATCAGCTTAACGTATCACCAGATGGGAACCCCAGGGCAATCTTTAATGCCTGGTATTCCCTTCCTGCTTCACCCTCTTCAGTTACAGGCTCCCAAAATGCCAAGAGCCAAGGTGGGGAGACACAGAGCCAGCCAGTCCAGGAGATGGTTCATTCATCCTACTGTATGGGGCTGTTGTGATCTCAGCTGTCATCGTTATCATGCCCTCTAAATTGATTCACGAGTGAATTTTCTCTCTTGAGGGTCAGAACAAGGGGTAATACCCAAACAGAGTATCAATCTGGAATCAGAGAGAAGTAGCGTCACAACTTCAGTTTGGCAAAGGCCAGACTAAACAGCTCCATTGCACGCTTTTCCGTGGCTCCAAAGTATTTATGTACTTGTTTTGCAAATCCCATCTCAGAAGTCACTTCTGTTAGTGCTGCCAGCTTGTACCAGCAAGAAGATAATCTCCTGCATACTGAGCCAAAGCTGCAGCCCACAAAAGAGACCCTCTCTCTGCCTCTTACAATGATCTTAGTGTCCAAAGCAGCCTTGTCATAAAAGAATGCTGCCTGGATGCTAATATTTGAGCACACAGAGATCAAAGAAGATCAGAAATCACTGCTCAAAGACAAAGCGTTTTTATGAAGCTGGCAAGAAGAGAAAAAGCAAAGCATGGCATGAAATGAAATGAAATGAAATGAAATGAAATGAAATGAAATGAAATGGTGAGACTTTCTTCTAGCAAGCTGTCCTGTGCTAGCTTTGTCTGGGTTCTTCTGCTGTACTGTTGCCAACTTATTGAGTAATGAGTGGGAGGGGACTTGAGCAGTGAGACAGCACCATGTAGATTCATCAAGTTTTTTAGGTTAATCAAAAATCTACTCAATTAAACAGTAAGGAATGTATATTCTTTTACTACCAGGACAGGATTACAACCGGTGTGTTAAGGTTACCACATGAGACCATAAATTTTCTTTCAGCTGAGGCTGCATGTGCCAGCTGCTGAGAGGCCTACTCCTTCAGGGACATTCACACAGAGATGACACACGTTCCTCTCAACCCCTGCACCAGGTCTGTGCTCTTTCCTAAGATGCAACTGCCTTTTCTCCCCTCATGACAGCCATGGTCCCCAGGACTTGTTCCATGTTTGTCTTGTTTGGTGCACTGCGAGTGGGAGGAAGAAGAGGAACATGCATGATTTCATCAGTGAGCTGTGCACATTTTAAACACTCTTTAGTTATTAATTAATGCCAGCTGCAAGCATTAGGAGATGAAAACCTTTTTTGTGTCATTGGCATGAACTGGTATGACTCACTGAGATGGAGGCTGGAGGATGCTGAGTAAGAAGGGTTTATATACTTTGAGCTTTTGGTATTTGGGGTTAATCTGTGACCCTGATCTGGACTAGGGATGTAAATCTTGACGGTGGCTGAGTTTTGAGTCTAGCTGGCTCTCTTTTCACTTCTTTTATTCTGAGCTGAATGAAAAGTTCTTCATGTTCCGTGTGTGTGCTTGGTGCAAAGAAGAGGAGCAAGATGGGTTTGCTCGAATGACAGAGCAAACAGAGCCTATGCACAGCTCTCCTAACATCTGTCTATATCTCCACAGCTTTTCACAAGCAAAGGTTGAGAGCAAGGCTTAAATGCTCAAGCAGTGCAGCAGGCTAACCACAGTTAAACAGTTTTTGGATTACAGCTGGTTCTCATCCGGCCAGATCAGAGCGTGGGGCAGAGCAAGATCCTTTTGCAGAAGGCCATGCAGAGGCAGCATTACCACCCTGAGTCTCGAGGGTTGTGCACTAACCAACAATCCGCACATCTGAGGTACCACGGGTGCAAGTGCTTGCTCTTCCATGCCGCGCGCTCCTTTTTACACCTTTTTCTTGTTGCAAGAAGGCAGCTGTCAGCCATGTCCTCCCATGAACTCGTTGCAGTTCAAACCTATATGACTCATCCATACAAACATCACACTTGAACTGGACAGGGTTAATTAAAACCGTTGCTGTGCTAAAGCTAGGTTTTCAACAGGCAGATTAGATCTGTGAAGAGGTGGCAGTTCAAGCTGCTGTCAGCTGAGCCCTTGCAGCCCAGGTTGGAGGGTGTCAGATTGGCAGAGAGGAACAAGGGGCAGAACCACAAACAAATCACCTTAACTCTTTGTGCCCCTGTTTCCCCTGAGCAATAGACCTAGGTGATGCATCCCCAGTGAAGTTCTCCGAGAGCTACAGGTGAGGTGTGTCAAAGAGGAGCAAAACATTATTTTCTTTCCTTTTGAAGAGCATAAGTTTGGTACTCCAAGTTGTCCCTCGCACAGCTCTGGTGGTTCTGAGGTCTGTAGTCTTCTCTAGATTTTTTTTAGATCATGCAACTAAGCCATCATGCTTTGTATAGAGGAAGGAAATTTTCTCAAAACTCTGAACACCGCAGAGGCTGTTATAAATGTATGTCTGTCCAGACCTCTACATAGGAAAGATCTGTAAGGGTTTAGGGCACCAAAACAGTTGTGTATCTAGCCTACAGTAATAAACTACTCCACTGCATTTATAAACTGAGCGCTGGTCCTGCTTGCCCGTGGCTTCCGGATTGTATAGAACTATAGGTGCCAACAGAGGGCTCGCAGCCTTCCCTGCTCTACAGGGGAACCACGCTGCCTTTGCCCAACGCAACATCAGCCCTTGCCGGCCTGCTCTGCACGGTGTGTGTCCAGCTGGGCAGTGCATCCAAGTGTGACCCAGAAGAAGACAGTGGTTCTGCCAGCTGTTTGAGTCTTTCCGTTCGATCTATCTGATTTCTCAAGGTCTCCACTAAAGCAGTTTCGGTGTTGAAACCAGTATAAAAAGTCCTTCCACCAACAGGTATCTTGTAATCTTCCCTGCAATTTCTGTTGTGAAAAGTTGGGATAGGCTGGGAGATCTTCTGACATCTCTTTTAGATCTTAATCCTTAAGATATGACAGAGCTGCCCAAGAGCTGCTCTCACTAAGGCCTTTCTAGTGCAATGATGAGATTTAGAGGTGCAAATAACAATGTTGTGAGTTTGAGAGCAAGGAATATCCTGTGATCATCTGAGCTTAGATACTTTCAATTTAAAGGGATCCTAAGCATCCTCTGAAGTTTCTTTGGGAAC
Organism: Heliornis fulica; assembly: GCA_013399135.1. Taxonomy (NCBI): domain Eukaryota; kingdom Metazoa; phylum Chordata; class Aves; order Gruiformes; family Heliornithidae; genus Heliornis; species Heliornis fulica. The sequence goes on along the minus strand of VXBZ01011306.1, from coordinate 129,278 downwards.
TGCATGGCTAGAAGGTCCAGTAGATCACTGGATCCCACTTTTCCCTGGCAACCTTCACCTTTTCTCCACCCATTCCCTGGACTTCTGATCCAGCATGGGAGAGAAAAGGCATCAAGGAATTATTCTTTTCACAATAACTTCTTCATGTGCCTTTTGCACACCTTCCTAGCTGATTTCCACCACTCTTTCACTACACTGAGGCCTGTTGCTATCCATCAGAAATCAGAAAGCTGGATTATCATTGCCAGCATCATCCCAAGCATCTATGTTTATTGGGTGAGCTTTGAAAATACCAAACTTGTTTCAAAGCACGTTCTTCAGTCCTTACAGAGCATAAAGGAATTGCATGTACTCACTGGTCATAAAGGCAGGGCATATTCCAAGAGTGTCAGAAATTGGATTTCTTGAGATCAGTAGGGAAGCCAGACATGTTAGGCCTGTGTAGTTACATTTAATTTGGGCTCTGCTTCTGCCTTTGGTTTAGTGCCTTCCACCTTCACAGATACTTTTGGCTACAGAATCCTGTAACCTTGTGTCAATCTCTGTGGAAAGGAGATTTCCCTCCAGCTTTAAAATCAGCTTCAAGGGGTTGTCCTGAAATATAAATAATTTTTCATGGCTAAGAAAATTTTATATAAAGATGCTCTGATGGGGGAAATCCAAAAGCAGCTGCTGTATTGCTTTGAGAAGGGAAAGAGGCTCATCTGAGTAGAAACAGATGCGGCAATGGAGAGAGGAAGAAATGCAGAGCACTGGGGTTTTATTTTGGTCCAGAAATTGGCAAACGATGTAAAGGGTTGATTGAACACTTCACAGAGCCAGAAACAAAACAAAACAGCCCCAAAATTAGATGGGAGCAGTTCTGGGAAGTGTGATCCAACAGGTATGAAAAATTCTTGACCAAATTGGTTTTGGAGGAGCCAGGTTGCTTCCCAGCCTGGCTCATGCTCACCTGACAGGCTGGAGTCACCAGAGGCTGGGACCTCCATCTGCTTTCAGCTATTTTCAGCAGGGTCTGTGTTTTAGTCATTTCTGATTCACTGTTTGACTTTTCTGATTGGACTAAGATGTCAGTTTAGTGCAAGCAAAAGGCTCCTTGCTTGGCAGCCTCTGACTTGCTACGGACTTTTTGTTGTCAAGGGGTAAAACTGAGGATTTTCAAGAGAAATGTAGGAGCTGAAGGTGGGACTAAACCACAGCTCAGGGTGACAGACTATTTCAGACCTCAGTTTGGAATAGGACTGGCAAGGAGGCAAAGGATCCTGCATGTATTTCTTCTTTCTCTCCCATATATTGAAAGATTTCTCTATGTGTGTGCTCTTTTTTTTTTAATCACATGTAGAGAAATTTAGCTCTGTTCAGTGTTTTCCTAAAAGAAAAAAAAAAAAAAAGAAGAAATATTAAGTGAAAACAGCTTAAAGGATACAATAGTGAGTTGAGGGGACACTGCCATACATTAGGAAAATCATTGAGAACAGCAGAATGCTGTAAAGCACCTAATTCCATTACCCTGCCTTTATCCAAGTTTACTACTGAAAGATGCCATAGACTGTGATAACACTTGTCAGTTGCACAAAGCTCAAGCTACAGTCCTGAAGTCATGCAGACCTAAATGCAACATGTAGGTGACATATTTAAGTTAGTCTCGAGTAAGTTAAGTATCTCTTATCAACTGCAAATTTTGCTCCTTACTCTGCTTTGGGGATTATTAATAAATGATTCTGAGCAAACTCTATTTGCCTTACTAAAAATTGCCTGTTTATTTCTCTCGATCTTTGCCTTTTGACTACTCTTTAATCAACAATAGCGATTACCTCTGGGTAAATGATTTTTTTTTTATAAGATTATGGCTAATTTTGTAAAAACCTTTTAAAATCTGATGAACATATAAGTTATTTTTCTGTACTATTTCAGTGTTATATCCTCAGACTTCTCAGATTAAGCAGCTGTTGGACCAGGGCAGTCCCTTTCCTGCTCCATTTCATCTCCATGTTCTCTGCACTGCTATTGCTCATTGTGTTCCTGGCACATTTAAACCACAGATTTATTAGAACAAATTCCACTGTTCTTTCTGTTGTCTCAGTGCAAAGCGTGGAGTAATTTTGGGTGTGCAACCTAATAACATGTGGGACTGAAAATCTCTTTTATGACTCCTGCTTCTGAATTTGCCTTTCTGATTTATGATGTATGATGACGTCACATTACAGTGACGTACCATTGCAATGAGCATCCCAGGTGAGGCTGGCAATTCATTGGCAAAGCTCTGGGCTGAGCAGGGGGAGAGTAGGAAAGTTTGCAGCTCTGCTTTTAGCAGAGCACATAATTTTGAGGGCTGCCCTTGCCTTGCTTTGCTTGTCTCCATCTGAGCTCCTGGCCACTCTGCTGGGAGTAGGAAACCCAACTATAGGTAGGCAAGCTCTGTGAGGATACACAGCAGGGTGATATTTGTTCTCCTTTGAATAATTTGCTTACATGGGAAATCAAAACATAAAGGCACCGGAGTTGAGCATCTGTGCCTTTGCTCCTGAGAGTCGTCAGGTGGATAACTGAAAGGACAGTGTCAGTAACCTCTGACAGTTTTCCACAAAGTAAATACAAGGCAGAGAAACTTCCCTTTTTCATTCTCTGACCCAAGCCTTAGATTTGGGAGTACAACATCCCAAAGACAGGCCATCACCCCCAGTGTTCCCAGAGCTGTGTGTTGAGCATTGGAAGAGAGATGGAACAACAGCATGCAACCATGCCTTAAAGCTCACACTGAGTAATGGTTGCACAAGTCAGAAAACGCGATGCTAATGAAAAGTTCACGAGTGATCTCCAGGCAGGAATCTGTCAGACCGGCATGTTGCTGAAGCGATGGGAAAACAAGAGCTGACTCATCAGCTGCAAGTTCCCCATGAGGATGAAAACTTTTGGCTTTTTTTTACTTCAGTCACATTGAGAGGTTTTAATATTGACTTCACTGAACGTTTCTACTTTGCAGCATGCCACGTCTTTAAAAATCCAGCCCATCACAAGCCAACCCAAATTAAACCGAAAACTGGCTTGTCCTCCAGGTCAGCCACCCCCGGCACCGCAGCCTGGCCGGGCTGCGCCCACATGCGCGGAGCTTCCCCGGGACACGGCTCTGGGTCAGCGCATGTCCCGTTCATCGCTCGGTGCCTGAAGGCTCCGCTGCACCGGGCCTTTCCCGGGCGGGACCTGCAAATGGCGGGGTGGGGGTGGCGTTGTCCGCGGCGAGGGGGTCACGGCCGCTCCGCTGTGTCTGAGCGGCGCTTCCACAGGGCCCACGGCCATCGCTCCGCAGGTAGTGTGGCGAAGCGGCTTCCTCGCCCCCGTGGCAGGGCGGGGCGGGGNGGACAGGTAGGTGCTGGTGGGGAGCCGAGCCGAGCCGAGCCGAGCCGCTGGCATGGTGCAGCAGGGGCCTGCCGGGGCGCCAGGGCTGGCGGCGGCGGGTGAGGCCACTGCAGCCACAGCCGAGGTGCGGCTGTCCCGGCGCCGCTGGGCCGTAGTGCTGCTCTTCAGCAGCTACTCCCTGTGCAACGCCTTCCAGTGGATCCAGTACGGCAGCATCAACAACGTCTTCATGCGCTTCTACGACGTGAACACCTTCGCCATCGACTGGCTCTCCATGAGCTACATGCTCACCTACATCCCTCTGCTCTTCCCTGTTGCCTGGCTGCTGGACAAGAGGGGCCTGCGCTTCATCGCCCTGGTCGGCTCTTTCCTCAACGCCCTGGGTGCCTGGGTGAAGCTGGGCAGCCTTAAGCCATACCTCTTCCCCATCACTGTCCTGGGGCAGGTCATCTGCTCCCTGGCCCAGGTCTTCATCCTGGGCATGCCCTCACGCATCGCCTCTGTCTGGTTTGGCTCCCGTGAGGTCTCCACTGCTTGCTCCATCGCCGTCTTTGGGAACCAGGTAATGGGTGGCTGACCCTGTCCAGCTGGGAGCCTGGGCTGGGCAGTCATCTGCCTGGCTGGAAACTGAGCTTGCTAAGGGGACACATCAAGGAGGGGGAAGAGATGAGAAGGGCCTGAAGGCAGCAGCAGGTGTAAGAGACACTTAAGTGAAATCCTTCTGGGGAAGTGTAGTTGTTACCTGGAAGGACACAGCTGGGGTTAGGTTGGGTGGTGGCAGAGGCAAGTGGGACCTAAGTCTGCAAAACTGGGGGCAGCATGGGAGTTGGGGTATGATTCTGGCTTTGAGGGGTGTTTGGACTCAGGGTCGTCTCCAGTGCCTTCTTTCTTTGGTGTCTCTGAATCTCCAGTCCAGGGGTATAATTCAGTAGCACCATGGGTGGACTGGAGGGGAACATGTGCTGAGAAATGTGCTTTCGGCGGTGTCCTGCAAATCTCAGATCTGCAGTTGCATCTGGACTTGTCACTGTAATATCCAGTACCTGCTGACAACTAGATGGGACAAAGGACTTCAGCACTTTCATACTTAAAAGCAGGTATTGAGTTTCCACAAGCAGTTGCTTTGAAAAGCAACAAACCTTCCCTCAGGCTAAGGTGAGGGAAGATTCCCCGATTGCTTTTGTATCAAGAGTGTCAGGGAAGTTAGTGACCTGCACTTGCTCAAGCTGAGAGGGTCTTTTCCTGTAGTCAGCTTAGTACTCAAAGGAGATAATTCTTTTCCACAGCTTTGAAAGGATCGGGGAAATAGCTTATTGACCTTTGCACCTAAACACACAGTCACCCCTGTTGCATGAATGAAGCCAGTACTGATGCAATGTTGTGTAAGCGAAGTGAGTTTGGCTTTGCAACGCTGACATGAAGAAGAGGGAAGCAGAACTTGGCATTAGCTGCTCGGCTGGACCTGTGCCCCTTGCTTTGAGACACCATGTAGTCCTTTACATGACTCTGCACCACCCTGGACCATCTTCTGATTCAGCCTGTGGGTGGCTGCTGCTTAGATTTGAGTGGTTTGCAATTCTGGTAGTTGCAAATGCATGGTTCTCTCTCAGATAATTGTATGCAGTGGTTTTGAGGTCTTCTTTACCCACATTCCTGGGTTTCTACATAAATAGATACTGCTGAGGCAAAAAGAGGTGAATGCTCTGCAATGGTATTTGAAGAACTGAAGTTTGGGGACCAGTGCTAGGGAATTGTGTAGACTCTGGTTTTTATCATTTGGAAAGAGAAAACAGACTTATCTTTCTCTGATAGAATCTAAGCTTTCTTCTTTGCTCTTATCACTCAGGCTAGTGGGTTGTTTTTTAAGTGTTTTAAATGGATCTTTATAGTGGAAGGCATTTAACTTGGCATGAGTACTCTGCTGATCTAGAGGTAAATAAGTAACTGCATTTTGTTGCTAGACTTTTTTTTTTTCTAATTATTCAGGTGGAGTTACTCAACAGTGTGCATAAGAATTCCAAACAATGAGATTTTCAGCCTGTGCTATATGCTTGTGTGGTATCCTCACTGTCCTGAGCTGGTTAGTATAGCAGTTGTGAAAAGCAAACTTTAACTACGCTTTTGGTGCTTCATGCTGCTTTGAGGGTTGAACTGACACGTCAATGAGACCTCAGTTCAGTATACAGCCTTGGCTTTGTAAGCCCAGACTTTCCTTTTAGAAAATCTGAGAAGTTAAGAATGGCAATGACTAAAGGCAGGGTGTACTCTCTAGGAAGGACCTATTCATGCCCTTAGTCCAGGCTCACAAAGTGCATAGTCACAGTGAATGAAAAGTAGCTATTTTCTTTATTGGTGATGGTGGGCAGGGGGAAGAAATAGAGGCATCCTTTTTTTTCCTGACTCTGTGGTTAAAGACTGTGTTTTAGGGAGTGTTAGCAAAGGGTATAATACAGCATGTCTATAATTGCAGTATGCCAGTATAGCAAATTACTCCCTGTGCTTGTTCCTCTACAAACATATGGCTTTCCTTTCCTTGCCATGTCACTTGGTTATAGATCCTCACGGTGGAAAACTCCATTATGATTTGTTATTATGATTACTTTTATTGAGTACCAAGCACTGATGTCCCTCTCCATCAAGAATTGCAACCAATTACATGGAGTAGCAGGGCAGTATTATTGCTGCCTCTTTGTTCAATATCACTGCTCTCTTTCTGCTCCTACCCTCTCACCTTAGGCAGCACTTAAACAGTGATGTCCTGAGCAGAACCCTGCCTGCTGGTTCATCTGCCGGGGTGATGACGCCGCTGCTGCTTGCTGAGTGATGGCAACCTTCAGGTTCAAAGTTAGCCTTGAAAAGTAAGTCATCGAATTAGTCAGGCTGGGTGTTAAATACCTTTTAAAAAACAAACAGACAAACTCTACTAGTAGAGTATCAGATTGTCCTCGCTGGTTTCTGGTCATACGTTGTCTGTGGTATCTGAAGAGCAGAAAATGGGCACTCTTGAATCAAGGCCAGAGAGCTTCTCAAGAGAAGAGCTTGGATGGCAGTGGAGGATATGATCACATTCTCTTGTTTGCCTACTGCTCTTTTTCATACTTTGCTCCTTTCCATTTTAACAGAGAGATGCATAGGGTTTTCCATTCTTTTTCCTTGTCCCTGCATGTGCATGTATGGGGAGGTGAATGAGTTTTACTTGTGTGTTGGATACTTTGGCATTAAAATATTAGTATTATTGAAATATTTTTAGCATCTTGTTGCTTAAAAGACTAGGAAAATTTATGTGGGGACTTTTCTTCAGGGTAAAGTTCTGGGGTAAAGCAGCAGAAGTCTTTTGGAGAGTTTGCTAATGACCTTCAGATGTGTTAAAATGTTGGGAGTAATTTGTATGGTATGCTTTTCATCTGAAATACAGCTACCAGTGTGTCATCATTAGCGCTGTCACTTACGGAGGTGCTCGGTGCTGGATATCTGTATCCTTATGTTTAACATACTTGCTCTGCTGTCTTTTGAAGGTGAGGAAGCACAGTGGTCTGGCGTGACAGAACTGACTCAGTGGTGGGGATGTTTAGGTGATGAGTTAAATTCTCATGGCTTTTAGGGATTTGTAAGATGGAGCCTGGTAGCCAGGGACCACCTCTCTGCTTCAGCTGCCAAGGTGTGTGCTGAACTGCTGTGCTGGGGCTGTGCTGCTTCTGGTATGGGGGTTTTAGAGCAGCAAGAGATGCTTCTATCTCCTTGTTGTCCCTATAAGGGACATAGGCAACCAGAAGTGTGTAACTGTATTGCGAAGGGGCAATGGAAGAATGACCTTCTATTGCTTTAGTACTGGTATTGTTACATTTTGTGATTGAAACGGACCTTGTTCTTGGCTCTTGCCAGTCTAATAAAGAGAAACAAGAAGCTGATGGGATTTGGAGTGGGGATGCAGGTGTGCTAGATGATGATTTTTTTTTTCTGTAAATTTGCCTCTTAATGTTTTTAGCAGAGGTTGATAAAATATGTTGATACCATTTGGGAAGAAAGAAAAGTTCATGTTGATCTCTGCCTCTAGGAGAAAAAAGGTACTGCACCTTACAGATGTCCAGATGGGGTCTGCCCTTGTTCTGATGTGTCTGGCAGGTAACTTCAGAGATTTAGGGCTTCCATAACTGAATGGCCTGAAGGAGAGCTTGTAGTTACTATCTGCAGACTGCTGGGAGTGCCAGACTAGCAGTGATAAGGTGATGGCTTTTGAAATGGGCAAACTGAACGATAAGCTGTGCATGAAAATCACATGAATGCGCTCTCTCTCTCTGTTTTCTGGTATGTCCTTTCTTATTAATGAATGAATGAAGGTGGAAGGATCTGGATGGGGTAGTGGGTAGGGTGGGTGTTGCCAAATAATAGTACCAGCAACATTGCAATGGACATTGTCTTTGTGTTGATGACCCTGTAGTGCTGTTTGTGCTGAACATGCGCTGCTGCTGTTTGACGTCTCCATCTCTTCAGATGAGAAATGATCGTGTTAGAAATAGGGATAGGCAGTGGTCTGTCTCACATCCTGTAGCTTGACTGTCTCCCAGGGTTTTAGCTATTAGACTAGAGAAGATTTTATCAAAGTGACAAGAGGAGCTGGTAGTGGCATGGTTAATGGTTGACATTCTCCAGCCTGACTCCTTTCTCCCCCTGTAAATTAGGGCTGGGTGGATCAAAGCACTTGGATCACAAGGAGGATTATGTGGCCAGCTTGCTGGAATCCTGTACTTGCTGTGGGAGGGCATGCTGACCAAATAGCAATGTGGCTTTCCCAGCAATGCCTAAGTTTCTATAAATGGACACTGGAGCCTGAAATGAACTTTTTCTACTCACTTTGTCTGGTGTTGCCTTCCCAACCTCCCACCAAGGCTGCTCAGCTTTCTCCCTCACAAAAGCAGTTGGCTTTTGGGATATGTTATGTGGAAGTTTCGTGGAAGTTAGATGAATGACTGCAGTGTTTTTGCTGTGAGGGGCTGTCCTATGACACCCTCAGCACTTGCCCTGCAGGATCACCCCAGGATGGATGTGCTAGGTGACTGTGATAGGTCCTTGAACAAAGTATTATCTCCCAGATGAGGATTCTAGCAGCAGCTGAGGTAGTTGTCAGAGCTGAAACCCCTCTTCTACTTTGTCCTGTTTACTGTTCTTGTTTTGCTTCATTGTGTTTCTTTATCGGTAAACTGAGGGAAGGTGCATTCAAGGCTGAGAGGCCCTGACTTACTTGCATAGAGAAATAGTCTTCATCACATGGCATTACATCATATTAAGCAGTATGAGATGGTTACACAGAAGCAGAAGTGTTATGAGGAAGGGAGTTTGCTACCAGAAGAGTTTTGGTTGTGCAAGTACAGTCTGGAAACACACAGAGAGCAAAAAAGAGCCTAAGCTCTATCTTATCTTGTCACAAGGCCTGGATTACAATCTTTCCTTTCACAGCTTGGGTCCTTTCTGCTTCTTAAAGAAGCACTGAAAGAGATGTCTAAGCTGTGGTTTACAAACGTGATGACACTCTACCTGGATTTCAACAGGCTTTTTAGTTTTGTTCTCAGTGGTGTGGAAGAAGCAGAGTCTGTACATCAATCCATACAAAAGTACACTGGGTAGGGACTGGCAGCTTCTGCTTTACACAGCTCTTCACTTGGGTATTTTCAATGTTACTATAGCCTTTTGTATAGAAAGGCAGCTTGGACCTGATAGAAAGGCAGCTGAGCCAGCAGTGTGCTCTCACAGCTGGGAAGGCCAGTGGTATCCTGGGCTCCATCAGAAGAGGGGTGGCCACCAGGGACAGGAAGGTAATTGTCCTTCTCTACTCTGCCCTTGTGAGGCCCCATCTCAGGTACTGTGTCCAGATCTGGGGCCCCTAATTCAAGAGAGATGTGGAGCTGTTGGAGAGGGTTCAGAGGAGGCCACAAAGATGATCAGGGGTTTGGAACACTTCCCCTGTGAGGACAGGCTGAGGGAATTGGACTTGTCCAGCCTGGAGAAGAGAAGGCTGCAGGGTGCACCTCATTGCAGCCTTCCAGTACTTATAGGGAACATATAGACAGGAGGGGAATTGGGTTTTTATGAAGGTAGATAGTGGTAGAACAAGGAGGAATGGATTTAAGCTGAAGGAGGGAAGGTTTAGATTGGATATCAGGGGGAGGTTCTTCACAGAGAGAGTGGTGAGGTGCTGGAACAGGCTGTCTAGAGAGATGGCAGATGCCCCAACCATGGAGGTGTTCAAGGCCAGGTTGGATGTGGCCCTGGGCAACCTTGTCTAGGTCATAGAGGCTGGTGGCCCTGCCTGTGGTAGGGGGGTTGGAACTCAATGATCCTTGGGTCCCTTCCAACCCAGACCATTCTGTGACATATGCCGATGGCAAAAGATTGTGAAGCTGATGTGCAGGGTGTGAGAAGGGAGTGGGTGGCTGCTCTCTGCAGATTACAATATAGGAATTGTAGGGTCAGAAAGTTTAGTTGCCCCTGTGAAATTTCGTGGTTCCTGTGTGGGAGACACCTGTAGTTGGGAAAGGAGGGAGCACCACAGGGCAGAGCCGTGATTCACGGACAAGAGATGGGGAAGAGCCTGTGTTGTCTGGGACTTTGGAACAGATACCTCCTCAAAGGGTTTCCCTGGGTGAACTGAGATCCAGGTCCAATGCATTTAATTTCATTGGCAGAGCTGTTGGAGAGGAAACTGGCATGGGGCCTGCATATGTTGAGCTTGGTTCAAAGTTCCTTTCTCTGATACATGTAAAAACAAGGTAATGAGGAGAGTCCTTCCATTCCCCTTCATCAGGGCTTTCTTACTGCAACAAAACACACATTGTTCATATCCATCAAACTGCAACTTCTCCCTTCTCCCACCTGTCAGATGTGTCCTTTGGCCACTACCAGTTACATTCTGCATCTTTGCACTGGTTTGGACTACAGGGCAGCTAGAGTGCACTACGTGATGTCCTGATGTAGTCTCTTCTGTTACTGCACACCATGGGTGTTGCTGTACTTGGCTTGTGCGTTTTGCCTGTAAGATATTTGGAGAGACCACCTATTGTTATGGTGCTTATCTGCGATGGAAGTTTTCAGAAGAGCAAAAGCTGCAGTGTGCAGACTTGCTCTTTGGCTTTTCACCAAGAGCCCTGGCTTATCTGGTGATAGTAGCTGAGTCAGTTCTCATTATTTGAGAAATATCACAGGATTTGTTTTTAAGAACTTGGTATCTGAAGGCACTTGAATTAGAATAAAGTATAATAATAAAAAACAACAAAAAACTCCACTCCAACAAAACCATTTCTAATACTGTGTCTACAGAAGAACATCTTGCAAATGTGAAGCCCTACAGGCTTAAATGTATCTGTCAGAAAACAGATAATTCAGTATACACAGCAAGACTGACTTGTTAAAACAGTTAAAATACCAGTCGTTTTCTCCCCACAGCATGGTTGTGTCTCTGATTTTCCAGTGGATTCCTCTTCTCCACATTCCTTGGTTAATATGGGTGTTGAGGATTAGAAGCAGTGCTGGGGATTGTAAGTGAATAGTTCAAGACTGGTACTGCATCTCCCCAGCAGTCACACAAATCTTTCCTGCTAGCCTGCTTTCAGAGGCAATGGAGGAAGTGCTGTTTGAAATGGAGGGGTGGTGAAGGGAACTAGGTTGGTGTGACCTTCAGAATGCTTCTGTCAGTGGCACTGTGTGGGTGACTCAGTGTAGGGCTGCCAGGAAGGAAGTGTTTGGCATAGGTAAAGCTCTGGTTTTATTAATGCTTTTAAAACATTGAATTTGGTAGTTTCACAAATCTCTCCCAAAGAGAGGTCTGCAAGTTAGTTTCTCCTATTTCTGTTCTCCAGGCTGATCTGTGGTGGTGGTGTGTGTGAAAGATTGATACCTAGATCAAGATGAGTGTGGACCCTGTTAAAAGTCACTCTTGTGGGAGTGGAAAAGTAGAGTAGCTCCAATGGTGTGTTCACAGATGCAATGAACTCTTTTTACTAGGGGCTGGTGAAGCCAACAGTACAACGCATCAGAACGGAGGATAATCTGGCCTAGGTTGGGCAGGCCCATGCCAGTTAGTGCTAAGTGCTGAGGAAAAGGCAGTGAAAAAGGAGTGTGTCCTCCTAACTCTCTGAAGTCTTGACTTGGGAATTTGCTGAGATTGTGTTGAAATCTTAGTGCCTGAAAAGCCAATTGTATTGGTGTTTATCAATATGTAAACTTCAATTGTTTCACTGCCCATTTGTCTAAAGCAGCAGGCTGCTGGTCTGGGGTTTCATGGGATTCTTGCCTGCACTGGGTCACGTTGCTCTTCTCTCCTTCCATTCCTGAATTGAGTATTTGGTAACAGAGCAGAGTTAACAGTCCAGTGTGTTTGTGCACGAGTAGTGTGGGTTTTCTGTTGACTTGTTCTTTTGAACTCCTGAATGAATACCATCTGGTCCTGATGTTTTGTAGAAATCGGCCGAAATAAACAGATTACAATCCTCCACTGATAGTGCTTCAGATTTTTGCCATATGAAGAGGTTCTCTTGATGTGGAAACCTCTCATAAATATATCATGAACACTGATGCAAGGCTTCATTTAGATCTCCTTCTTTCTCGAATGTTCTTCCACAGTGATCATCCTTTGGTCTTACAGGCTTTCTGGCAGGCTTCCTGATTTCACTGTGTTTGAAGAGTTTGACTTAGTTTGTAAAGTTGTTCCATAGATTTTTTTGGACTAATTATAATTTTACTTTAGCTTGGTCCAGCTTCGTGGCTTCTTTTAATTTGCTTGAAGGAATAATGTCCAGTTTTTCAGTTGTGTTTGGCGAGTTATGGGTGTTTCTTCAGTGTGTGTTGATGCTTGCATTTTGGATTTTTTTTTTTAACTTTACTGTAGTTCCTTTATTCTGCTCTAAAATATGTCAGTAAAATTCTCTAGGCTTACACTAAGCCCTTGATGCTGTCTTAATGCTGCTTGCATGCATTTAATTTCTTTGTATTTTCATTTTAATTTCCTTTTAACAGCTTCCTTTCCTTTTAGGCAGCTCCCTCTTGTGAGTTAAATATTGCCATAGTGCTTTGGAGGATGGTGTTTTTTTCCGTGATTGCTGCAAGGAAGCTCTAATTTGAGTGCAGTGCAGAACCATTCTGTAATATTGATCATGGTCACACTGTGCTGCTCTAGGGTCTAAATTACAAATTGTGCTGCCTCTTATAGGTTCTCCTCAGAAAAGAGTATTTATGGAATCCAAAAATGCAGTCTCTGCATCATCCCTGTCATGATGCTTATTTAGCCTGCAAGGGTATGGTTGAAATTTCTCACTGTTGTATTTTTTCTGCCTTTGCAGCACCTCACTCTTTCTATCTTTTAACATTTTAATTGACCTTTTGGGTTTGGTGGTCTTCTCTGTCTGTATTTGTGCTTACTTAAGAGAATTTTATAGGGCTTCAGTATTCCTGTTGCTGACTCTTAGTTTTATTTAAGGTAGAGACCATTCCATCGATCATTCATTTACCATTTTTATGCTGATATTGCACTGATTATCTTCCTTCAACAGACCCTTAGTATAGAAACAGCTAAACTTATATTAGATGTTGCATTTTCCATGTCAAAACTTAAGGTACTTTTATACCATCTTACTAGCCACCTACTCTTGGTATTGCTGCCTGTTCTTGTATACTCTTGAATATGATATTGTTGGGACTGGTCCCTGGTAAAATTCAGGTAGGAAATATATTCCTTCTATCCTTTATTGGCCTTTAAAGATTCAGTCATCTGAACAGTGCAATTTGCCATAGTTGTTGACTTCCCTGGTATTCTGTTCAAAGCTTACCCCAGAGCCTTCTTAAAGTGCCAGCAGCCTGGATCCTGAGGAGAGCTTGTCTGAGACCAGGGTGGTGTTATGAGGTGTGGATGTGGGGACACTGAAAGATGTACCGAATTTTAGCTACTAGAGCCTGTCTGTATAGGTCACCAAGAAGCACCTAAGACAGGAATCTACATGCTTTTTCCAAGAATGAAATGGTGATAAGACAAAGGAGCAATCTCAAAAAATCTTGTTTAATAAAGGGTAGAGGGGCATATTTGAGACCTGATATGTAAAAGGTAGTAGGACTGGAAATGAATGGAAAGGAGCAAAGTTGAGAGTCTTTTCTTGAACTTAGGGAACACTAAGGAGATAGGAATGAAGCCCAGCGTGTCTGTGTCCTGTGCTGAGCAAGGCACATGGGAGCCACAGGCCTGCACTTTGGCCACAAGCAGGGCAAAATAAACATCCTGTGGAGACAACAAAGCTGCTGCCCTCTAGGACTGATCTCTGTGAGCATCTGGTAGTCAGCGCATGTCAGGGAGCAGCGGACAGTGTGGAGTGGGAGAGCAGACCTGACTCACTGTGATGAGAAGCTGGGTCTAGGCCATGTCTGAACGAAGTTGAGCTCTGGCAAGTTTAGTCCTGTGTCAGAGGCTGCCTGTGCTGTGTGGTTGTTAGGAAAGTTTAATCTTCTTCAATGTCTCTTAAGTTTCCTCCTAAACTTTCAGTCCTTGGTTTGCCATCTGGGACAGCACAACTTGTGTTTGTCCATGGTCCACTTAACCAACCCCTGAATGTTCTCATTCCTAACAGTGTGCTGAAGTGGTGGGACATATCGGTAATCTCTTGGTGACTCTTTCCATCACTACCCTGAGATGTTCCAGCACCAAGAATGACCTTAGCTCCAATGTCTTGACCCAGGCCATTGCAGGTCCCAGTGGAAGGGAGTGTTTGACACATACGTTTGGCTAGATATGGTTAAAAGTTGCTTGTTTGTAAGCTAAATAGGGTGTCTGAGACTAGAGGATAGCTCTGTTTATAACCATTCTTTCTGTCTCAAAAATCCACCAGCTGGAGAAGAGAGGGGAGTTTGTGGGAAGTTTCCTAGGGCTGGATGACACAAGCTGATCTCAAATCCCAGGTATGGCACCTGAAATGTATTTGTTCTGTGACCTTGATCCTGGCCAGTATGTGGGTTTTCCAAAAATGAGTCCATTGGGATCCAAGAAACAGGGACGTGTCAGAGGAAGCATGCAGAAAGCACAAGGAGTTTTTGCTAGAAGGCAGCATGTCTGAGCTTATGCCTGGGTTACAGGGCTCCTGGATCCTTCTGCTCTATATGCTGACATGCTTGGATGTGGTTTGTGGACAGCATAGCCTTCATCTTTTTTAATCTTTGCTTTCTGTATCTGAAGAGTAATTGACCCTTTCCAGGAACTATGAAGATATCAATTGCTGCAGAATCATTGTGTTGGGCAGCAGTTGTCTAGGAGTGCTTTTCAATCATCAGTGAGGCATAAACATTATCCTCTCCAGTCTGTTATCCTGTACAGTGGGTCATGGTGGTGCTAATTGATTTCTGTCAATCTAATATTTCCTACAATGAAACAGTAAATGCAACTGACTGTATCCTCATTTCCATGTTTTGCAAGCTCCCACATCTCTCTTAGTGTGGTGAGGGCAGTGGCTCTATAGAGGCTATATTGGTGTAGCATGAATAACCACTCTGGGTGGGACTTCTTTTACGCTGCTAGTCAGCACTGGCTTAGTTAAGACTGTTCTGGTACTGTTTGTGCTTTTCTGTCTCTGGAAAAATGGTACAGCCTGCAAAAATGTTGGAAATGGAAATGGGAGTGGCTGCATGGCCACCTAGCATCTCCCTTGGGTGCTTTCTCAGTCCATCCATCTATTGGAGGCTCTTGTAGACTGTGAGAACACAACAGCAAACAAGCTTAAATCAGGAGATACATAAAAAGAGGATGTTGCTAAACAAGAAATTGCTTTTGCCCCAAGCAGGGGTGAGTGTGCAGAACTTTGAAAGCAAGAGCTCAGCCTGAGAATGGTGCTTTTTCTGATGTGTGAGAGGGCTGCACCTGCTGGGAAGGTAAATACACAGTGCTTGGGAACCAAATGGTGATTGAAACTCAGCTACAGTTTAACAGAAAGGAGGGAAGGTGGCTTTTGTAGGCTCCTCTTGTGTTTAAGAGTACTCACAAATGTGCTGAGTGCACTTTGGCTTCCACTTCATGAAAAAAGGAGTGTGCTCCTAAGTACTATAGGAGCTTTCTTCTCTCTTCTATTTGATGTTGGCACTGAAGTTCTGTGTCCCTGTTAGTTCCACTTATCAATGTGGCAAAGCTAGTGCTGCTGTCCTGTAGAAGCAGCTGTGGAGTTAAAAACCCCAATGTTCTCACTGAAGTATGTACTGCCCCTGCTGAAGCTCCTCAGCTGGCCATGTGGGGCCAAAGCTGCAGGTTTTTCTTCTTGCAGCCTTTCAGAGCCAAGCATTTAATTCAGGGACAGTTGCCAAGCTCCGTCACAAAACCTCAGTGTTTAGGATATATGCCATCAGCACCTCCTTCACTATCAACCTGTCAAAGATACTTTTCTAGGTTGTCCTAATAGTCATAGCCTGAGCCTTGTCTTGGGAGGAGACTCTTTAGGTCATAGAGTGGCTGAGCCAGATTAGTATCTTGCTTGTTAGGAGTGGGCTAGTTTCTGTCCCAGCCCTTGTACTTGTCTGGCTGGAAATAAGTTGGTTCAACTTGCTAAACCAGCAAAGAATTGTTGGACTGCAACAGTCTTGTTTTCTGCCATTTTCAAAGAGTCAAATTGGATTACTGGGTGATCAGGCCAGCACCAGAGCAGGTGTGAGGTAAGGAGTGGGACGAGTGTGTGGACAGGAACATAATGGGCATGGGTGAGGACTGGGAAAGCAAGACCTCGATGGAGGCAGGTATTCATTCTTCTCAATTCTATTGTAAAACCTTGCCTCGAATATCCCGAGAGATGAGTACAGTGGGTAGACCTCTCTTCTGGCCTAACTACAATGAGTAGTTGGCTTTTATCTTTTCATTATTGGGTAGTAAAGGAGATTTTCACCTTGGTTGTGAAATTGGATTAGGCTCAGTTGAGCCTTTACTGGGCATCAGGGGACTAAGCTTGTGGGGTGGAGGCAGTGTTGTGGTTCCATGTTACACCTCTTTTTGTCACCTCTCTCTCTTGCTCAGCTTGGCATTGCTGTCGGCTTTCTGGTCCCTCCAGTTCTGGTTCCCAGTGTGGAGGATGTGGAGAAGCTGGCCTACCACATCAGCATCATGTTCTTCATGACTGCAGGCGTGGCAACAGCTCTATTTATCCTGGTCATCATAGGTAAGGAGGTGGGAACGTGCACATGAAACCGGGTGGGACTGAGAAGATCAACCTGTGTGTGTGAGAGGTGTCTCTGCTAGGAAATGGCTCAAGGAGTCATCTAAGGATGTGTCCTAGCATGCAACTGATGAGGTCATGCAATATCATGTCTTGCTGCTTCAAACTCTTCATGATCATTGCATGTAGAAGGTAGTATANCCAAGAGGGGAAAAAAAAAAAAAGATAACCAGCTATAAGTGGAGAGAAGAATTAAGGGCAGTAGCAGGATACCAGAGGTGCAGTTGCTGGATTAAAGGTGTGAAGTGGAAGCTAGATCTTTAGTGTGAAAGGTTGTCATGCTCACTGGTGAGCAGAGCTTGTTTGCTGAATTCCATATAATTTTTAGTTTATAGTCCCGTCTTGCCAGGTTGTTTGCGTTGCCTGGTGGCTGAATCAGATGTAGACTTAGGAGATACAGGACAGGGAGTAGACAAGGTACAAAAATATCTGTCTAGCACCTGGTACAGCAGTGTCACCTGTAACCCGGATTTCCGGATGCTACTTTCATGCTAGTTAGGGACAGCAGATAGCTTGGCTGACCTAAGAAGTGCCAGGTCTGAAATAAAACCTGACCTAGGTCATTGCTCTGCAGGCCACCAGGCCACCTTTGCCATATGGCTTTTCTCATTTCGCTGTTGCATTTGTAACTCTGTGCAACCCTTCTGCAGCTGGCTGACCATCCTCCTGGAGACAAAGGCATTATTAGTGCAGAGAACTCTTGGCACTACTGGACACTGCCTACACTGAAAGCTAACTGAAAACATGGTGTTTATCCTGTGCCTGGAGTTATTGTTGGAGAGACCCTGTTCTGTCCTGTACCTGGATAAGTTTATCTATGGAGATCAAAGCTGAAAGACTGTGTGAAAGTGTGTTTGTGCACTTGGTTTTACTAGACTGTCCCCTGTCCCTCAAATGGCTTTACCCACAGCATGTGCTTCAGCTCCCTGACTGCACAGTTACAAATAAGGGTATTTTGTGTCTGGTTTCAGTCTTCAAGGAGAAGCCCCTGCAACCTCCGAGCCGAGCTCAGGCCTTGATCCGGTCAAGACCAACAGAGGAGTATTCTTACGTGAAATCAATCCTCCGCCTGCTCCGCAATGTCAACTTTCTACTGCTTATGGTCACTTACGGTAAGTTCTGGCCTTTCTTTGGAGCGATTATCACCGCTGGACATGCATCGCTTTTGCTTTTCCTTCCTTGTCTGTGCTCTGCCATGACCGCAACTGGCCTGACTTGTTCTAGGAGAGCATAAGGATAGCTGTGCTGCCACCCTAATCTCCAGCAGTGGTTACAAGCAAATGCTTAGGAGGGGAACAAAAGCAAGACAAGCACACAGAGAACAACATGCCCTTACTACTGTTCTCAGAGTCCTTGACTGTTTTTCTCTGCAGGGAATTCCCTTTCCCTGTGTAGGGTTTTTGTTTGTTTGTTTGTTTTTTCCTAGTCTGTTAGACTAGTTCATTGCAAGTAACTAAATACTTACCTGAGCAAAATATGGAGCTGTGTCTGAGTGCAAGCTGCAGCACTGAGCAGAAGTCCTTTCCCGAGGCAAGGGAGGGGCTGCCAGGTATCCCAGTGGATGTCATGTGGAGCACGCAGATATGCAGACTGCATCAGCTTCCTTGACAGTCTCTACCAGGCAAACAGAAGGAAGGACTGGAGAAAATCTTCTTTTGCTATCTCTCCTTGCACACTGGGTTTGGCTGCCTGCTTCTCTTCCGTAGTCTTGGTTTGTTTCTTTGAGGGCAGTGTGATGTGTTGAGTCTGTTCCTGATGCTGAATTGTCATACAAAAAAGTGTTTTTCTCTTTTTCAGAAAGGCCACTGCCATCTGTGCCTTGCTGCATGATAGAATATGCGGTGGCCAGCTAGTCTGCAGGGATTTCTGTCCTTGCTTCCTGCCAGCTTGCTGTGAGAGTTACTAAACAGTGATGAAGTTCTGTGTTTCAGTGATGGATGAGCAGACAGGTTGGAGAGAGTGAGTGGAAGCGAGCAGCTTTGTACCTGCTGAGGCTGCTAATAATCTTTGGGGTTGTTGAAACTTATTCTCTTGTCTCAGTGCAGTAGTCTTCTAGAAGTGCCCCTCTTAGAGTGTGCTTAAACTCTGCTGGTTTGTATGTGTTTGTTTTTCATGTCCTCTCAAAAAGTGGAGATAGAAAAAATGGTCAGGCAGACTCTGCCAAAAGTTGGACTGTCATCTGCTCAGTTCACACTTATACCCTCCAGGGAAAAGAAAGGGGAAAGCCTTCATTCTAACAGGCGTAAACAAGTCTGAGAGGAGGGCTCTCATGATAAGGACCATGTTTAGAATCTGACCACCCTGGGATAATTCCCTTCTGGCAGTCACAGACAATGTGGAAATGCTGTCTGTGCATTTATTCCTCTGTATCAGTCTCATGTCAATCTCCAGCTTGACTAGAGATGGTGACTGTTACTCAGAGAGGGAACTTTGAAATGAAACTTTTTTTGTTTTGTTTTTTGTTTTAACTAGTCAGGCTTCAAAACGGGGAAAGTTTTTCCTACTGAAGCCAAAAGTTTGCCAAGATTTAAGATCTGCAGCAGCATGAGTGCAACTGAGTCATACTCCCTAGCTAGCACAGAGATACCTTCAGCCTCTCTTAGCTTTTGTATTATCATTAGTGTGTGTCAGGGGAGAGAGGGAAAGCTGCTTCTTGTTCATCTCCCTTGGCTGTAGAAAGAATGGGGGCCTTGTTAGCAGCCCTGACAGGATGGTAGATCAGAACAGTTCTGCAAACCTCTAAGGTCTTGATATTGGTGGCACTGCAGTTATATCAGTGCAAGTGAACTGTTTTTTTTTTGNGGGGGGGGGGGGGAATCCTCAGGCAGCCTTTTCCCAAAGGCTGCTGATGTTGCTTCCATAAAGCTGAGGCATAACATGGAGTGGGCATTAAGAAACTGAGTTTATTGGGTTGGGCTCTGCTCTAGAGAGCATGTTGCTACTGGGAGGCAATAGGCAGGATAAGAGTGGGAAAGGCTGTTAAAGTGGGAGCAATGAGACATCCCCAAAAAATCAGCATTTGGAAAGGTGATGGATGTTGCAAGGCAGTGAGATATGCATAAGGAACCATTGCCCTGAAGGATGATGAGAGTGAAGAAGAGGGAAACCAGTAGTCTTGGCATGTTGGTGATAGGCTGCTTAGCTGTAGAAGACTGGTTCTAGTCTGAGTCTAGTCTTAATAAGGGCTCCTTTTGGAGCTGTAGGCAATAAAGTTCCCCTTTATGGCCTCTGTAAGATAGAGGAGACATTGTGAAGTCTCAAAAATGTATTCCTGCAGCACGTTACAAGCAAACTCTACTAACTAGCTAATGAAAAAAATGGGACTGGACCTTCAGGTGTCCTGCTCCCAGTTACTACTTCTGGTTTTCCTCATCTCTGTGGGCAAATGGGCACTGTCTCACCGGAAACAATCCTGGCCTGTTTTATGGGCATTCAAACATCTGTAATTCACAGAGAAGCTTCACTGAGCAACTGTGACATGTTAAATGCCTACAACTTTTCCAGCCCTTACAAATGCAAATTCGGCACATTGTCTTGATTCTTAGAATATTTTTGCCTGACTGGTGCCAAGTGTTGCTGCCAGTTCTGCATTGCTTTCAGCCCAGCTTGGGAGCAGGGGCCTTTCTCTTGGAAATCACACACACCACAGAGCTGCTGTGAAGCTGGCGTACTAACAGCATCAGTTACCAGAGCGCTGTCTGGCTGTCCTCACAAGGTTGCTGCCCTCTTGGATGGGCAAATAGAGGTACACAAATGACTGGTCTATGTTTATGCACAGCTTTGAAGCAAAGCAGTAGTGGGTAAAAGGACACTGCTGATCAGTTGCACGCCCATGTCCTGGCACTGCAGTTTGTGTTGTCTCCCAATGAGCAAGGTGCTCTAGTGGTGGAGATACGATGTAGCTGAATTAGGCTCTTGGGGGCTGTTCTGTCATAGCCAACTGCTGCAAAGAGCCAGCTTTCAAGGCTGAACGGCGCCTCCTTGCTGTGAGATCTCCAGCTGGTCTCCCCTTCTCTGCTGACCCTGCTGGAGTGTCCAGCTTTTCTCAGTAGCTCTTGGAAGGCGCTGGGTGGATTCTTCTTGCCTAAAGGGCATGTCACTCAGCTTATTAGCCTCTCCTGCAACCTCCTGACACATGGTTTTGGAGCAGGCAATTGGCTTATTTGAGATCACTTGCATAATCTGTTCTCTGTGCCACGATGCTGTGGAGCAAGCTCTGCTTAACATTGTCAGAGATGGGGTGTGAAGAAAATGTGACATCCCCTCCAGCTTCCAATCTCATGGCTCCTTGACGTGTTTAATGAGCTGTGTAGGGTCATTGAGGGTCCCAGTGGAGGAGTTGGGTTAGGGGCAGGATCAACTGAGTACTTCAGGGTCAGGGGAGCTGGGCCTATGGGAGCTCAGGGTTTTGTTCCCTTTGTCAAAGCTCCGCCTGGTAGACTGCACTTCTGTGTCGTGTATTGTGATGTTTCTGCTTTTAGCTTGAGCCTGAAAGAGGAAAAGTAGGAAGTGAGAACTTGACACGTATCTGTTCTGTCAGGATTTCAGGCATCTGTGACAGGGTGTTTAAGCCCATGCCTCCTTATGGAGCCTATAGATGTGTGAGCTGCAGCAGTGAAGTTTGTGTCCCCACCCCTTCCCCCATCAGGATCACTGAAGCCTTGAAAAGAAACTAACTGCCAATGTAAATGACTTTCTGAGAAGAAAGTTATACAGACTGTTACAGACCTCATCCACCTGGGGAAGGTTTCTTGGTATCGCTCAAGGTGAGAGTCTAGCTGTTGTGGTACTGATGGTCCAGTGCTCATGTAGATGTTCTTGTCTACTGTGAGCAAAGCTCTTGGGTTTTGAGTCCTTTGGGAAGGTGTTTAACCCAACTAGAGTTGCATGTAAGCTGGAGCAGTGTCTGAATGGGGCTTGACCAGTATCACCCCAACAGTTTCCATTCTCACCTTGGGTGATACTTAGAAACCTTCACCAGGTGGCTGATGCCCATAACAGTTAACCTAACTTCCCTTTTAGAAAGACAATTACTTTCACAGTTGTTTTTAGGTGGTGGTTTTTTTTTTTTTAGGCTTCAGTGATATCTTATAAAGTGCAAGACTTTTCCCATGCAGACACAGACCCCAGGTGCTTGGGGGAAGTGCTGTCTGTGCTTTACCATCAACTCAGCTCCTACATGCCTTCTGGTGTTTCTTGACTGGGAGAGGATGTTTTTTACTGTCTCTCAGCAGAAAGAGTGATTTAGGCTCTTCTCTCTGAGTAAATGGCACAGGTCAATGGCACTGGTGTTAATTAAATCCCAGATCCTTGATAGAAGTGCGATGTTGAGGCAGGTGCTTTTGCAGTATTTTACCTTAGCTGAGGTGAGGACAAACTCTAATGCTAAAGATGGAACTGGCTCTGAGGGAGGGTTGAGATTACGGAGGACTTGGAAGACTTTTCAGTACCGGAAATGTGCACAGCCCTTAGTCTAGCTGCTAAGGTAAGAAGCATGCCGAAACTGCAAGGTGCTTCCTCTTGCATTCTGACATCTAGCTGTCCTTAGAATCATCATAGAATATTCTGAGTTGAAGGGGCTCATAAGGATCACAGAGTCCAACTCCTGGCTCCATACAGGGCTAGACAAGTCAGAGTATGGGACTGAGCACGTCGTCCAGATGCTTCTTGAACTCAGTCAAGCTCCGTGCTGTGACCACTTCCCTGGGGAGACTGTTCCAGTGCCTGACCACCCTCTCAGTAAAGAACCTCTTTCTAATATCCAACCTAAACCTTCCCTGTTGTAGCTTCACACTGCTGGTCTGCATTTCTTTCAGTAATCTGTTTAGCCAGTCTGGCTGGCTCTTCTGAGACTTGGCAGCATCGTTATGGATTTCGGCTCCCAGAGATAATCTCTGTCTGCATTTCTAGCCTTTTGCTACCAAGCAGGAGAATAGCCAGCTCTGAATGTGCTGCATTTTTATCCCCCTCTCAGGTCTGAATACAGGTTGCTTCTACGCCCTGTCCACTCTGCTGAACCGCATGGTGATCCATCACTACCCAGTAAGTGCATCCAACCTCATGGTCCTCTGATGCTTGCTGTTGTCCAGCACTGGCTGCCAAAGAAAAGTCTGTAAGAAATGCAATGCCACAGCACTTCTGCCTGTCTGGCATAAGTTGGCTAGCTGGCAGGAGAGCATCCCTTACTTTAGTTCTTCACACCACCCTGTGCAAAAGTTGGTGAGCTCTGGCAAAGACAGATCCTTTACACCTTAAATGGCAGCATTTTTTCTGAGAAATTCTTCCAGCAATTGCCTCCACTCTGTTCCCAACAGAGATTTCTACCAGGATATCTGTACTGGGAGGCTGCCCGCACTCATGCTCTGGTGGTAGGAGGGTGGGGTGCCTGGGTAGTTGAGCTACCCTAGAGCTTACTGCTGGCGTTGTGTGCCAGAGGGCTCCTTTCCATGCTGCCTGATAATGAGTGGGTCCCAATATTTGATCTGGCTCAAATCCTAACACCAGACAGCAAGCTTCATAGGGTTTATGCTGGCCCCTCTGAGAGTGTCTGTTCACAGTGGTCAGTGTTTGCCTTTTTCTCTGGGCTGACTCAGAGAAATGTGACAAGCCACTTTCCTTCATGGGCCAGAATAGGCCACTATCTTGGCTTGTGGTGGGCCCGAAGTGTTCTCTGAAAGACTAGCTCTGGTTAACGTGTTACTGGCAGAAGACATGTGGGACACTAACTTTGGTCTCTTCCTCTCTGGACTCTTTGCGCTTTTCTTGTTTGCTATGACTTGGCTCCTGCATTTGTGTGAGAATCGTGTGTCTTGCTGCAGGGGGAGGAGGTGAATGCTGGCAGGATTGGACTCACCATTATACTGTCGGGGATGGTTGGAGCTCTGATCTCAGGCATCTGGTTGGACAGGACCAAAACCTACAAGTAAGTCCCTCGTTTGCCTCTGTGCCCCTAGTGAGTCTGCTTTTCCTCCACACTGTGCAAGGAGGAACCCTGTGCAGTTGCAATTCAGCAGTCCAGGGGCTGAATGACTGGGAGGACTTTGTAAGGGAAAAAAGAAGGGGATGAAAAAAAAATTGTTCAAAATCCAATTAGTTTAAAGTGAAGTTTGGAGCTGTGTGTTAGCCTGCACAGGGCCCATACAAAGTGTGGTTCTAGCAGTCCCTAGGAAGGCATAGGGAGAGGAAGAGATGGCCCAGCAGCTGCTTTGTTAGGGATGAGAGAGTTCTTGGCACAAGCAGAATCAAGACTGTACCAGGCCATTTCTCAGCCCTTACAAAACAGCTTCTGTGAATCTTTGTCTGGCTTATTGAAAGGCACATTGAATTCAGTGCCCAGAGGCTTTCTTTAAGGGTGTGTTGCTGTATTTAGAGCAGGCATAAGGGGTATTGGGCTTGTGGGTGAACAATTCTGGGTTTGCTGCCTGGTAGGTTGGGAAGTTGGATCTGGCCAGTGTACTCTGCCATCTGCAAAGGGACATCTAAGAGTCTTTGGGTGTCCTGCAAGTCCCAGTCCTCAGATCTCACTGACAGACTTCTGTAGGGTGTCTCAGGATAAGGAGAGCACCCTTCCTATCTTATGTTGGGGTATGTGTAGTCAACTTTTCAGTTTCCCTGACGGCATTGAGAAGTGTGAATTAAACTGTTGCCTGAGCAGGTTGGGTGAGAGAGGGCTTTGCTGGTGATGAACTGAAAGTAACTTTGGAGTTCTCTTCCTTGCAGCAGCTTTTCAACTGTGGGAGTCCCACTGCCATTATCCTACCTGGTGTTTTGGGCCAGAACAGCATACTGTCATTGTGGACAATTTAGATGAACCTGACTAGCTGGGCTAGCAGCTTCTCTGAAGTGACCTCTGGCCCTAGCTGTCCAGTACAGAGGTCAAAGATAGAGAGGAAATGGGCTTGTTGAACAAGAAAGAGTGGTAGCTGATGACTCCTGAGGTGCTAGGGAAGAGGAGCAGATGGCTAGTACAGAGACTGCCAGGTCGCTTGTTGCTGTTCCTAGGTCATTGTGTGTCACTGAGTAGCTGTCATTTGGCAGTCCTGGGAAATGGAAACACAGATGTTGGAACTGCTCAAGCTAACTGCAGTGTAACTGGTGCCTTTTTCCAGCTTGGGGCTAGAAGTAAGGTAGCCTCAACTGGCACTCCTGGGATGGATGGATGGATGGATGGATGGATGGATGGATGGATGGATGGATGGTCTTCCTGATTCTCCTTAAGTGGAGCTAGCTTGCAGCATGAACGCTGAAGAGCTTTGCAGGTCATCTGGCAGAGATGAGACTTGAAATCTGATAGAATGGGAAGGGCCAAGTGTCGGGGGAAGCGGAACCCTGGATTGGTTCAATGGCCCCTGCTTGTTTGGAGAGACCATGTAGGTGGGCAGATCTGGTTGAGAATGCAGAAAAATAGGGCTATGCCACATACAGAAATTATTTAGCAGACCCCGGGGAATACTTTGGGATAGATTTAGCCTCAGGTGAGGAAAAACACTGCTGAGAATTTGTTCTCCATTGAAGCCCACAATGTGGATTTCTGTGGAACTAGCAAAATTTTTCTGAGTGTTACAGCGTCTTTATTTAGCCTCATTTAAAAGCCTATTTACAAAAAAAAAACCCACAACCAAACTGTCAAGATGCCAGATGTTCTAGGTAGGTACCCTCCCCCTTCCCTCCATTGCTCAGATAGTGTCAGAACGAAATGGTAAGCACATGAAAATCAGGACGGAAAGATGTCAAGTCCTTTTTTTAGACAGCTTGGAGAGAGAGGGAAGCAAATCAATGGGAAGCAGCTGCGACTGAGGGAAGCAGGGTGAAGTTAATAACAGAAGGAATTGCAGAGCTCTACATGTGTGTTTGATCTTTACTGTCCCATCAGCAGTTCCCTGAAAGGGCTAGGCTGTGCTAAGTCAGGCTTTCCCCATCTGTCATGCTCAGGCTCCAAATGGCCTTGCATTCTTGCTTTTATTTGGCAGACAAGTCCCTGCAGAAGCCCCTGCACTGTTCTTATTTTTGGAATTAGCAGGTATAGATTTGACGCAACAAATTAGGTGAGTTGTGTTGTGATGAGTGAGAGGTCCCAGAACTGGGGCTGCCTCTGGGATGGCTTCTTGAGAACAGCTCACCTCTTGGAAAGAACACGTTTTGACATCAAGTTAAACAGGTGTCCATGCACATCCTCTGTATTCCTGGCTCAGAGGAGAGATGGGGTTGTGACACTAGGTATATTGGTATTTGTAGGGGAGTCTGGCTCAGAACTAGGCATCTGAGGACTGGATTAATCAGCACTTCTCTTTGTCCACACCTTACTATTTTACGGCCAGTACTCACATGGCCTCTGGTCCAGCTGCTTGCAGACAGTGCTGCTCTCTGTCATGGCTGCATCTCTGTAAGGCAAGATGTCATAAATACCCATTTTTCTGTATTGACTAGGCAGAGGATCCCAAGTGGTGTTTTAAACTTAGGTCTGTATGGTCCCAAAGTACATTAAAATTTGAGGAAGTGAGGAAAGATTTGGATATTGGAGAATGGGACACTTGGGCCTCTTTCACTGAAAGGTGAAGGTTCTCTTAGGCTAGCCTAGCCTGGCCTGCAGTTTGGATCATCTTCTAACCTGTTTCCAGGTTAGTCCTTCTGTAATGGATATGCCTTTACCCTGTCCTGCCCTACATCTTACATATTAAATATTATAAATAAATAATTAACCAAGATTGTCCTTTCTTGGTGACCTTCATACAGGAAAAAGCGGCATAAAACTGAGTGCTGAAGGATGAGGGAATTGTGAAAACCTAACCATCCCTCTCCAGTTCTCCAGAACTGGACACCTCAGTGTCTTCAGCAGTTGAGATCCTTCTGGGAGTATAGGGACAGGGCCTTTGTTTGGAGTCTTGTGCAGACTGGAATGCGCCATCCTCATGGCAAAGCCTGTGGAGTACATCTATTACCCCAGCCCATACAGCAGAGTGCTCTAGAGCTGCACACAACACCCCAGTGAGCAGACAAAGCTGTGGCACACTCACCAGCCCCACTGCTCCTTTTTCAGATGTTTCTTGACTCTAGTGTTTCTACAGCTCTGTGTGTCTTGTTCTGTTCCTTTGGATTTCCTCAACCAAGTGACCTTGTGAGACACAGCTGTCCTGGGCCATACTCTGAGGCTGAACAGCAGGAGTTGTGCTCTCTATTTCAGTCCTATTTCCTGCTGGTGCTGGTCCTGGATGGCTTTTTCTCCCAAGGTCTTTCTTTTTTAGCAGTTCCTCATGTGAGCTCTTTAATCTGCCTCTTCAGAAGGGTGGGGAATGTGGCTGGGAGGGCAGAGGAATGTCAGGGCAGCTTAGGTTCACCTAGGTGCCAAGTATGTCAGCTCCTTTATGGACACCCCTCTGGTTCTCATGGTTCTCTGGTTCAGGCACCTTGGCAGCTGGTGCCTTCATAGGTTTGCTTCCACATCGGTGTGCTGGGCGTCTTTCCCATCCCCAGAGCACAGAGGTGGGTTAACCCTGCTTGTCCTAAGGTGATGCATCCAGATGCGGAACTTCCAGCCTGCACTGACTGCACTAGTCAGCCTGTTAAGGAGACTGGCCATACCTGTTCCAGACAATGCTAATCGTCAGTCCCTGTAGGGCCATCATGGGAACAGGTTTCTAAAACAACAATATGATGAGTGAATGCCTCTCTGAATCTTCTTCTCTTCCTTTGTGCTTTTATCTCTTCCATAAGATGTTTATAGCTGTGATAAGAGGATTATTGAGCAAAACTGGGCATTCTTCCATGCCCTGCTGCCCCTGGGACCACAGAGCATTCTTCTTGTCCTCTAGTGAATGTGGTGGCAAAGGCCACCTCTTGAGAAACACCTTCCTTTGTTTTCCTGTGCATCACTGTTTACCAGTGTCTCAATTAAACCCTTTTCAAAATGTTGGGTCTTGCTTGGACTGCTAGGCACTAAATCTTCTTCGGTGTCATCAGTGGTGTGCTCAGGAGAGCAAGGTCTTGCTCAAGTCTGGCATAGCAGAAGTCTGCTTGTGGGCTGTTCCCTGCAGCAGGAGTTGCAGTCAGGTTAGGAGCTGGGGCTGGGTTAGAGGGCAGCCAAGCACTGCATGGCTTCAGGGTGCTTCCTGGTGTGTGATTTCTGCAGGACTCAAGCCTGCAGCCTTGTTCTTATGAAACTGACCATTAAGTTTGGTTTTGTGTGGTTTGTTTTTTTTTTTTTCTCCCTTTTTTTTTCTGCCGGAGCCTGATAAATCAGGAAGGTCA
This sequence comes from Heliornis fulica, assembly GCA_013399135.1. Taxonomy (NCBI): domain Eukaryota; kingdom Metazoa; phylum Chordata; class Aves; order Gruiformes; family Heliornithidae; genus Heliornis; species Heliornis fulica. Next base: position 101,457 of record VXBZ01011306.1, on the reverse strand, counting down.
GTGGAGAGAGCCTGGTTGTCTTTTAGAGCTAGCTACTGTGGGATACATGATATACCCATGGGAAGGTCAGTTTTCTCCATTTTTATCCCTTGCTTAGTTCTGCAGTCCCAATGGAGAACACCTTCAAGAGCTGCCTGCTTCTCTGAGCTGGCCCGCTCTGTTCTCAGGGGGTTGCGTGTTCTGGGAACTTCTTTTTTGCAGCTTGACTAACAACATAGTATCAATGTGAAACCAAGTCCTGACTACATCTGGTCACTAACTTATTTGTCACCTTTGCCTGGAGGTGAGGGGCAACATGCAACGGTTGGCAACTGTCTCAACAGAGTGAATCAGATACAAACTACTCAGTATATTTGAATGGTAAGCCTAGGAAACTGGGTGAGATTTTGTGGATTTGTCCTGCTGAGGCAAAAAAACTGACTGTGGAGAGAAAAAAAACCCCAAACCCTTATGTGTCATGTGTGCCTGTTGACAGAGACCAAGGTTCTTGGGGCGACAGCCACCTCTTGGAGGCTTGCACCATATTTCAGTACTGACTGTTGGGTAGTTTGGACACTCCTGTTTGTGGGAGTACCCAGTTCAAATTTGGTATGTGAAGCCCAGGGAGCTGTAATTCTGGCCTTGAGCCCCTTTCCCAGTCAATGCTTTTCTTCCAAGGCTGCATGTCAAGGGGTGAACGATGCTGGCCATGTAGCAGCTCTCTGTAATAGGTTGTAGCAGAAGTAAGCAGCCCCGTTACGCTCCCTTCACAAATGACTCTTTTCCTCCATGAAAGCATTAGAAAGAACATTTTTTTTCTAGAAATGATACAGCATTAGAGGCTAAGGGATTTGCCTACCCCCTTGATACAAAACAAAATGACTTGTCACGGCAGAATGTTTAGCCTTTCAATGTGTTATATGTGTCTGGCAAACATTTGTAAGCATGGATTGGTAGCTGAAGTCTGAAATCAGCTTCTCAAGACTACATCTGGGTGAGAATTGACATATGAGCATGACCCCCACTGATTTCAGTCATGGCAGCAGTGATGGAGGATAGACTAGTTCTTAGCTGGAATGTTGTGTTTTTATCTGTAGTGATACAGTGTACTGGAAACACTTTATTTCCCAGTATAGTACTGGCTGCCCATTTGGGGTTGGAATTTTGACAGTGGTCATTTGCTTTAAAAAACCTAAAAAAATACCCAAAACAACCTGAAAATAGTTTGAGGTTTGGTTTCTTCAGTAGAATTCTAGGAACTGATACCAAACACATTCTTTAATGGACTAAGACTGAAATTTGATAGAAAGTATGCAAGTAGCTTGAGGTTGTACATTTAACTTCTCCCTAAAAGATAGTAGCCAAATTGTTTTGTCAATTCTGGTAATGCTATAGCAGTATTGCCACTGCTCCCCTTTGCTTTCCTGCTTGGGAGTGCAGTGTCCAAGTGGTTATAGTGCAGAGGATGCCCAAGATGATCATTTTATTTGGCTCTTGCTCTACCCACTCAAGAGGCAGGTACAGTACATGACCAGGGACCTGTCAGCCCATGGCAGGATCTGAGCCTCTTGGCTGCCTTATAGACGTGATGCCCTGACCCCACAGGGAGCAAAGCCTGCGGTGATGAAGTAGGGATGTGAAAACTTACAGGACCTGTTCACACTTCTCCTGCTGCCCTGTTGTGTGTGTGCAGGCCCTTCCTTGGCATCTGTAAGTCCAATCCCTCTATCTGGGTTAATGATGTCAGAGAGCTGCATGACTTTTTTTCACTATGTGCTGCAAACTATACTAAGATCTGTGTGCAAAAAAAAAAAGAATAGGAGGATTGGATTAAATAAAACCCTGACTCTTTTTCCTTGCAGACAGACAACACTAGTCGTTTATATCATGTCTCTAGTGGGAATGATAGCCTACACCTTCACTCTGAGCCTAGGCCACCTCTGGGTGGTCTTTGTGACTGCAGGCATGCTGGGGTAAGTGCATGAGCAGGCTGGTTTTCTCCACGTGTGAGCTGCTAGGGGATGAGGAGGGAGGCACAGCTCATGGTGCAGGAGGGATTGGGGAAAGAGACTTAGCTGCATGTGGCTCCTGCATGGTTTAAGGACAAAATGATCTGCTCTTCCCATCTCTCTCCTGTATGTGTTCTATTCGAGTCGGGGACATTAACAGGGCTGCAGCTGCCTTAAGTGCTTTCACTTGATTATCTGGAACATTTGGGAAGCAAGTGGTACCACAGCCCTGTAGATGACCAGTGGGCAGGAATGAAAAGTATGTGGGCCTATTTGACCATGCTGGGGATGATACTGTTACTTGTGGGAGATGCTGCTTTTAATGCCTTGTTCTTATGACAGTCATTAGCTCCCTGCTAACCTGGCTCTGTGCCTTGAGGCTGTGGGCAAAGGTATTTCTGGGTAGGAGGGAGACATGTGCCATAGTGATGGAGTCAGGCAGCTGTTTGGGCTGTGACTAGGCTGGGGGAAACATACCATGTGGTCAGTGAAGCATCTCAAAAGGATGTGAGCTACACTATGCCTCTTCAGCCTTTCTTCTGGCAGTTGCTGAGTCCTCTGTGTATTTCTTTACAGGTTTTTCATGACAGGATACCTTCCCCTGGGCTTTGAGTTTGCTGCGGAGTTGACATACCCAGAATCAGAAGGAACATCATCGGGGCTCCTTAATGTCTCAGCACAGGTATGTGTGCTGTTTTCCCTTTGTTTGCCTCTTTACAGGCAGAGATTAAATAGCAGCTCCCAGCCTTGACTCCTGTTTCTTGTCCATAGTTACGGTAATATACTGCAGATCTAAGCACCCTGGGACCTGTTTTTTTTAATTATGTTCCTCATGGCTTTTGTCTAGTAGCACCCATTCTATTCCTGCTTAGGAAAATCCATCAGAATGCTAGTCATCCTTGCTTTTTCCAAGACTGCTCCTAACAGCCTAGGACCTGGCTCTTCTCCAGTGAGAGATGGGATTCCGGCCTGAAGGGTCACCTGTGTTCCCATCAGCTGCAAGAAGACTTCTCTGGATCTATTTATAACTGAACTTTAGCTTTGCTATGCCAGCAGTTTGACTAACCTGTATGCTCTAATAGTCCGTTAAAGCTGTGAAGCTGTTCAATCTTCTTTAGAATAACAGTGTGGCTTTATATTTCTTTTGTAGATTTTCGGTATTGCCTTAACCATCGGCCAAGGGCAAATCATGGATCGCTTTGGGACAAAGGCAGGAAACCTCCTTCTTTGCTCCTTCCTACTCCTGGGGACTGTTTTGACAGGTAATTATTTTTTTCAGTGTTCCTATGTTATGACTCTTCCCCTTGGGCTTGGCATATGAATTTGAAGGGCTTTTGTGCATAGTGGTGCCTGTAGGAAAGGGCAGAACCCACACAGCAGTCCCACAGCAATGCTGCTGTGCTTTTTAAACCATCTGGTCTGCATTACAAAGAAGATCCAAGGCTTCTTGCCCTGGCTGCTGGCTGGGGTGTCAAAGATGCACCTTCTACATGCTGCAGTATGGAATATATATCCTACCTGTTTCAGACATGCCCTCTGCCTCATCCAGAAGAGTCTTTTCCCTTGCTCATCATAATGTGTTCCTGTCTCCTCTGGGGCCTCTGCTGCCCCTTTGAGTTCAGGGGAAATTGGTTTGGGCTCTGCATGGTGACTTGACTGCCTTCACATCTCTCTTCCTTCCTGTGTCCCAGCATTCATTAAGGCTCATCTCCGAAGACAGCAGGCCAACTTGGATAATGAACAGACAGTGAGTAAACCCCCACTTCTATCCCTGCTGTGTCCCTGCCATTAGCTCAGGACAAACCCCAACCTCTCTTCTTTCTAGGCATGGGGATGATGCTCTCTGAGTTATGATTGCAGCTGGGACTCTCTTCTCTTACCCAAACACTTCTTGCCCAGCCTGCAGGGAAGCTCCTTGCTGGCATTTTCAGATAGGTGGCTGCAATCCCAGCTCAGCCAGCCCCTGGAGCCTGTATTTACTTACTGTTTATGTTACACAGAATCTCTAGGCTCTTGTCCTCTGGGAGTTTGCAGGGCTTCACACATCTTCATGGGCAGTGCTGTGCTCACTCTTATCCCTTGATAATGCACTGATCCGTCCAGTGCTTTACCCTTGAAAAGAGCAAGGTAACTATTATTCCAGGTCCCTAGGGAGGCAGGTGATTCATCTTATCCCATGTCCTCAGCTTCCAAGTAGGGTTCAGTCTATGGGACCAGAGGAAGCTAGGTGGCAAAACCCAAGAAAGAGCTTGAGCAACTTGGCTCCCCATGAGGCTGCTTGTTCATATGTGCATACCAGTGCTCAGGGTATGATATCCCTGTGGTGTGCTTTATAATAACCACAGCCATCCATGTGTGTGAGAGGGTTTCTGGTGAACTAATTGCAGTGTATACCCTTAGAACCTCTCCCTGCAGGTAAGGGGAGGGGACTGATGGTTGGTTGAGGTTCTGTTCCTTATAGCTCTGGGCTCTGGAACATTAGGAGAGATGTCCCCTCATCATTCATGAAGCCATCAGTGACCATGACTAGCAAAGCTCAGCTCTGCTGGTTCAAGTCACCTCCTTTCATAAGGCAGTGCTGTCTTCCCTCAGATAATTTAACGGGTTCAATCTGGAGAGACCAGAATCAAAGAAGCTCTGCTCTGACCAGCTGCTCAGGAAGATGCATTTCCAAATACCTAAATATATTTTTTTTCTTTTTTTTTTTTTTTTTTTAATGATTTTGCTGCTAGATGGGGGAGGGTGTTGAGACCAGAGCAAAGGTGGTACAGGTGTCATTTCTATAATCCTGAAAGCCTCTAGAACTGGCTGCAGTAAGAATCAGAAGGATCTGTATGAGGTAACTGGTCTCAGTCAGTCCAAAATGGCAGTGCACTGGCAGCTCCTTCCGTTGGAGGAGTCATGGTCTGAGGAAGTCATGAGGGGCACCCCACCACACCCCTAAAACATCTCCACATGGCTGAGCTCACCTGGGTACCTCTCAAGCTTAACAAACAACCGTGGGTGCTCAACTAGTGGAGGGTGGGCTGAACCTGGTGTCATGTGCTAACATGGATGCCTCTGGTGGGGAAGCAGCCAATCAGGCTTGGGTATTGCACACTGTCTTTGCAGAGAGCTCTGATGGACTTGGGTACTGGAGCCTTTCTGCATGGCACAGCTGCTTTACACATGCTTGAGTGATTTTACTGGTTTCTTCCTTTGCCTGTTCCTCTTTTTTATTTTCCCTCTCACTTTCCTCCCTACTTGCCTCCATCTTTTCTGGGATGGTGACTTGTGGCTGTTGTTACAGAGACTCCAAGGCAGCAGTCAGATCACGGATTATGGGACTGTAACTTGTAACCCTAACCCCATCAATTCCCATTCCTGCTCTCTAGCTCATACACAAAGGTAGGAGAATCACACTAATCTGCTTCTCTGAACACTCATGAGTGGCACAGGCACCAAGCCAATGGCATTTCTGGGTGACAGCAATGGCCATGGAGTAATTGGAATCTTTCTGACCTTCTCGGGTACCCACCTGAGAAGAATGACAATACAAGACAGTTTTCAAGAACAGAGTGGAGATCCCACCAGAGTCTCATTAAATAGGGTTCAGGGACTCAACTCGTTTCAGCAAGGTAAAGCCTGTTGCTTGGAGCAGATGGAGAACTGAATTGTCAGTGAGTTATTTGAGTGAAGAGGTGCAGGCATTGGACACCCTTCTCTGGTGTTACTTTTACAGTCCAAAATCTTGTCTGGAGGTGATACCAGGAGCCTTGTAGAAAAAGTTGGCTTTGATCACAGGCAGGGTACATGGCCATCTTCAAGAAGGAAGTTTAAGAACATCTAGCAGTAACAGTCATCGGGTTGGTGCCTTCCAGTATAAGAATTCCTGAAAATTGCAAAGCTATGCTTGCTGATCTGTGAATTTCGATGGCATGTGGCATTTTCTCAGCTGTTACTCTGTTTTCTCAGAGTGTAACGCTTTGACTCCATGTCCTCTGCTTTGCACTGACTGGCTGATCTGCCAAGTTAACCATACTACTTGCTTTCTAAGGTGCTTATCAAGTGTGTGTATCAGTGCTACAGTCAACAGGACTAACAGGAAGAAGCAGAGTGGGTCCATTGGGAAAACCAACCTTAATCCTGCTGAGACTAAAGTATGTCCCGCAGGGAATGTGAAGCTGCTACGCTTTGATGCAAGCATGAGGAAGGGTCCCATGGGCAGGGAAGGTTTTGATTCCAGGCTGAGTGCTTCTGAAGCTGTCTCTGTGCTGCAGTCTGTGGCCCTTTTATAGGGTATGAGAATGGTGTTGATTTGGAACCAAGGAGTCAAGGAGCTGTAGCTCCCTGAGCTGGGCAAGCCTTCTTGGGGGTATAGTGGTACTTTTGGATGTCTGAAGTTGATGTCATCACCTTTGTTAGCAGACCTAGCTTGGTACAATTCTCAGTATTGCCACTGACATCCTGGTTGCAAAATAGATGCTGTGAGGTTCAGGTGTGTTGCGGCATATACCCTGCGTCAAAACTGTTTCCATAAAAAAAAAAAAGCAAAAGGTGTGTCATTGTCATAGGAGACCCTTCTCTGAAGGGAACAGAAGGCCCAGAGTGCAGACTGGATTGACTTCTTGGGGAAGTCTGTTGGCTCTCTGGGGGCCAGGTTAAAGATGTGAAGCTTCCTACCCTCATACAGCCCTCCAATTATTATCTGCTATTAATTTTTCAAATAGGCAGTGATGAAGTTGCAACAAGAAGTCCAAGGGCAATCAAGAGAGGCTTTAGGATCTTGGGATGATAGTTTAAGGGATAAACTATTCAGGATGGATAGACAAGGGAGGAGAGGTGGTGGAGTATCCCTGTGCAATAGAGACTGTTTTGATTATCTACAGTTTAATGATGGTGCAAATAGGGAATTTATGGGTAAGAAACAGGGAACTGTCAAAACCTTTACCTGAATGTTCAGCTGTTGGTGAGGGGTAGGACTGTAGAACAGCCTGATTTCCCAGTGTATTAAAGAACACAAAAAAAAAACAAACCCCAAACTCAGAAAACCCCGAAACCACATGCTGATTCTCATAGGGAAAGATGTTCCATTTTAACCTTGTGGTAGCTTCTGGTGATGAAATGGAAAGTGTAGAAACCAGCTGAGCAAATCTGGCTGAGCAAGTATATAAAGCCGTATCTTCAGTGACAAGAGTCAGTGATCCTCAGCCTGAACTCTGCCCAGGGATCACAGCTCTCAGGAGCTACCTGTCCATACCAAAAGGGCTGAACATTGATGAGCAGATGATTTTGAATGGTCAGTGACCTTCTGTAGCCACAGCACAGGGATTTGTTTAAAACATGGCTGAAGTTCTGCTGTGTCCTCAAACCAGTTCTGGATAAGTCAGGACTCCACCAGGACCAAATACTGGGTTTTTTTTCTGGATGTATGTTTGCCTGGATGCAAAGATGCATCTGATGGATCTCAGTGGAATACCCAAAAGCATGTTGCTTTTTCCTCCCAAGGACAGTATGATTTAGAAGCTGGCTTAGGGAAAGCATCCAACCTGGGTAGCTTTCTGGAGTCCCTTGCAAGCTGTAGTGTGCCCACTCTCTTGGGAAATACCGCCAATAAAAAACAAAAACAAACAAACAAAACAAAAAAAACCCACCCAAACCTGTTGGAATTTTGCATAGTAGGCACAAATGGTGTGTACTGCATCCCCTGCTTCCCAGTTCCCTTTCTGTGCTTACTGTATTGCAAGCAGCATCCTTCTGTCCCAAAAGGAGGTGCTGTGGACAGGCTGTCTGCATGCCCCTTTCTAGTACTGTGCCTGCCAGCTGTGAGAGCACCCTTCCTTTCCCAAGCTGGTGGGGCCCTGCAGGCTAGCAGATCTCCTAATTCTCTGTTGCTGTAGCTCCACAGCAGGTGAGTGATGTTCAGACCCCAGAGGTACTTGGGGAGCCTGTTCAGAGTTGCCACCATGCTTCCATGATGGATTCTGGAGGGGTTTCCCAAGGCTAACTTTCCATGTATTCCTACCTCTGGCACTACTTCACGCACCCTGCTACTCCTGCCCTTCATGGCTTTTGTTTCCAGGGCATCTCTTTGATGCTCTCCTGATCTCACTGCTTTCAGATATCGCTGCTGACCCCTATAAAACCTTTTCACCTGTATTATGTTTAAGAGGCTACTCAAAATTAAACTGTTTTGTGTATCTCTTGCTTCCACGCTGCCTGGACTTCTCTTGAACTGCACTGGGGATGTGAACCTCTTCCTATACACTGGTGAATCAGTCTGGCTCCACAGTGAGTTACCTCAGGCTGTGGGGGACTCCACACTCACCCTTACAAGTCTACAAGCTGTCTTCCGAATCGCTGACAACTGGGGTGTCTCAAATTGTCATAGTCAGAACTTGAAAAGAGGTATCTGAAATTCCTTGGGGTAAGGAGAGGGCTCAGGTCTAACCCTGACACAACCCAGGAAGGCTCAGCAGAAGAGCTCATCAAGCTCCATCCAGGAAGGCTGAACTGAATTTATGAATACTTGGCTGATTCATGTAGTCCAGAGTAGGGCAGTAATTGGGCAATGGTCTCAGTTGTCCTTGCTTTTCCTCTGAGAAATGACTGTATGGCTCCCTCTGTCTTAAGGGAGTGTTCAAGTAATCAGGCTAATTGTCCTGTAGTATTTGTACAGAATACAGATTGTGTATGTTTGCCTCATTTCTTATGCCTCTCTAAGATGTAAGGAGTGTCACAGTGGCTTATTTGTACCACTCTGGGAATTATCGCAGCCATAAGCCCAAACTAGGAAGAGGGAAGAAGCAGAACAAGAAGGTACCACCAGCCCTGAATAGAGAGTGGGGTCAAAAAATTTGGAGTAGAAACATCAATCTGATTTGAAGAGACCCTTGGACATGCCAGAGTAAGGACAAGAGAAGATGTAGTTCCTGTGCTGAGCCTCATGAGGGTGCACAGGATGCACATTCTCTCTGGTGCTTTCGCTGACACTGAGCTACTCCATAGCATGAAGGAGGAGTTCCAAGTTCCTTCCCTTGCCCAGGGAACTGGCCCGGCAGCTTCACTGCTTCAGTGCTGGTCTTGTATCACAGAAATGTCTGTCTGTGGGGCTGACACCTGCGCCTGTACAGCTTCTGTGAATGTAGTTTGAGGACTACAGCAAGTAGTTTAAGGGAAGCAGGACCCTTGCGCTGCTCTGCTGTCCCAGCACCCCTTGACTGGGCTGGTGAAAGGACTGGAGAAGGAGGAGGAGATGAGGTGCACTTTGAGAAAGGTGACTTTTCTCTGGGGATTTCTGCACAACTAGCAGGGAGCTGTGAATTAGCCAGCCTCTGAATGGATGGTTTCTGTGAAGCCAGGGTCTGGCCATCCAGGATCCTAACCACCTTGTTTTTTTCTGACTTGCAGAAAGTGATGCCAGAAGCCTGCACTGATCCCATAGTCTTGGAGGAATCAAAGCTGTGAAATAGAGGGGTGGCATAGCTGGGAGATGCAGCCCTCCTCATTCCCATCTTTACTGCCTACACTGTCCTCCTGTTACATGTGAATCGTGGCAGGGGTCAGCCCGGCCTCAGGACAGGAGCCAGAGAAGGTGTGAAAGAGCAAAACACGAAGGGACCTGCTCTCTTCAGTTATACCTCAGCTATACCTGTTTCAGAGACTTTGCTGGTTGGGAGGAGAAGCTGGGAAACACCCTGCTTCCCCTCCATCCCACCGTGAATGCTTGGAAAAGCAAAACCACACACACTGAGAAAAGCCATAGCTCTAGGCACAAGGGTGGCACCCTGTGCATGGTTGTGTCCTCTCACAGGCAAGCTGTGACATGAAATGCAGAAGCTGGACCACACTTACGCTGTGAGAAGCCCTGAAGAGCTTCCAGCTGTCTCTTGATACTGTTACAGAGGTGATGGTGGAGGCCTCAGCATATCACCAGCAAGTGCAGACTAGTGCACCTGCTGCTGCCAGTTCTGCTTTTATTTGTGGCTGTCCCAGATAAAGCACTATCTGTGGATAAGCCTCTGCTCAGAATTCACTGGGGTTACCCTGGTGTTTGTGTGGTGGGAGTAACAGAGAGAGACAAGGCCTAGTGCTGCAGCTTATGTTGAAGCTACAGCCGAAGCCCAGCTCACCCCTACATTAGCAACAGGAATCTAACCACAAGCTCTCTGGGCTGAGGGCTGTCTTCCTCCTTAATGGAAAGTGCCTTTTGCATGTTCCAACACTGCATAAAAACTTTAGTGAAGTGTTATACTGAGCTCACCAGCCAAGGCTGTGTTGCTTTTCACAGCCGGAGAGAAGGGTTTGAGTAGATGGAAACTCCGATTTACTCCAGTGAGTAAGCTTTGCACCTTATAACAGAGAACAGAAGCCCTCCTATCAGTATCTGTGCCAGATACTGTCTGTCTGTATGCTGCTGTTATATGTTCTGAACACTAATGTAGATTTTTACATCCCTCCACCGGTGGAGACATCAAATGTCCTTCTACTTTTTAAATCAAGCAGTTATGCATATGTAACTTTTGAGGCAGAGAGAGACTACAGCCACGTGGAATGGGTAAAAAGTCCTCTCTGGTATATAATTTTTGAGGTGAAATGATACATTCTTTTGAGACATTTAAAAATATAAATACTGTTGTTGATGTTTTGGGATTGAATATAGGGATCTGAAACAGCATTTTCAATAGAAGCTTTTATAAAAAATAAAAAAATTGAAGTGTACAACAAAACCTGATAGGTTCACATTAAATAGCTGAAACAATCTACATCTGATTCTCTTAATAGCCCAAAATGTTTTGCAGAATGGAAAAGTCATCCTTCTGCACAGTGCTACTTTTGTGCCTTTTTCCTCCCTTCTGTGTTTTTTCTCTCTTTATTCTGCACATGCACCATCTTCCCAGCCAGGAGACCCTGCTGGCTCCTTCCTACCTTCTGTGCATTTTGTTCTGAGGTTGTACATCCTCTACCCGCTGCTGTGTAGCAGAAAGACAGACAAAGCACCTGTAATTTTCTGTCATTTATTAGAAATGGCCCCCAAGGAACACACACATGCAAGTTACACAGCAGTGCCAGGGGCAGTATACATTTGCTATTTCTGGTCCAAAGTGTTTAGTGCATCCTGGGTAACTCTACTCCTCCTCCCCACAGCTACGCTGGGAGAGAAGCCCCTAGTGCACCAGGTCTGCCTGAGATGTTCCCTGCAGTCCTCTAGGAAGGCAGTCTCCAAACACCCCCGCAAGCTTTGACACAAACCCCTCTGGGACTTGGTCTCTGACAGTCAGTTGAAATGTTGATTGGACAAGAAAAAACACTTGGTAATGAAGAAAGATTGAGTCCAACATTGATCTACCACTGGGACTGGTGTCCTGGTCAGCTGAGCTTTAGTGGAAGTCTGGCAGTGAAGAGAGGAGACAATGATGACCTACACAGAGCCCTCGGCTTTAGTTTTTCTTCTTGTTTTGTGACAGTGCTTCTACCTCCAGGTACTGCAGCCCAATCAACATCCCCAAAATAGAGAAACCTGTGATGGAGATACAGGATAAGTTGTGTAGAAAGTGCTGGACAGATGAGGAGCTCACTCCCAACATCCCTTCCCTGCCCTTAGCTCATAGCCCCGTTGAGAGGTTTGGGGTTTTTTTTAGGGGGAGTCAGTTCCAGGGAGTTTGTGGTGGGAGTATGCAGAGCTCTACTTACTTGCTACCATGAGGGGTGCCATAACTCCAATTGTCAAGGCTGCAGTGTGGTAAATGAAGACCTCCGAGAGGAAGTGAACAAGGGCCAAGAAGAAGGTGAAGAGTGTGATGTGATAGAGGCTGTTGGAAAGCAGAAAGCAGCAGGTTATCATACAGCCTGAAGTATGAGTGGCACTGGCAAACCTGCATGCTGTCCAGGCTGTCCTCACTGTGTGGCAGCCCTGCCTAGTGAGGTGCAAAAGCTCCCTGGGCAATAGGGAGGAGGATGGGGCATCATCTGGTCTAAAGGCTGGTAAAGAGGGGAGAGCAAGGGTAAGGCATCAGTGAAGTGAGAAGCATGTGCGCACACAAAAAAAGAGGGTGAGAATGGGATGAGTGCAAGAACTAGGGCAACAAGACTTGTCTGACTCCAGGCTGCATCACCCAACCATGCTCCCACCTGTGCTCTGCTACCCTCTACGGGTCACAGCTCTGGGAAGGGAGCAGGTCCAAGAGACACAAGGTGAACAAGCCTAAGAAACAACTGGCCTTGTGGTGATTGCCACTGCCCCTAAAAAAAACGTGACTGAGTGCCTGCAACTCGCTACCACAGACAAGCTTATGCAATCCAAGGACACGCTATCAGGTGAAGAGTGACTTCTGCTGGGGGAGCTGGTGTCGAGAGTGAGATCTAGCAGCCTCCATCACAGGCTCTAGCACAGACCCAGAGTCACTCTGCTTGGAAGTTGCTCTCGGAGACAGTTCTGTTACCACAGGGAGAAACATCCTGCCTCCCACCACCGCATCAGGCTGCACCAGGCCTCATCCTCAGCCCCAGATAGTCCCAGAGTGTAGGGAGAACACTGGGGGGTACAGACCACTGCAAGGGGCCTCCCGACCTGCCAGTCTTTAGCCCATCCATCACAGCAGTACCGAGCCCCTGTCAGAGCACAGATTCAGCAATTGCCTCCTGTCCACAGAGCAGCACACCATCAGAAGATGCTTTCCAAGGCAGGGCTCAGACATTTGTGAGACACAAAGTTCTCAGACCTACCAAGCTCTGCCTGAGCTAAGGAGCAGAATTCGAATGGGCAGGCTGTCCCCACGGAGGCAGAAGGGAGCAGCAGTTCACACGCAAATCCCGTGCTACCACTGAGGCTTTTTTTGGGGGCACACTCGCAACCCTAAAGAACGCCCAGAGGTAGCTTTTGATCCCCGTCCTCATCCGCGCTGCCCTCTCAGCTAGCTGCTGGGGGTGCGACTAGCAAGCGAACCGAAGGGACTCCCCAGAGCTCCTTTACGTACGTCCTGTTGCGGATGTCGATGGCGCAGAGACAGCGGATCACTGAGGACAGCAGAGTCCAGACACCGAAGGTCCGAGCCTGGAGCCCGTTCACTGCGCAGAGAAGAGAGGGGACACATGGAGACCCCGCACAGCCCCTCTCGCCACCTCGGCCCCGCCCCCCTCCCAGCCCCTCTGGGGTGGTGCAGGCCGGGGCAGCCGGCGGCTCCCGGGCCCGAGCGCAACCGCTGAGGCGGAGCCCCGAGGAGGGTCCGCGGCTGGAAGGCGACTTTGAGGCCGGGGCCGGTCGGCGCGGCCCTTACCGAGGCCGGGGCTGGCGGTGTACAGCTTCTCCGAGAGGAACCCGTGGTCGCGGAAGCTCTGCAGGGTGTTCCCGGCGGCGATGACGGACACCATCACCAGCCAGCTGCGCAACACGTTCAGGAACCGACTCATCCTCCCGGCCNGCCACGGGCGTGCCGATCCAACTACGCACCACGCTGACGTAAGGGCGTCCGTCGCCAATCGCACGCCTCGTCGCCAAGACGAAGTCCCACACCCCTCCCCGTGGCACCGCCCTCCGGGCAAGGGTGGAGGGAAGCGGCGGCGGGCGGCGAAAAGTGCTGGGTGTTCGGCAGGGCTGGGGCGCCTGCGCGGGGGGGGCGGGGCGGTGTCGT
>VXBZ01011306.1:25489-87453 GCA_013399135.1 Heliornis fulica | reverse complement strand
GGAAGCGGCGGGAGGGGCTGCGGCGGCGGTTGGGCTGGTGCGATGCGTGAGCAGGTCTGTGGAGCTGCAGGCTCAAGGGGAGGGCGGCCGACTGGCCGGCTGGCCTGAGCCAGGAACCGTGGCCCCTCGGGCGCTCTCTGCCTCTCTTGCTTCCTTTGGGGCCGCTGCAGGCTGCCAGGTCGGGTCCCCGCGTAGCAGGCCGGGCCACAGCGGCCTCACCGGGCGCGGCCGGGCCGGAGCGTTGCTGTCGGGCCGGGGTAGGCGTTAGTGTCCGGTTGGCCTCGGGCGTCGGGGCGGTGTCGATGCCGGGGAGAAGCAGGCGTTTCCCACTGGGCCTGGCCAGCCTGGTGCGGTTCTGTGGCCGGAGGCAAGGCAGGGCCGCGCTTCAGCGGTAAGCGTCTGGATGACTCTCAGGTCAGGGAGGGGGGAATAATCCGCTGGAAGGCGATGCTCCTGCCTACGCTGCCCTAGCTAGGAGGTGGTGTGCAGCTAGTAGCACGCGTGTTGGTCGTCCTGTGAGGAACAGGCGTTGACAAGAGATGGGAGTTGTGTTACCTCGCTTACCTTGCTATCCCGCTCAGCTGAGTGTACTTTTAATCCTCACTGCAGGTAACTACCCCTGCAAGCTCCCTTCAATCTGCAGGAAGAAGTCTGAGAGGCTGCTGAGACTGGGCTGTATGAAAACTCCCCGAGGAAATGCCAGTTGGGATGGCTCGAGACCTGGAGGAAACTGGCTCATCCTCAGAGGAAGAGGAGGAGGAAGAAGATGTGGATGGACTGGAGTAAGTAGGGAAAAAACCAAACCCTCTTAACTGTTTCTGCCACCTTGTGCTTCCTGCAGGATTTGTACTAATCTGAGAAGACAGTTGTGTTCCTTGCCCTCCTACCTGTAAAGCAGAAGATGGTTGGTTTGGGCCTCAACCCTTCATTTGTAGACTAAAAGACCACTATACTCATGAGGGTTGGAGGTGCGGTCCTTTTTTGACTAAAGTCCATAGTTTCATTGAGCTCTTCCTGACATCTTCCTAAGATGGAACTTTCCTGATGATGTTTTAGAAAATTAAGGAAATAAATGTCCTTTTTCCTTGTTTGGTTTAGTTTTGACTTGTCTGCCTGGAATGGAATTCTACCGTAGAGTAGACTGATAAGTTTTATGTCCTATTTTAAAAATGGTCATGTAAGGACTCAGCTCCAGGAGATGTTATTACCTAGTAGCATATGCTTATTCCGTCTTTGTTTAGTGACTTGGTTTATCCTTGCTTGTGAAGTTGATCACTTATTCTTTCCCAGAGTAGACTTCCTTTTCTGTTTCACCTGGACTGGCTTTAGTATGTCCTGTTTGTTTTCTTCTGGGTGTGTGTTGAGACTGAGTGGCCAGTTGCAAACTGCAGTCTGTGACTTAAGGCATTTAGAGTAAAGTTGCTTCTTGCAAAGTAATTGGCTCAGACTCATTAGACCCTGGTGGATTGCAGTGTTAAGAAGTGTCTTCACCTAGAACTAATTGTAACAGGGTGTCTGCATCAAAGTGACTGAGGATTGTGCTTGGAATGAAAGACTCTCACCTGGAGGATTGAACTTTACTGCAAATCCTCAGGACAGGCTTAACATAAACTCCCCTTCTGTTGCCTCAGCTTATTTCCCACTTATATAAGGCTCTGGCCTGTAGTGTATATTCTGGAAGCTTCTTCTGTCCCTTCTAGCTAACTACACCCCAGTCTTTTCTTTTCTTTTCTTTTCTTTTCTTTTCTTTTCTTTTCTTTTCTTTTCTTTTCTTTTCTTTTCTTTTCTTTTCTTTTCTTTTCTTTTCTTTTCTTTTCTTTTCTTTTCTTTTCTTTTCTTTTCTTTTCTTTTCTTTTCTTTTCTTTTCTTTGAAGCAGATGGGAGTGGTATGAAGTTAATTTGTCTGGATAATGTTGGCAATAACTTGGCTGATAGGAAGAAGGCTACACTTCAGAGTACTCACTTGTCCTAGCATCAGAAAGTTGCCATTTTACCTCTGTTACTCTGTTCTGAGTGTGGGAATTATTTTGTCTTCTGAAGTTTTTCCATAATTTTGGCAGACAAAGATCTTGCACATCCTGTCGACAAATGCTGTGTATCTCTGCCAGTCTTTGTATTTCTTCTTGTCTTTGTAGAGATGTCTCTGTTTTCTGTTAACTTTTTCATGGTTCCATTTTCTTGTGCAGTGAATAATAACCAATTGTTTTATTTGCTTAGGGAGGACAATTTTTTTTTCTGTGATATTAGGATTTTGTATAATTTTTTTTTCCTTAATTACTCTGAAGAGACAAAATTTACCCATGTAGTCCTGTTGTTTTGAACAGAACTGATTCAGAACCTGTAGCTTGGCTGTCTGTCTGGAATTACTGAATTCTGGGCTTGCATTCCACTGCATCTGGCAAAAATCAGAAAGGAAGAACACACAAGTTTATCTGTTGTGTTTAGCCAAACCTGTTCTAGCCTCTTACACTCTGCATGAATGCTTTTTTGTGCACTTCAGAGACCAGGATTACAACAAGGCAGCAGGTGCTAATTTGCAGCTGTTAAATTTGAGGCTGAAACTTGCATTGTAAGGCCTAGCTGGGTGGATACCAGTGATTATGATTCTTCTGAATTGTAGATCAAGCTATAAATCTAGAGGACTGTAGCTGTGAAAATTCATGGGGTTTCTCCCAAATTACACTCTGTAACATAAATACAAATTAAAGAGAGCTCTGACTTAGACTGGCCAGACAAACCCAAATAGAGCATGATCTGGAAGATTCCCTTTATAGCTGAGTACCAAGGGTGCCTAGCATGTGTGTGAGTCAGCACAGGCAGGGCACAGGAACAATCACAAAACCACAGCTGCAATGCAAAAAGTCGATTTATTTTTGTTACCTCACTCACTGAGGGATCCCTGTGGCAGTGTCAGGGCAGAGGCACACAAACCCTGGTGATGCAGGCAGCATGGAGCTTGGTCCTTGCTAGAGGATTGCTGAACCTGCTGTTTGTGCCTGTTTTTCAGGGGTTCACACAGGTGTAGTTTACCACTGTGCTTCCATATTTCCTGCAGCAGGGCAGGAATCTCAAGCATGTTTGATGGGGTGTCTTGGAGTCTATTGCAGGCCTGTGCTATCTGAACACAGATGTTCTACCAGTCAGATGCAGAAGGATGGACAAAAATTAGGATAGTGTATGTATTTTTCTACACCCTAACTGCAAGTCACTTGAGCATGTATGCATACAATCCTTCTCGCCAGTCTCTGTTCTTTTCCCACAGCGTGTTCACTTGTGTCCTGCCCACAGGCTTGGGTGGGCAAGCATGGGCACGTACAGAGGATTGCTGTGTGTGTATGAGGCTCAGTAACCACCTTTGTCAACTGTTTTGCCGTTTCAGGGATCATCCGTGTATCAGGTGGACTGGTGGTGGCTGCAGGCGGATCCCTGTCTTGGTGTTTCATGCGGAAGCCATTCTGACCAATGACAGCTACCTCCGCCTAATTGGAGGTGAGTGCAACTAGGGCCAGCTTTTGGCCAGAAGATACGAGGTTCAAGTCTCATACCTGCATGATCCCTCCTCTTTGTGGTGGGAAGAGGACATGGTAGGAAGCAAGTTACAATCCTTTCTTGTCTCTGAGCGCTGAGATGTTCAGAAACACTTGATCAGTGGGTGAATATTTATCACGCCTTTGGGCTGTGTCATGTCTCTATTTCTTCCTCTGTTGGGTCTTGGTGTGTTTTGAGTTGGAACTGTTTGCTTACAGATGGAGCTTGGAGGCCATGCTAGAATTTAGGACCAGGATATAAGTTCTGTACTCTGTAGCTAAGAACTTAAAAGCAATCATTGTGGTGAGTTTTGGGAGGGTTTCCCTGGGAAATAAAGCAGCCAGCCCCACAGTGATAAGAACTGTATTAAGCTGCAGTAACAAATCCCTGTGTCTACAACCTCACAGCTGTGAGTAAGGCTGTAAGCAAAATGAAAAACTGCTCTGGCTGCAGTTGGGAGTTCAAACCTGTCTAGTGTGAAACTAGGGAGAGCCTCTAAATAAGCAGCAGAGTTGTTACAGTCAGTGGATTGTGAGAATTGCGGGTGTGTACAGCTGGGAGCTCATTCTGGTTGTGCTGAGTTGGAGAAAAGCTAAAATCTACTTGTAGTTTTGTTTTTTTTTTTGTGAATATGCTGACACTGGTTTCTTGCTTCTCCCTTTCTTAGGTAATTGCTGCCCTCATTTCTAATATCCTATCCAAGCAGAAATGCTTCTGGCTCATTGGGGTAAGGGGTGGAGAAGGTGATTTGTGTGTGGGAACTCCTGATCCTTTTCTTGTGAGTTAAAGACGTACTTGAATGGTGGCAGAAGCTGATGGTAACTGTAGCTTTTATCGTAACTGGAATATGGTGTCTCTTCTGCTTTTTCTTATGATGTAGAGGCTTCTCGGGGTTTTTAGCAAGTCTCCTGCTGAATAGTGAAGCTTGTTAAATTTCCTTGAGCTTTGTTCAGTCCCAGATTATGATACTTTTTTCTTTAGACTTGTATTTATTGGTAGAATATATTGCCTGAGGTTTAATCTAATCTTCATCTTTCCATTCTCTCTTTGAACCACCAAATTGTAAAGTGTTTTCCAAGTGATTCTCTGTTCTAGCATTGCAATTTCTGCCTGTACTTCCTTTGAATTCAATGGATTGCCACATCATTTTGAATGATGACTGTCCTCTAGTCTTTCTACTTGTTTTCCTTTTAGCTCATACTTTGTGCTGCTTTCTGCTTTTGTTTTTATTGCTTTCTACGTGGTGATTTTTTTTCTTGCCTATTTACTTTATTTCCTCTTACTATTTTCCCCCTATTTTTCTGTCATTTTTATTCACTAGAAGGTCAGTATGGGTGAATGAGATGTGAGCAACCATTCAGTGTTTTAATTCAGGTTTTCAAGATCTAAAAAGCGATCGTGTTAGTTGGGTCAAGGAGGGACATATGACATGATTATTTTTAGCTAGGAATGCCAATCTTGAAGAAAGACCTGAAGTCATGTTTGGAGTGTTATAAAGCAGACTATATAAAAAGCTATTTGAAAAAAACACCCCACAAAAAACTCCCACAAACACCTGAGCATTTTTAGGGTGTCCTGTATTTTATTTTGGTAGGGTTTAGTGACGCAGCAATATTATACATAAGGGTTGATGTCAGCTCAATGCTATCAGTAGAATTAATGCCCCAGTGTATGGACAGGTGTTTGCTATCACCCTTTGCCTGTTTTGTGCTGCTGCTGTGTGAATGCTCCACTGTGGATTAAGGGCAACCATACTGTGCTGAATCCTACAGTGCTTTTCTCTCTTCTTCAGTAGTGTGAGTATGTTTGGTTTATTCTTCTAGGTGCAGACTAATATTAATTGTCTCTTGCCCTCTTAACAGAACGTTACCACTTGTCCTACAAGATTGTGCGAACAGACAGTCGTCTGGTTCGAAGCATTCTCTCTGCCCATGGATTCCGTGAGGTGAGTGCAGTGATCATGGTTTTTTGTGTTATTTTGCTTTGTGGTTTATCTTTTTAATTTTTTTTACTCTGCAGGGTTAGAACCAGAAAGTTGCATGGATCCGCTTGAGCTTCTTTTTTTACATAGTCAGACAGGAAATATGTCGTGATTTTGCTCTCTAAGGTGTACCTTTTAGCCTAAAACCTACAAAATTAGGGGAAAAGGAATGTTGAAGTTGTCATGTGTTTTGGTTTGCTGTCCGTGTCGTCCCCCCCCGTCCCCCCCCTTCTGACTTCTAAAGTGTCATCTCACACCCCTGGGAAGTTCTGAAGGATTTACTCTCTCAGCCTTCTTGGGCTCAAGCATAGTGTTTCACATTTCTCTTCTAGCACCTCTCTTTCCCTGAAGAATGTCCTATGTGGAGCTAATGACAGTTTGAGGTGTGTGTGTGTACTGGATTTTCTTCTGGATAACACCAAGTTAAGGATTGGTCTCATAAATTTTTCTGAAGAAGTCTAATACGCTTTACGAGCTGGGTTTAAACACTATTAAAAGAACAAAGCCAGGAGTTTGTTTAGAAAAATGACATGTCTGTTTCCCAGCGCCCCTATACAGTGGTTCAGGACAAGTCTGGTTATAGTTGCCCTGATACTAGAGATGGGTAGAGGAGGCTGTCTTAAACTAGGATTGCTTTGATCTCATAGACATAAGATTGTAGTCTGTAGGACAAGCAGTGGTGCATTTCATTAGTGCTGTGTTTTTGTGTGTAACATTATGTTGCTTTCTAGGTACATCCTAATAGCAATGATTATAATCTCATGTGGACAGGATCGCACTTGAAGCCCTACTTGCTGCGTTCTCTAACAGATATTCAGAAAGTCAATCATTTCCCTAGGTAAGGTCTTGCTATCTTGTTTTACTGAGTATCTTTGTGATGGCTCACAAAAATCTGAGCATGGATTGCACTAAAAAATGGTGTACATGATGCTGTGAAGTCCCAATGCACTCAGTCCATGTCACATGCTGTCATCATTCTAATTGACCTTTGGGGTTTTGGGGAGATCATGAGTCAAATGGCTTGTCTGTAACCCAAGTACTGGATTTTTAATTTTCTTTACTTGGTGATGTAAGTCAGGTATTTGGGGCCCTTCTTAGTTAGAGATAGTCATGTCACCTGCAAAAGCTTACACATGCTGTTATAAGAGTTTGCTGTGTGCTTCAGTTTGTCTTGGGAACTGCAAGAAGTGCTACAAATGAGGATGGATATTGATATGGCTATAGGACAGACAGTAAAACTGAAGAGTCTCTGTGGATTAGGATTTTTTTTGTGGTGAAAAAATAAATACTGTCTCTTATTTTGGGATTTCAGGTCATATGAACTGACACGAAAGGACAGACTGTACAAGAACGTCAGTCGCATGCAGCTGGCCCATGGATTCAAGACATTCCATATCCTACCCCAGACCTTTATGCTCCCCACAGAGTACCAGGACTTCTGCAGTAAGTGAATGGCTGATAATGCCAACCTACAGCAAAATCACTGGGTGGGGGGAAGCGGATTACTTTTAATATCTCCCAGCCTGTTAATCATGCCAGTGATTAAGGCAACAAAATTAGACGAAGCTGGACAGACAGCTGAAAAGATGCAGATGATTTCACTGTATGCCTCAAGAAGATGACATGGGCTTAAGGCCCCATAATTGAGCACTCTTGTACATGCAGTGTTGTTGATCATCAGCTTCAATATCCCTGACTAATATCTGGAGTACTGAAGAGAAATGTGTGAAAAGGGGGCATATGGCATAGCAGTGAATCTTTCTGAGCACCAGGAGGGCCTTCAGGGACTGGCTGTAATAATTGCAGTGAATCCCAAGGGATAAAACAGGATATCAGAAAAGTAGACTTTGACCTCCTCATGAGGTCTGTGAAGCTTTTACTAAAGCAACATTCTTGATTCTTGCTTATCTGTAAATAAGGAAAATGAAAGATGTTTCAGACTTGTGCTGTCTTCTCTTAACCAGATACCTATTCTAAGGACAGAGGCCCATGGATAGTGAAGCCCGTGGCCTCTTCCAGGGGTCGAGGTGTCTACCTGGTAAACAATGTAAGTGTTCAGCAAAAGGACTACTCTTCAATAACACTATTGGCAGAACTATGCCAGCTTCCAGGCAAGAGGTGTGGTAACATCTAACAAGACACTGGCCCTGCTCTGGGTTTCAACCATACATTGGTGTGCAATTCAAGAGTCCTAAGCAGCTGGCAAAGCCTTCTGTGCTGCGTAAGCAAAAGCAATCTATTCCTTTTTATGCTGTGCTTATCTTACAATGTGCTTCAAAGTCATGGCTTATTAGGAGGAAGTTCCTGCTCCCTTAGACAGTTTGGAAAGCTGTGCTACTTCATGCTCTTCTTGTGGCTGGCCTTGGGAACTCTCCTTAGTTGTTTCTCCCAGTGACTTAAACTGTCCTCAGACAGCCCCTTTGTCTCCATCTTTCCCCTCCAGAAGAGATCAGTTAAAATGAAGCCTTAGATGATACAGTAGGATGCATAGCAGTCGTAGAGTTATTTAAATGCCAGTGTGCCCCTACTGAGGTGTTATGGGGATGATTCTTTGAATTCAATGTGTTTGTTATAGAGTCTTTTGTCCTTTTTGACTTTGCAGGGAGTTAGGTTGTCATAGGTAACAAATACAGCAGGGTGGGAGCCTAACATGTGAGGGGATTCCAGTAAATATCCTCAGCAGCATAACTGACTGGTGAGTCATTTTGTTTTCACTCACTCGAACCCCTTTAGTCTCCCCTGCACTGAAGGGGTCATGCTGCCTCATCTGTTCTCTACTTGGATCATTTCCCATAAAAAGGGAGCAATTTGCCAAGTGTATGAGGTAAGTATTTCCAGAGGTGCACTCAGCTTTTTCTTTGCTTGAAAGAGAGGAATGAGCTCAGGCTTAAATGGCAGTTGGCTGTGAACTGGGGAAAAGACCCTTCTGGGACCAATCTCCCTTTGCGTATATCCGTTCCAGAAATACTTCAGGTAGTTTGGCCCAAAAACCTCAGTTTATTTCAGTGTGGTGCCATTAAGGGAGCGTCTCCTAGAATCTCATCACAAAAAAGTTAAAACCAAACAACCCCCACAAAATAACACAAACATTTGTATTTCTCTGCTTTATAATAAAAAGGCAGTCACTCTTCTGTTACGTGCCAAGGGAAGTTGTGCTTGTTCCCTGACGTTGTGTATGTGCACTCTGTGTGCCTAGGCTTCCTGCTGGTCATGTGGCTGAAGACATGTGAGATTGAATAAAGGCAGGATGATGGGGTTCTCTTGGCTCTTTTGCAAACTGGAGGCAAAACATGTTTTGAGAGAAACTGTATGAGCAGTTAAAACTGGTTACAGAAGAAGCTTGCTTACAGCAAAAAGCAAAAGCTTTTTCAACAGATCCCATGACTTTGTGGTGCATATTTGGAATGGACAGAGCTTTCTATTCTGAGGTAGCATCTTCCTGGTCTAATAGCCCCTGCTGTGAGCTGAGCATCAATAGAAGGTATTTACTTGTGTAGACAAAACAGTTGGATACCAGCCCAGGACCGAGCTACGAGATCGCAAGTTGAGTCATTTTTGTCACTTGTGACTTTATCGTAACTATAGTTACATACTTCTTGCAGTGTCTTCTAAGCCCCTTCTCCAAGTGTTTGGTTAAACACTTGAGAATCAAACAGAATGACAGTCACTTTTGATGTGTTTTTTTTTTTTTTCTGTCTATTTTACATCATTGCTACATGGCTGTTAAATCTGTATTATACTGGACTTAACTGGAAGGTTCAATGGACAGCTTTTTTGGTAATAATTTCCAGACCTCTGGTTAGGATCTGATTACTTTAGGCATGTTGTGATGACAGTGGTGTGTTTTCATTTTGCTTTTGTCTCCTCCCTCCCCTAACATAGTTGTTGGTACAGAGTGACTTTAGAAGGAAAAGACTGGAAAAAATGGTGGGTTTGATCTAATAGTTTTATACCTTAGGTGTTCTGTCTTTTCACTCTGGCATTTTCTGCCTTTTGTAGCCAAACCAGATTGTCCTGGAAGACAACATCCTGGTTTCTCGTTACATCAGCAACCCCCTGCTCATAGATGGTGAGTGTACTTAGGAATTGCTTTTTCCCCTCTTCCTCCAACCACACCCCATGCCCAGCCACCTAAGGGTCTCTGCAACCTTTGCAGGAGTTTACTTGAATAATGGACCGGTCCATATCCCTCTAGTACCAGAAAAATGTAACTTCATAGTTCCTTAAAATCTAGAAGCTTTTCAACAAGGACACCTTCAGGCACCTATGTCAGCAGTAGATAATGTTTTATTACTCTCAGGGTCTGTTGAAATTGCTCAACTGGATATGATGTCTGGAAGATGTCTGCAGTCACTGACTCCTGACAACTCTCTTTCAGATTTCAAATTTGATGTGCGCCTCTATGTTCTGGTTACATCCTATGATCCACTTGTCATCTATCTCTATGAGGAAGGATTGGCCAGGTAGGGGAGGTTTTTTCTTTCTCAGTGTACCTGCTGTGGGCGATCCAGTGATGTCTTGGCTTGCCTCTGTACTCCTGGCACGATAGCAAATGAGGGAAGAACCAATTAGGGGGGTTCTCAGAGTTTAAATATAGGGTACTTCATCTTGTGCCCCATCAGTTTTCTTTATATAGCTTATAGGATCTTTAGTGAGGGAATTTATTATATATGTAACAAAGAGAGCTTTCAATTCTTAAGGGTTGAATGGCCACACACACCATCACTGACATTAATTCTCAAGGTCAGGTTCTTCTTGATACCTCTTTGAACTCTTGGTGCCTTTGTGCCCCTTCTCCATCCTCCATGGTGAAGGGAATCTAAACTTCCTCAATTTTTGTTTAACCCTAAAGACAAAAGCAGTTGAAGATCTGTTTGCTGTATTAGCCATAATACTTTCAATTGCCCTTCTAAATTTTAGGTCAGTATTTGTATTTCCTACAGTATCAAGTAAGTGGGTTTAGACTAATTCACAGGTCTTGGCTGGCAAGGTGTCAATTTTCTTTTGCATGTAAGTAAAGTTACTTAAGGTTTCCCAGGAGGAACAGTTATCTACCCAAAGTATCTGTTTCTCTTAATTGTGGACATTCAGCTAAATGCCTGTCTATAGTAACTAATGCATTTGAAACAGTGACCCCTTTGAACTTCTAATGGTGGAAACATAATGGTAGTGGTGTTAGAGGAGCGATATCATAAGACTGTCTTCCACAACAGTTTTAGGGAATGCTGAATCTGTCTTACAAGCACATGTGATGTACCCAGAAAAAAATATCTCTAGGGTTTAAGCCTGCATGACTCTGAATTAAGCAGGCACTGAATCCAACTTATTTATCCAAAGCAGATACTGAATCCAAGGAGATATATTAATAATTACTCCATAAAAATATCTTCCTTCTGGTGTGTTGTGATGTCGCTCTGCCTGCAAAGATAATGTGAACAGATTGTTTCCCTAAGGGGGTCAGGAAGGGTAGCTCATCTTAGTGGAAAACTGGACAACTACATTCACTTTAGAAAAGGAGTTTTAAACATGCTAGGGTGTTCTGAAAATGGGCAGTGTATAGCAGGCCTCCAAAATACAATTTGGGCCATCCTTAATGTCTTAAAATTAGTGTTGTGCTTTAGCCTCAGCCAGCTGCTAAGGGGGCTGTTCACGCATTCCTCCCCATTCCTTGGTGGGATGGGTAGGAGAATCAGAAGAAAAAGGTAAAACTCACTAGGATAGCAAGGAGAAGAGGAAAATAACAACAACACATAGAATAAACAAAGTGGCTGCTACACAATGCACCTCCCAGAAACCTTATGCTTAGCCCCTTGTCCCCTGAGCAGCTGCCTCTGCTCCCTGACCAGCCCCCTCTATATCTGGAGCACTTCATGATATGGAATACCTCTTTGGCTAGTGTGAGCCAGCTATCCTGGCTGCGTTCCATCCCAGCTCCTTGCGAAAATGGACTGTATCTCAGCCAAAACCCAGAACAGGTAGTTCAGCTGATCGTGTAACAAAGGAGTTTACTTATGGAAAAAGACATGTGTTTTCTTCTCTGGGAGCATGTCTGTTCCATGATGCCATTTTCATCTCTGACAGAGTAACATGTTATGCTTGGAGAGGGGGAGAGTATGTGGGGATGTATATGATTTTTTTTTCTTTAAAAAATTCTAGTCATATTAGAGGTTTAGGGAAGGAAAAAGTATATTCTTTTGATTGAAATACACTGATCAGACAGTTCTCTATCCCTTAAGATACAATCATCAAATTATTTAGGTGGGAAGTGAAATCTGGAGGTTTTTAATCAAACCTCCTTCTCAAAACAAGGCCCAATTAAAAGTTTGGGCAGGTGCTCTACAGCCTTATACCATAAAGTTTTTAGTATCCTCCAAGAACAGAGATTCCACAGTCTTTCCTGACAGCCTGTTCCGTTGTTTGACCACTTTCACTGTGAATGTTTGTGAGTATTTTAATTTTTTTAATATCTAATCAGTATTTCCCTTGTTGCAGTTTGTTACCTCTTGTCCTGCTACACACCTTTGGAAAAAAAACCCAAACCCAAAATGTAGCTCTCTTTATAGCTGTGCACTAAATAATTGAATGTAGCAGTTAAATCTCCTTGTGGCCTCTTTGTCTGCGGGCCAAACAATACTTTCCTCTTTTCTTTTTTTTTTTTTTTCCCTCAGAAAAAGTGATTTTTTTTTCCAGCCCTTTTTAATACCTCTACCAGACCTACACTACTTAGTCAATCCTTCTAGTGTGGGGCTCATAACTGGGCATGACATTCCAGATGTGGGTCCAGTGTTTGCTAAGCACTCCCAAGTGACCTGATGGCTACCCTCTTGATACAGCCCAGCAGGTAGTTAGCCTTCATTGTTGCAAAGGCAAATTCCTGATCCATCTTCAGCTTGTTGTCTACCAGGGCTGCTTATCTGTTCTGCAGAGTTGTTTTCTATCCACCCAGCAGCCTGT
The DNA here is from genome assembly GCA_013399135.1 of Heliornis fulica. Lineage (NCBI taxonomy): Eukaryota > Metazoa > Chordata > Aves > Gruiformes > Heliornithidae > Heliornis > Heliornis fulica. Next base: position 74,990 of record VXBZ01011306.1, on the reverse strand, counting down.
GCTGTTGATAATGAAATGGTGTTGTAGTCAATCCAGAGCAAATAACTTGTTCTCTTTCTGTGTATCCATTGAGAAACATCAATCCCAACAATTGAAGACTTTTCATCTTGGTGAGATATCATGTGTATAATACTTGCAAATCACTTTTCAGTGATCGAAAATCCTTAAGTCAGACACATGTAGATTCTACTTGTTCATGGAATCATAAAATATCCTGAGTAGGGTCTCATAAGGGTCATCATTTCCAACTCTTGTTTTAACTATATTTAGATGTTATGTATGTTGACACTGTACTCTAAAAGTAGAACATACATGTACAGGACAACACAATATTACTAATGGTAGCTATCCTTTCTTCTGGATTTCATCATGTTTTAGAGCTTTGTGTGGGAAGTAGCTAGTATATAGATACAGTACCACAGTATGGTCAACTGTACCAGTACAGCTATGGGACTGGTGTAGAGGGAATAAGGAGATGCTATTACTAGTCCAAGGACAGTTCTGACTCTGGAGGGTATCTCTATGTTACTGAACTTCAGCTGCACACAGCTATTCCAACTGTAGTGTCTGCTACAGCTGAAGGTTTATAGCAAGACTTGTAGTTGAATGCTTTGCAACCAATACATTTAATTACTTGTAAACTGTTCCTTTCTATGTCTGTAGAGTTGGGTGGTTTGTGCAGCAAGTGCTGGCAAACTCTTTGGAGGACATTCAGCGTTAGCAGAGGCTGACGGAAAACATCAGGTGGGCTGTTCTGTGTGGCCTCCAGATGGCACTAACGGTCTTTAGCTGTAGAGATTTAAGCTTTCCCCATACTCCGGATTTGCAAATTCAGTTGGTGGAAGGTAAGGAACCTGAAGCTACTGATTCTTCCTAGTTAGCTCTTTTACATTCCATTTAACAGTGTAAGTAAAGTGCTGGGAGAGACCCTTTTATTGCCTTTCAGTGTCATGCTTTGGTTTAAAGCTGGGACGAAACTTCAGCTGTGTGGGGAGAAAGGGGATGCTTTGACTTTTTGGAGTGGAAGCAATTTGTAGCAGAGAGTTTAGGAGGTAAGATCACAGCTTGAAATCGAGGGTGGTATTGAAGTAATTTAAGGTGAAACCCAGCATCAAATGAAAGGAATCTGTTTTCCGGACCTTTGCTAGCACTTGTGGTGCACTGTGGTGACTTTCATGTTTTAAGTTTGCTTTCTGAAGGTAGGTAATCTCTGAAGAGTGGGCAGAGTGGCTTGCTTAACTTTCTTTTCCCCTTTTTCTCAGGCTGCCTGAAAGGTAATGTTCACCTCCAGTGTTAAGCTTTGCACATTCCAAGTACACGAGGAACCTGACTGTTTCAGTAAAGTTGGTGATCTCTAGCAGAAAAGGAGAGCTACCAAGAGCTTTTAATGATCTTTAAAAGGAATCGACGTGGTGTTACATGCCCTTGTGATGTTTGAGTAGATATTTCCTTAGGCCTGGCCTTCCTTGGTGCAGCTAGACTTTTCATGGCATGATCTATAGTGGAATTTGCAGCTTCAGTGCTGAGGAGAAAGATTATGGAAAAGAAAAGCTTTATTTGAAGGAGATGTCAAGGGTATGTACCCAGATGCATGTAACAAAGTTTTCAGCTATTGTTGCTTGATTTCTGCTTAAAGTACTGAATAACTGTTCGTTTGCCAACCAACATATTCTTTAATACAAATTTTCAGGAATATATTGTCCTCAAAGCTTTATGGTTTTGTTCATCCCCTAAAGAGTACTGAGAAGAACTGAAGAAGTGCTGATATTCCCCCGCAAGGAATAAGATGTACTTTGTAGGGATAGAGCCTTAGGTCAGCAGAGCATCAGACTTCTGGAGAGTTACCAAGACAAGTGTCAGTGAATGTGATTTATGTTTTCATCTTTCATTACGATACTACTTTTATGGTCTTGCCTTTCTCAAACTCTATCAAACATTCTCTTGCATATTTAGGGACTAGTCCACCTCTAGAAGGAAAGGCTGATGAATGATTTGTTTGGAGATATTCAGTGATATGTTTGCAGGGAGTAGGGGCCTCTTGAGGCTTGAAGCAATACTGAAGCTGTGTTTAAGGCATAAAACTGCACTGGGTGATTTAAGATCCGTGTCTGTTGGGTTGAAAAATTTGGCGTAGAATACTTGAAGCAGATGTTTAAAAAGGAAGACAAAATGTGCTGCTGTACATCAGTGTCAGATATTTAGTTACTTAGTGCTGAACAGGACAATTATAATCTAGAATGGCCATTGGTGATTCACAGCCTTGAGAACTGTAGCTGGAACCTTTGGATCGAAGGTACAGGTTTGGAGAATGAGATGGTCTCAGCAAACTTGGCCCAGGTTTGCCTGAGTGTGTAACTGAGCCATCTGATCATATATTAAATCTAGGTAGCTTTATTTAGCTGAGACTTCCAAAATGTGCGATAGACCGTATTTAGTGACAGACACTTTATATGTTAGTACAAATAAGGGGTGTATTGTTCATAAACTACAGTCTTAATTACAGATTTTGACAGGCTTTTGAAGGTGACTTGCCAAGTCCTGTTATGTGGAACTCCTAAGGCTGCTCTTACAGCAAACTCTAATTGGTGGCTTATGCTGGTTTTTGGAGGGGCATCCATGCAAGGAGAGAATAGCAAGCCTTACTTGTGGCTGAAGTACAGAAGAGGATGTGGGGCCAGGCACAGATTGTGCTGTTTGTGAGTCTTGCCCATGGTGCCATTAGGAACACCTCTCCCATGTGACTGACTGTCCTTCTGTGTACCACCTTATGGGACAGAAATGAGCCTGCTGAACTTTTTTTCTTGGTGCTTGCAGACATAATGGTCCCTAGACCCACAGTGTGGGGAGTTCAAAATGAAATGGCTCCATGTTTTGGGAGGACTTCTCTATAGCTTACTCTTCTGCCTAAACTACCAGACGGCCTTATTTCTGAGTCTGAATGACTGGAAAGGTCCTAGCCTAGCAAGAACTTTTTAGTCAGATTTACATTGAACTTGAAAAACAGATTTAAAAGGCAAAACTAAGCTGAAAATGAAATGTTCTTGCAAAGGGCCTAAAGGAGCAGCAGCTGGGGGAGACTTTACAGAGGGATGTGAGAGTTGCTGTAATGGTGGGGTAGAGAGAGATGGGCTTTGCAGCCGCTGCCACTGGCTGCTCTCCTGTGTCTGAGCTCACCCCCCTCGACCTCCCAGTGCTCCCTCCTTTGGTAGCCTGGCTTCCTAATTAGCACTGACACTGCCGGGATATTTACCTTTTCTGTGATGGATTTCTGTGGTTTCCAAAGAATTCAGGTGCTTGATTGGAGCCAAGGAATTCACATTACCTCACAGGCTGCACTTAGGCCAGAGCTGGCCAATCTGGCGGCAGCAGCCTGGTCCCCCTTGCAGTAACTCCTGCCTGGCAGGCCTCTGCTTCTTAGGGAGCCTAACTCACTTCTGCATGGACACCTGGGATCAGACTGCAGCTGCTTCAGTAGGCATTGCCTTGCACAGATGCTGTGCTGCAGTGTATTTCACTAAACATCCCTGCTGAACTTCGGGCCAGCAAACAGTGTATCAAGCCAGGAGACTTTCTGCTGCTTCCTTGCTTTTTAAAATTAAGATAAGCAGGGTTTGAGTCACTGAGTGGGGGAAGGATCTATTCACTGTTTGTCTATATGTCTATTTTGATAGACGTTTACTGCCTATACACTCACCTGTTACCTGATTTTAGACTATGCTTTTTACCTTGATTCACATTTCTTGTGAAATGGTGTTTTAGGGCCTCAGGCTGCTCCTGTTTGAAAGCTGTATATATGTAAAAAAACAAACAATTAAGAGTGTAATAAAATATTTTTTAGTTTGTGTATTGAAGTCACAGCCTAGTGCTGCCCTTCGTTAGTTACCTGCTATGGTAACCAGATACAGACACTTGTCTGTGGTATAGGATGTCGCCAAGGTCTTTAGACAAGAGCTTCATTTTGACCACTCTACTTTTGTTGAGCTTCATCAAAACTGCCCTTTTGGTTAAAAGGGTTATTTAAAAAAAAAAAAAAAGGAAAAATTGCAGTATTTTATATCTTGCAGTGATGTAGTTAAATACTGACAAAGCATTGAAGTGTCCTGATAGTTTCAGGAACCTGTCTTTTTCTGGCATAATTTAGGAAATTCTGAAGGAAAGGTAGCTAAATACTAAGTAGCAAATTAATGTTTGATCTCTTCTATGGATGCCTTGTCTTTCATGTTCCTCAAATTATGCTTTTTCTTCCTTCCCTCCCCAGTCCTTTGAGTAGGTCTTTGGATAGCAGGGAGTACCCAGGCATAGTGGGTCTCTGGGTGTAACTGTGCAAGATTGCACATTAACAGAGCTGATTCTTACACCATGTCTAGACAGCTTTTGAAGGTTGTAGAGTCTTCCTTCTTGGGGACACTTCTGGGCAGCCTGTGGGAGTGTTTGGACACCCTCACGGTGTTTCCCTATGCTCAGTAGGTGCAAAAACCTGTTAATGGCAGTAAGTTGAAAACTCCTAAAATTTGTTACAAAAATAAAAAAGTATATTTTTCTTTCCTGTCCCTGCAGCCACCTGCTCCTGAATCTTGTTCCTTAACAAAGAACTGTTTGAATAATCTTATCCAGCTTTGGTTAGAGAAACTCTGCTATCACAGAGATGCTACCAAAACTCCCTTTTTTGTTTAGCAATTCCTTTTTGCTCCTAGTCATAGTTGTGAACTGATGTATCAGGTCAATCCTGTGGAAAATATTCATGTTGGAGACAGGGGGATTGTAATGGTATCTAGGCTTCTGTTTTCTGTCCTGTAGAGCAAGGGAATTGGTTCCCAAGCTGCATTTTGGAGTCCAGACCTTGATGTGTTAAAAATGGAAATATCTGTAGCTGTCATCTACCAGTTCTAGTCCATTGAACAATTCCTTAGGGCGTCTTTTGAATGGTGCAAACAACTTTCTATGTGGCCTTAGTCTGTTAGCTACCACGTTATTTAGGAGCTATCAGGGAAGCCAAAGTAATACATTGGGAGGGGGTGTAAGAGAAAGTGAGTCCAAGCATTAGATGTGAGGAGCGTGCTTGTAGAAACGTTACACTGGTTATTTCCAGGACATTTAGGCAGGAACTCTGTGTGGAGTCATGGAAAAGACTGTCATAATGTGTGCTTTTTCTGTAGCACTTGTTTGAGAGAAAAGGGTTTAACTACTCTTTCCTTCTTCCCACTGCAGAGTCTTTTCTCTGCCTCCTTTCCCAGGCCCTGGCTAGATGTCTCAAATAAGCATTCCAGAGCTGCCAAGTTCCATGCAAAACCATGTAACATGTAAATATTTAACGATCCAGTTTACGTATTTCCAAAACGACTTGCATGTGATATGCTTTACCTTGTGGTCAATTCATTTTGTGAAGTGCTGCTGGGGACTAGGGAAAGAAAGGTGTGCAACCCATGGTGACATGACTTGTGTATTGTGGTGTCAGCAGGGAAAAATGCTGTATGTCACTTGTGGGATAGGTGGATTATTGAGGGTGGAACTTAAGATTGCCTATTAGGCTTATAGTGACCTCTTACAAGATGGGGAGGGAGGACAGTAATCCGTCAGTATCTGAATGCCAAATGTGATTTCTAACAGAGGAAGCCTGAAGTGTGACAGGGAGGCAGAGAGCTGGGATGCCTTTAGGATGTACTGTTAGTCTGGAGGTTGAGGGCACTTCTGGAGTGTGAAGGAATTAGTAAGGATTTCTCCCTTGATTCTTCTGTTCCTGCTGCTACTACTGCCACTACTTTCTTTCATTGCTCTTTCCCCTGCTCTGATCCAAGAGAAAGTGCAGCCAGAGGGAAGGCAAATGTGCTGTTGAAGGTGAGCTCTGTAGCAGTTTGGTCAAGGGGACTTGCTGGTCAAGGGAATTGGTTGTTGCCCTCATCTCAGTTGGCATACACCTGAGTGACTTGGCTGTGCCCTGCTGAGACATGGGCAGGTGTGTCAGAATGAATGAATGTACAAGTGTCATGTCTTGAATTCAGAAATGACAAACATCCCTTCTGTCCCATTGAGGACAGAGAAGCCGCAGCAAAACAGTGGAAGGCTGCAAGGGGTCTTCATGAAATGATTGCTGCTACTTCTGCCTGAGAGGCTGTATTGCTGGCAGCAGTTTGTGTGGAAACAGAATAGGGCGAGTCAATCTTGCTATAACCTTTCCTGTTCACAGACATAGTTTTGTGGTAGAAGCTTTCTCACACTTCTGTTTAGAGGCATTTGGAATCTAATCTGTATATCATGTTAGTAGGTGTTTTTATTTTTCTTAACTTATCTCTTGGATTCTGAGAAAACAAGATTCATTAGAAGGGGAGGATCATTGAGAGAAAGGGAGTGCAGTAATGCCTGGGAAACAAGTTAGGGAAAGTGATTCTTTGATATCACTCATTCAGTTTAGACAATGACTACAAATACTATATAACATCATGACAGGGGAAGAAGGTACTTCTGATGTCCTCGGCTGCTGTGAGCTCTATTATCTTTGTGTAATACATACCCCAGAGGTGACCTGGTATAATGGGGGTGCTATTTCTCCTGCATCCTCTGCCTGACTCCCACCTATTCCTTCCAAGTCTGTTGGCTGCTGAAATTCAGCCAGCACAGGAGAAATTCAACTTTGGAAACTTGTGGTTAGAACTTGCATTATAGAGAGAAAGAAAGAGCTAATATGCTTCTGATGGTGGATATGGATCAGACAACCATTCCTGATTACCTCTGTAATATTTCACATTGTTAACAAGAGCTGCTCGTTCAAATGAGATGGGAATCAGAAGTAGAAATCTAGGAGAAATCTTCTACTTCAGAAGCACTGAAGTAGAAATCTAGGAACAGGTGAAGTTTTCTTTTTTTCACTTGACAAGTCCTACAGGAAAATTCTTTGTAAGAATTGAAAGCAATATGGATCCAGTTGTTGAACTGTTCAGACCACATAAACTTAACTGCCAGCAATAAACACCAGTGTTAAGTGTTTGGGACTCAGTGTTGCAAAGCCTATGGAGTAGTCCAAAACTTGGACAGGATCAGAGCACAGAGGGGAAAAATAAGAGCTGTTTGAAGCACAGCAAAAAAAGAAGTAGTGTTAGTGAGCCGAAGATAGTGTTTTGAAGAGTTTCACTTGATATAATAGTCTCTTTTGGCTGAAGATGCACTGCTGGTTTTAGACAGGCCAGCCTCCAGTTTAGGAGTACTCTTGGATTCCTGGCTGATTGCAGGAGCCCACATAGCAGCATCCACGAGTAATGCTTTGGCTAGGAAACAGTCCTATCCTGGCAGATGGTGATCTGGCCTCAGTTATTTGTGCCTTCATCACTCTTTGGCTGGTTTATAGCAATATGAGATACCTGGGCATGAAGCCTTCAGTGCTCAGGAAAACATTCGTCCAGAATGTTGCAGCATGTACTTGTGGTAAAATGTGTTACTGGGAGAACATCAGGCTCACCCTTTATTTTCTGTGTCACCTTACCATATAGTTTCTAAATTAGGATCTTGGCCCTTATCTTTTAGGTGACAAGTATTCTATTCTTAATAGTGGCCAGAAATTGGAAATGAATGGAGCCCAGAAACGGGATAGGAAGAGAGTGGGACTCCAAAGTGAAATCATCCTCTCAAATATTTTAAGATTTTTTTTTCAAGAGTTTATTAATTTTTAACTTTAATTATAATTTATTAATTTATTAACTTTATCTCAGTTTAATACTTAAAAGCTTTTACAAGCATTGAAGTTTTCCTCCTTCCCACTCCCACTGTAAGTCTGGTTTCCGTGAGCTTGATGTCTCAAAAAATAACCCGAAAAATTCTGTTGAAGCAAGACATTCTGCACCACGTAAGTCTCTTTTCTCTCCTGGAGGCGAGAAGTGCAGTGTAGCCTTGTTACTTCAGTGGAAGAAAGTTACAGTGAAGTATGGTATGAAAAGCTGTAGAACTGTAGTATATTAGAGATAATTGTTACTGGTATTTCAGTGGTAGTAACGCTTTTCCATTGCAAGCAGGTGCAAAGCACAGCATAAGGGCTGTGGGCTTTTGCAGCGTTGTACTTGTGATCTGTTGCCATTCTAACTTCCAGAGGATATTGATAGGGGCTCTAGAAATAACTTGGATTTTCCATTTGCAGACTTGTATATAGCATGAGGCAGTCAAACCAGCTCTTGGAGAATGTATTAAATCGGCATTTGATTACATTTAAAGCTTGCTTGTTCGTTTGTTTGTTTTTTTTTTTTTTGCTTTTATAATACATCTGAGTAATTTCAGATCCTGTAATTTTTTGGTGTGGTGTTTTGGGGGTTTTTTTGATGCATTGCTGAACTGGCCCATGATACCCTTTAAGATGACAACATCCTAGTAGAAGAGTTTTATCTACTGAGAGGTGTATAACATATTGAAATCCCTTGAATAATCAGTTCCCAATGAAAGGTAAACTCTATGGGCATGGAGCTCAGACCACCTAATAATTAAGGACTTTCTCTAGAAGGAAATTAATGCAAGCATTTGCAAGGTAAAGAAATATTGTTTAGAAGATATGAATCCCTGCCAGACATAGACAATTTCTCATATTTCTGGTTATGTGCATAATTAAAAAATTAAGCTGATAAACATGGTAAACCCAATCATCCTCTGCTTCAAAGTGTCTAGGGAGCCACAGCTTTGTGAAATAGCTTGTTGCTTGTGCTCTGCATCTTCCAGGATCTGGCTGAAAGCACACTAGCAACAAATGCTTTCAGTATGCTTGCAATAAATGATTGTGAAGATGATGAAATTATAATTACGAGCACAGTATGTGATAGGGCTGTTCTCCCTACTTTCAGAACAGAAGTACCAAATCCAGGAAACCTACAGTTAAACTGAAAAGAAATTCAAATACTTTAATCTGTGGAAATATGTGAAAAGGGGATCCAAACTTCCAAACTCTTCTTCTGTTGCCAGCTGCTCTGACTTCATATGTAGTTAAAGCTCAGAAAAATGTGGTGCAAATGTTTTTCACTCTTTTAGCCTTGTTGCTTAAAGTCAGTTATATCAGTTATGTTGTTTGTGTTTCCCCTGCTCTCACCTGTGTATTTAAGGATAGATTTAATCTGATGAGTATCTTCATGGATTTCCTGGTATAGCTCTTGTGGAGAGAGGCATTTCTTAAAATGGTTACCAAATGAGGGCAGTAGTGGCTTCATTTTCACAGAGAAGTGGGATGGGGTTTTTCTTGGCAGTTCTTTCTAAAGGAAGGATTTTTTTTTTGTGTGTGTGTGTGTCTAACTTGTCAGATGTCCTCGTATAGCTCAGCTTCTTCTGAACTATGGAAAATAATAGGGGAAGGATAAAGAGTGATGGCTGTTAATAAAGCAAATTGGGGGTGTGTTGCTTTCTGGACACTGTTGGACAGACAGATGCTCCAAACTTCTCTCTTCCATATTTTCCTGAGCACTGCCAACCTTTTCCTTCCTGGAGGCCTCACCAAATCTCTTGCCTTTTCTTGCAACTAACCCTGCTTTCCTTGGTACTTTCTTTCCCTCTTGCTAGGACTTCTTAGGATAACGTATGTCTCACTTTATCTTTACCCTTTCTTATTCCCCTTTGTCTCTTTTGAGCTCCTGGCATCTTGAGCTGTTGCAGTATAAGGAGGATGATGAGAGTGAAGGTGTTTTTTGTTGATTTGAACTGGAACATGCTTGCTGTTATAAGCTCTGGTGGTTAGCACTGGTTCATACTGGTCACTACCAACCACGTCCTGGATTCTGCCTTCTAACTGCTGCTTATTTTCAAAAATCTGAGGACTAAAATATCATAATTCCTGTTTCTCTGTGTGTGTGTATATATATATATATATATAAAATAAGATGACTGCAGTTGGACTAGACGATCATTGTAGGTCCCCACTGCTGGAACTGTTGTTACTTTACATTTAACTTGCTGGTGTATTCTTGTCTGGATGTAGAGTTTTGAAATGCCACCACAACAGTATTACTCTCTAGCATTTGAGGGTTTTTTTAAGTTGTTTTGTGGTTTGTTACTAAAAATGGAGGCACTACCGTCTTCTGTCCTGACTCTGCAGCCTGATGCGTTTTACTGTGTCTGAAAGAAAGTATGCCTGCATCTGACTGAAAACTAATTTCTATCTTTCTGTATTTGCTCAAGGGGCTGTTCAGTGAGATCTGAAGTGATCTGTCTTGCCTGTATGTAATTTGTGGAGCAGATCAAGTGGGGTGGTTGGAGTGTGCAACTGAGCAGGTGACCATGTGCAGTGCATCGTTACTCTGGCAGAGGTTGATCATGCAACAGCACTTTTAGAAAGCAACTGTTGCACAAGATGCAATTTTTAATGCTCTAAATAGGCATGGTTATTGAGAGTCTCAGGTTCTTCCTGGCTGCCATTCTCATTCTTATGTTGACAGTTTCCTTTCCTGGCAGTTACATGTTCTGTTTCCTTCTGGCTTCACAGTGCAAACTGGAATAGAGGGGCAGCACAGGCACCTCTACTAGCAGTTTGTTGCAGGAAGCTCCTTCCCCTCCCCAGATGCTTACATTGTTTCAGGATTCACTCAACCTCTTAAAGAGGTGTGCTATTCATAAGGTTATGGTTTAAGGTGCAATTTTGTGCTGTGCCCTTTCAGGGGCTTGTTGTCTGTTATATTGTATCACCACAATTATTTCTGTACCCACACAGTAAACTGATCCGATTTGTTAAATAGCTTAGCACAAGAGGCTGTTTAGATGGCTTGCTGTGCTGGACAGACCTCTTGTGCTGGTATTGAGCAGGTAAAATGAAGGTGGATAGCTGAGGAAAGAGAGTATGGATAACTTAAGTCTGTGTGACCACTAGAAAGGAAGAAAGTAACCCAACTTACCAGCTTACAACTTCTAGTTGCTGATCTACCTTTGTCCTTTTGTAACCTTCTCTCAAGCTCTGTTCCCCCTGCCTCCCCCTCAATGCAAAACAAAAAAAAAACCTCAAACACCTTACAAACTGAATCTGTGGCTATTTTTTAGTTGGATCAATTATCTGCGATGGTAGTGTATGGCTAAGGGAGTGGCAGTGGGGTGCCTGGTTACGGTGCAGGAAACGCCTTCTAATCAGGATGTTACCACTGTTTCTGTGAGAACCAGGAACTGTGGTATTTTTGGCTGCAACAGGGTTCATACTGAGACTAGATAAGTTGGTAGCAGTGTTTCCCTCCTGATTCCATCTTAATATAAGGAGAAACCTTTTCACTGTGAGGGTGACAGAGCACTGGAACAGGCTGCCCAGAGAGATTGTGGAGTCTCCTTCTCTTGAGACATTTAAGACCAACTTGGACACGTTCCTGTGTGATTTAGTCTAGATGATCCTGCTTGGGCAGGGGAGTTGGAATGGATGATCTTTCGAGGTCCTTTCCAACTCCTAACGTTCTGTGACTCTGTGATTGTGATCTTCTATATAGTCCCTTTGTATACAGCTAGGTGACATCTTTGAGATATGGAAGAGTTGTGTGGTCCCTGAGAATGACAGCATCCTGGAGAAGATGCTGCCTTGCTGGACAAATTGGTCTGGTCTGCAGGTTGAGCTTGGTTTCCTAGATGCCTCTTGAGAAAGGGGATTGGAAGTTGGAGGCTGTGCAGGTGTTGGTGGTAAACTATTCCCCTCCACCCCAGCCTTTCCTAAAGCACCCTTGGAGTACAAGAACTGAGCTGTGCTTGTATGAGACTTCAGGAAATGCCAGCTGTTGTATGCGTATCCGGTAAGTCTGTTCTGAATGTGTGTGTCCCAGGAATAGTGGCTTTTACCTATTTGTGGTAGGTCCTGTTGTGAAATTGAAGGAAATGTGACACTGACCGTCTAAAGCAAAGTGCCCTGCTTGGCTAGAATGCTCAAGCACCAGAAATCAAAGGAGCTGAAAAATAAAAACATGCCTAGCATGATGTATGCATACACTGTTGGCTGTGAAAACTCCCAGGAGGATATGTGGAGCTCCTTGCTCTAAAACACTGGGAAAGACTAAATGCACCTGGCTGCGGCCCTTAAGAATAGACTAATTTTTTTTGTGAGGAGAGATGACATTGAAGTCTCATTACATGCGTTCTCTCCTTCGCTGTTGAGGGAGAAGGGCCAACTTTTGTTGTTGTAGGCTATATTTAGCAAGCATGTCACTTGTTCAAGAAATACTGTGAATATTTATCCCTTCTTACAGGTTTGCAACAGTGAGATATGACCAGACATCCAAGAACATTAAAAACCAGTTCATGCATCTGACCAACTACAGTGTCAACAAGAAGAGCGGAGATTATGTCAGGTACTTGGCTGGAAACAAAATTTGGTGTTTAGAGTTTGGGTTGTTTTACCCGAGTTGGTCTGAGGTTGGTTCAAGTCCACAGAGGTAGGTCAGTGGTGTCAACTTGCTTCTTTCGTTTATTCTTAGCTGTGATGATCCTGAAGTAGAGGATTATGGGAACAAGTGGAGCATGAGTGCAATGCTGAGGTACCTAAAACAAGAGGGGAGAGACACTGCAGGTCAGTACAGATCTTGTTCTTTTATTCCTTTTTCTGGATCTTAATCATCTCACTAGTGTGAATCCGAAGAAGTCAGGGAGAGCCCCAATGAGTCCCATTTAGCACCATAGCAGGGTGGAGGGAAGCATTGTTCCTTACAGCTTGCTTACTAGAGCTTGCATTTATTCTATATCCCCAGAGATGAGTCCTATCCCCAGAGGTGAGGCCTACCCCTTTCCTTTTGCGAGTAATATTCTGAGACTTTCTCAGGGTGTGTTTCTTAATTTTTTACCTACATTTCCCGTTTCTTAAGGTCATTCCATTCCTTCTAAAAGCTTCCCTCCCTCTACTGCTCCCATGGCCTGTTCAGTCTGATGAGTGACCAACCTCTGGAGAACTGTGCCAGTTTGAATGACTCTTGGATGTGGTGTCATCTTTCCATGGCTCAGGTTTTTGCTGGGTGTTTTCATTTCAGTCTGTGTTGCATATAAAATAGCTCCCTTTTCCACACCTTTGCCAGGTCTGCTGGGAGTAAATACATCTGCAGAGCCGAATCCAGGTACATCCTTTAAGGGATAAATTACCTGAGGCATCAGTAACACTACTTATAGCAGCTATGCATATATTGCAAACATTGCCAGGGAACAATTTAGATGTTGGAAGAAAGGTTTGAATCTGGCCTTTAGGTAGAAGTAGACTTTCTCCCCATCATATGCATGCATGGCTGTCCAATCACTGTTTTCAGTAAGCTGTGTATGCATAGTTAGTTAGGTTTCCATAGCCCACCCCAACCTAAAGTACAAAACATGCATGCTTAGTTACTAAGCAAACTGCTGAGCAGGTTTCTCTAACCATCTGTTACAAGGCTTCTTGCACCTTTCTCTGATGCATCTGGTTCTGGTTGTAGGGAGGCAGAATGCTGGCTGGAAAGTGCTGGCCTTGCCTGGACTGGCAAGCTTTTTTTTTTTTTTGTGTGTGTGTGTGTGCTCTGGGATGTTTATGTGCACTTAAGCATTCCCATGCTGTGATGCTTCCACTTAGTTGTCTTCTGGCACGGAAGTTCACGTCTGAATTTGCTTGCATGCTCCTCTGTAATTATTCAGGTCCCTGCATGTCATCATCTGAACATGAGAAATAGTAATTGTAGGCCTAAATTGAACTCTCTAGTCAAGTGGTTTGTACTAGATGTTCTTTGGGACAGGGATTACCAAATGTCTTTGTGGGTTTGCTGGAGGTCTTTTTGTTTGCTTTTGCTCCCTTTGAGGGGTGGGGAAGGCTGTGCTATCATCCCTATTAGCTTTTCAGACTAGGACTAGTATTCATTCATTCCCTCCTTCTCCCACTTCTCTGTTGCTTGTCCTTGAAACTTAGTGTGGTGTTCTTTTGCTTGCATGACTCATCGCAAGCCCAATGTAGAATACAAGTCTATATCTAACATACATCTTTTCTTGCCTTTTGCTCCCCCTGTGAGCTCAGATTCCTGTTCTTGAGCTCTGTTTACAGGCTTACACAGAAGCTGGAGACAGCTTCTTTACTGAAACTGGCGTTAATCTATAGGTCAGCAAGTCTGGGAGCTGTCACCAGTCATATATAATTTTGAAATGATTTGTGAATCATGGTATGGGAAACAGCTGCTTTAGAGGAAGGTGCAGCATTGCAAACAGTTATCTCTTAAAAGTCCACATGAAAAATTTTTGTATCTCAGTGGCTATAGCTTATTGTCTGTAGTTTAAGGGCTTATCTCACTAACACACTCTTGTTTAATCCTTCCTAATGCTCCGAGTGGGCAGTGATCAGACTCCAGCTGACTTGTGCTGATGTGCTTGCCACATGTTTCTACTTAGTTGCACTGTACATATACTCACTCCTGTCATTCTCATTTGTGAGTATTTTGCACTAGGTTACTTACGCATGTATCCATATACTTATGCTTGCATGGATTTCCCGACATCATTGCTTTGTCATCCATAGGCTCTCACATGCTTTGATTCACAAAGATATATGTCCATATGCATATTCTCATGTTTTTCTAGGTATTATGTGCTACTTCACAACCTACTTTTTCCATTTTTTAACTTTTTAAAATTTTTTTTTCTCCTCCCCTCCTTGCAGCACTGATGGCAAATGTGGAGGACCTGATTATCAAGACTGTAGTTTCTGCTGAGCTGGCCATTGCTACGGCTTGTAAAACTTTTCTTTCCCATCGTGGAAGCTGCTTTGGTAAGGCACTGTGGACACCTTTGGCTTTTGAGTACTCTTTGAAACTTCCAGCTTTCTGATGCTACAGAGAACCTTCATTCCTTATTTGCAAGGGAGCTAGATACTGTTTTTTGTCTTGTATAAGCCTCTGTGAGGAAAGGGGACTTTGAATCACAGTTGCCCCTGTGCCAGTGTCATTCATCAGAAGCCAGTGCTGGAAAATGGGGTGATGAACCTCAAAGGGAGCTGGGGAAGTACTGCAAAGTTGAAGTTACTGACCCACTAGTGCCCTTGCAAAGGACGGCTGTGGATGATTAAACGTCCCTTTAGAGCATTTAATATTTTGTATTGAGCCATCTAGCCCAATGTCGTTCTGAATTATTGTCCTACGTGCATCTGAGGACTAGAGAGGAATGAGTAATGTAGTGCCTGCAACGACGGTGGAGGTAATGCGTCTGGGCTTGTGCTTGTGTGAGAGTACCGCATGGTGGCGTCAGAGCCTATTTCTGGCAAAAGCTGGATGCAGAACTATGTGCTGGCAAAAGGATTTCAGAACTCGCTGGCAGCAGATGCTGGGACAAGGTCCAGAAAGCAGCGGCTGGTACCACAGTGTGCCTTCTCCCACTTTCCAGTGGCTGCTTCCCAACCTTCCCTAAAGAGGCCTCCCTCCTGCTCTTAGCTGCCCTTTGCTCTTGTGGATGCATTTGTGAAGATATGGAAATGGGACGGGGAAGTAAGTCTAGTGTTAGTCTCAGCCAGTGGTGAAACCAGAGACGAAGCTTGGCTTAAGCTATTCTGTATTTAGATTTTGGGACTTAAATTAAAGTAGCTGTGACAGGTAGATCCATTTGTGTGGTCCCTCCATTGCACTTGGGTATTGATAGCACTGCAGCTTTCAATCTTCTAAGATAAATGCTGTCATGTTTGGATATTCGGGGGTAGTGAGACAGTCAAGAATCAAAGAGGAGCTGTGGCTGATATATTGTTTAGTTATTGTGTAGTTACCTGCCAAGCTAGCTACTCTCGCTCCTCTCGAGTGATGCCTTTGTTCAAAGCTGGAGAACCTTGGCTTACATGGGAATTTGTGAGTTACATGTAAGAGTTTTAATGAAGTGGTAGTTTATCAGCTACCCCCAAAATGTCAACAACTGGATTAAGTAGTAAAGCAGCCCACCAAAAAGCTATAATTGCCTCTTATTCCTTTTCCCTTTTCTTCCCTCAGTTGTGTCTCTAGAATTCCTCTGGTTTGTGTATGTGGAAACTACTGTTCCTCATGTACTTTCTGCTGGGCCTGGCTCTGAGGTTATCCCACTTCCTGCTGCCTCCCCAGGGCTGCAGATGCTCCCCCACAAATAAACTGTTTTGTTCCATTTATTTCAGTGTAAACATGAATTAAGAGCTTCCCAGGAAAGAGAGCTTAAGTAGGAGCCATACTGCTTCCCTGGGGAGCCTGAGGCGTTTTCAGAGCTCAGTATTTTCTGCCACCTTCCCCCACAATTAAGTGGTGGTCCTTGTCCCAAGGACTTGAACTGCCCTTGTCATGCTGTATGGCTCATTCTTCATCCATGTGTCTTGTTCTGATGCTCTTTAGTTGTGCCACTTCTAACTGTATTGTAAAAAAGGCAGTTTTTTCTATCTGGAAATGTTTAGAATGACAGAGTTTGTAGCTGTTAACATGAGGAAGAAAACTGGGAATGAAGATTTCAAGACAGCATGTACAGGATCCCAAGAGCTGCTGTTTGTTTGTGTTTTGGTTTTCTTTTTTTCCCTGGGTTGTGAACAGTGTGTGTCCTGAGATACTTTTCAAATGTCTCTGACTTCATAAACCTGCATCTGACATTCAGATACAGAGGTGGTAGGCCTTATTTGGAAAGCTACTAGAAAAATATGGCTAACATAATGTGTATTCTCTATTATCTCATGATTCTGTGATTTGTAATGCTGTTCTAGGGAATGGACCAACACTACTGCTGACACCTTGCTAAAAATTAAATTGCAAGTACTTTTTTTGTCTGGGTTAGATTGCCCACTTTATTTTTCTAACAGTTTTAGCACTCCTGTGGACTTTCATTCCTTTCCTAAGTAAATGTTTTTTTAATGTAATATACTTGTTTTCTAGATTTAAGGGAAGAGACTCCACTTGTGGTTTCTTCATGTCTTAAAATAAGATCGGTGAGACAGTCTGTGTGGTTCCAGCAACTCATGCTTGCCTAGAAAGTGAGGATGGTGGGTCATGATGATTATTTCTCTAATGTCAAAGTGGATGGCTGATGATGATTTCTGGAAAGATTGTAGCGAGTCCCCTTTTGGCCATGTTATGTGAGCTGTTTACTGTCTTCTAGTAATAATCAGTTCTCAGAGAACTTCGTGATACATTTCAGATGTACAAAACCACTGTGCATCCCAAGTTGTCAGCACTGCATGATTTTCTTGCAACCTCGTTCAAGCATCACTATTAATAATGTGATCTTAAACTTCTATTTTGTTCAAGATAGCTAATAATTCTTCATATAAAATTAAGCAGCAGGTAAAGAATTGTCTTAACCAATAACTCTGGATGAGGGCATGCTACAGGACTCAACCATGGCATTGTCCTGAATCTGGTCACCAGATGAGTTGTTGGTTGCCTCTGGAGATTCCTTTCAGAGAAACTGAAAGCCTCTTTCAGAGACTTTCAGAGACTTTGAGAGATGTGACATCTCTGTGTGTGAGCTGGAGCTATGATAGGGATACATATGTCCGAGATGATTAAAGATTGCATTGTTTTCTCTCCTGGAGCAAGTGCTTCTGGATAGTCTACAAAAGGCAGTGAGACCTGCTTTCAGACAGTCTAAAAGATCCATCTGTAGGTTGGTTAAGTAGGGGATGAAATGGAGACAACAGAGTGTGGCATGTATTTTTGCCAGCATCTAGTGTAGTACTATTTTCTGTACTTGCTGAAACATGAGCCTGAAGTAGTGGTGGAGTTAAGTCCACTATTCCATTCCCAGCTCTAATCAGCCTAGCTGTTAGATTGATGCTCTTAGCTCCTCTGCAATCAGGGAGGCAGGGTGGGATAAGGTAATAGGCACATTGATTCAGGCAATGTGGTGACTTTCTTACTTGGCTGCTCTTGTGCCCTAAGACTGAATTGGTCAGGCTTATGCTTCTAATCATATCTACGTGAAGATGGTATAGAGCAAACAATAAACTATTGTACTACTTGAGTGGTGCTGAGTTGGAGCCAAATGCTTAAAAAGTTGTCATTTGTATCTAATCACCAGCTCTCAACAATCTATGTTGCTGTTCTTCATGAGCATTTAATTTTCTTAGTAGTAAAATGGACCTCTTTGGGTAGTGGTGGCCTTTTGCAGTATTGAACAGTGCTGGGTTGTTCCATAATTAATTTGCAGGACACTAACAAATTGAGATTCTTAAGGAATTACTGTGCAGACTTGCTTGGCATGAGTATAGGTGAGTCCCTGCTTAAACATACATGTACCATGCATATATCCTATATCTTTTTCTAGTTTCATAGATGACACGTCAAGGAAAAGAGGAAAAGCAGAATAGTTATTCTTTGTGCTTACTTTCTTTTTTTTTCTTTATTGCAAATCTTAATCCATTTTATTTTTATACCCTTACTGTTAATCTTTTCTTTAAAGCCAGCATATAAAGATGCCATTTTGAATTCAAAAACGGTTGCCCTTGAAATCTGCTGTGTGCCAGCAGATTTAGGAGCATGTATCTTTCAAGACAGGTCTTTTGATGATCCAATGTGCCAGGTAGATAAAAACTTGTCAGCTGAGCCTGAAGATTAAAACAAATTCAAAGGATAAGTCTTTTAGTGATAGCTGCTGTAGGACTAGGGGTCTATACCTGCCCTATTTTAACTTACTTGTCACTTCATAGCTCTAAATGATACCTAACCGATTGTTGATTGTTAAGCACCCAGAGTTGAGCCGAAAGTCAGGATCACAGTTGCTGCAGAAGCTTTCTGGTTTCTTTATGAAAAGGTTCTCAGCTTGTTAGTACTGGTTTTCTTTCTTGGGATGCTGGGGCGGACCTAGGAAGAAATAGCCCTTCCAAAAGTAGCCATAAATAAATGACCAACACCGTGTTATGAAAGTCTGAATCAATCCTGACTTCTCATCTACTGCCATTAGGTCTTGTAGTGACATTAAGATCTTTAGCAGATAAATGAGAGCATGGAATTGAGGAATACCAGGTTATCCTTGTTTACTAGTTTGCTTGCGACTAAGGTTGTTGGAGTTTAGGTGCTTGAAATAAAAACAGCTTGGCCTAATGAAGTCAGGAAATATGTTGGCTTTTATTTTCATCTACTTGCTACTACATTTTCTTAATTTGGCCACCTACGTTTGTTGAAGAACGAGTAGCAGAGCGTTTACTCTTCTGTCCTTCAGTGACAGAAGGAAATAAGTGATGTCCAAAGATTGCTATTGCGGTATTAATGTCAAAGGCAATCTGGTTTGCATGAAGGCTCCTGCTGTTTGATTTTAGCCTTGAAGATGGCCTTATCAGATCTTCTGACATCAGAGTAGAAGGATGATTCTCATTCTGATTTTGGTGATGAACCCAACTGTAATCTTCTCTTCACCCAAGACAGTAGCGGTTTATGTAGAAGGGCAACCAAGATGATGAAAGGTATCGAGGGTGAAACTTTTGTGGAGCAGCTGAGGTCATTTGGCTTTTTCAGCTTGGAGAAGAGGAGACTGAGAAGTGATCTTGTTGCAGTCTACAACTTCTTCAAAGAGCACAGTGGAGAGGGAGGCGCTGATGATCTATCTGGCGACCAGTGGTAGGACATGAGGAAATGGAATGAAGCTGCATGAGGGTAAGTTCAGATTGGACATTAGGAAAAGACTCTTCACTGAGATGGTGGTCGGACACTGGAACAGGCTACTCAAGCAAGTGGTTATGGCTCCAAGTATGTCAGAGTTCAAGGAGCATCTGGATGATACCCTTAGTGGTGTAATTTAGTTTCATGTAGTCCTGTGAGAAGCAGGTTGGACTCCCATCCTTATGGGTCCCTTCCAATTTGAGATATCCTATGTACACACCTTGAAATTAATCTACTTGTGAAGACTTTTGGGAATGAAAGTGTCAAGTGTCCTTGAGGCTGCAGTAAAAGGAAAACAGGTTGAGAAGTGGTAAGTGATGGACTTTCTTTGGCTACCTTTTGTGGAGAAAATGCCTCTAAGGGAGGCAATTTACATGTTTGGCCAAGCTAGTATGACAAACTCATAAACTGTCATTCTGTCCTTTTTTAATAGAGTAACAAGAATGATTTGGGACCTGGCTGTGATGGCAACCAAGATGTAGGTTTGCTGTGTCCCTGTAGCTGTTATGATGAGCTCAACCAAAGTTGAAGCCATTATTGTACCATCACGAGATAAAGAAATTAAGTTCATAGATAGATAATAGGGTGAAGTTCATCTGCAAAATACTGTGTAGTCTGTGAAGCATCAAATTTGGCAATATGATCAACAAAGCAGTTTGTTCATCACTGTACTCTGAGAAGTTTTTCTTCCTTGTCCTGTCTGGTTGCTGCTTTGGATGAAATTGTAGCAGTTAACTTTTGAACCTGAAGCTCCTTGATATATGATGTTTATAAATATGGTCTGTAGGCTATCTTTTAAATGAAAAATACTGAAAAAGTAGGAAGGTAAACAGGAGGACTTCAGTTTCAGTGACACAGGTGCAATTCCTTGCATTCATAGTGTTTATTTAAATACTGTCCTGCTTAAAATGAGACAGTTGGGTTTTATTGCATAAACAGAAGAGTTGCATACTGTACATCTTTTTTTTTTTTTACTGTGTAAGTGTCCCTTCATAACCTCAGGTTGCCTCCATTCAAGTGCAGAACATGTACTTTGCAGTAAAACTCCTTCTTTTCCCCTAGGGAGGGAGCCGAAAACAAAGACCAGAATTTCAGCAACATTCATTCTATGCAAAACTATGAAAACATTGTTTGTGCTACCAGGCTATGTGACTTAGTTTCTAGATTTACAGAGAACAGCAAATTCTTTGGGGATATTTTTCTAAAAGGGAGTGCCAATGCAGTCTTTGACAGGGTTATAAGCCAAACTTGGAATATATGGTACTTTACCAGAACCAAAAAGCTTGAGACCATGTCTCTAGCCTTCCTCTTAGTTTTAAATAACGACATTGGCGAGAAGTCTGGCTGACCTATTGCTGTTAGCCATAGTGTGAAGCTAGCACGCTCTTGGGAGGATGGAAGCTCAGGCAGCAGTGACTTCTCCACGGGGGTCTGAGGGGAGAGGCAGGTTGTTCTTGCTGTGTCTTGGCAATAGTTGGTACCTCCTGATACAATGCCAGTCTCTTCAGCAAACTGCAAGGGTGAATGAAACCTGTTTGTGTGGTTTGTAGTAGCAAGAGGAGGAGAGAAGGGGAAGGTGTTGTGAAACTTGCTGTCTTAGTTTCTTCTATACATGCCTTAAGAATAGTGGTGCGAGGTGGGTTACCATAAATCTGCTATTGCCGCAGCCCGAGGCATTTCTTTACAGTGGGAAACGGCAGTCTTGCTTAAGTTGGTAATTGCAGAGGATATACTTATGTTCTTGCTGTTCTCATGTGACTGTGTCCTAGTGCTGCCTATGTATTGTGTTTAATTTTACAAATGATATTTTTGATAGATAGATAGATAGGACTTTCACAGAAAGTTTACTACTTCTGTGTTTAATCTAGGTAGTGCACCTTCCAAATGTGGAAGAAGGCTGAGATAGATGAAACCACACTTAATTTATCTCATTTTTCTTCCCTAGTCTCCCAGGCAGACTTGAGAACCCCTTTGTGCTAAGGCCTGTGCTGGAACCTATAAGGCTTGATTCTGCTGCCAAAACATGGATATTAATGCCCTGTGACAACTATCTAGGGGTTGTAGATATGACCTATAATACACTATAGAGACTTGAGACATTATTGAGCAGCTGTGGGGACTTCCTAGGAGACCCTAAGGCATTGCAGATAGCATTAGATGTCTGTGTTTCACAATGGGATTGTGTCAACAGGGATACCCTGACGAGCTTGCTGTCATAACAAGCAAGGCAGGCACAAGGGTAAAAGTACCAGCAGCATGGTCAGGTCTAGTTCAGGTCAGAAGGTTTCCAATGTGTGTTTCTAAAAGTGGATGGAATAAGTGAGTAACTGGGTGGGAAAGAGGGAGGCTTAAAGAGCAAGTGGTTTGGAAAGGGGAGATAAGTGTAGGAGGGAAGAACAAAGTCAGAGGAGCCAAGATACTAGCAAAGGTCCTTTGAGGGGCAGAAGGGAGGGAATGGCCAACAGCAAAAGAAGTGGCAACTAGTCAAAACAAAGTGCTCTGCTTCCTGACTGGGGTTGTGAGGTTGTAGGCCAGCACCTGCCACTGGCCCACTCATTGTATCTGTGCCTTGGGTGTGAGCTGCCTGTCTGCTGGACTTTGCTATGCCATTAATAGTCACGTCTTCACCAAACCTGAGATTGTGCTTTGAAATAATGTATTAAAATCATCAGAAGCTTCTCCTGGGTGGAATGCTTTGCTAATGTTTATGCTTATAATCCCCACCTCCTCCTTTTCCCTCTATTGCAGCCTTTCCCGTCTGGGAAGCAAAAGAGCCAAATGTAGATTCAGCCTCATTTCTCTGGAGTGAACAGACTTCTTAACTCTCTGTTGTTTTGCTTCCAACTCAGTGTCTGGCTACTCAGTCTAGAAAAGTGAGCAGGCAATACTCACTATGCTGCCATTTCCTCCACTTCCAAGTCCCGTCCCCCCCAGCTCGTTACCTTCCCATTATAAGCTACATGAGCTCTTGCACAGCTGTCTGCAAAGGAAGATCTTCTCAAGCAGTCCAGCTCCTTGGAGCCAGCATCAATGTCAGGCAGGCAACAAAAGGCCAAGGCCAGAATTCAAGGAAAGCAGCATGGCAAAGAAATTCTTCTGCTTTCACTCCAGGCAATAGGGAACTGGTTAATTCCATGGAAATCCTTCTTCTCTGCCAATACCCTGTTCTGCGGTGTTTTGAAAAAATGTGCATAAGTTGCCCTGATGATCATTAACTGTATTTCTTAATGCTGGAAGAGGGAGCTGCATGAAGGCCAACTTCTGATTTACAGTCCTCTTTGTAGCATCCTTCTTACAACTCTTTCCAAACAAGAGAGAACGTGTGTATAGAGTGAAATAGTAAAATCAGTCTTGGAATGAGAAGCTGGCTTCAGTCTGACCTGTGTAGAGCAGAACACATCTAGCAGATGTAATATGTTATGAATGTTTTATAAACCAAGGAAAAAATATTTCTATTGTGGTCTGCTGTGAAGTGGCAAGCTGTCAATAAGATAAAGAGTTACGGGAGGTTGTCCATGTAGCTGGAGCTGCCAAGGAGAAGACTCTTGTACTCTCATGGGGATATTGCAGAAAAACATACAGGAATGATTCAAAAGAAGCTGATGCTTGAAAGAAGCAAGATTTTTCTATAGCTGACTGGAACAATGAATGTAGGGATTAAAAAGCAGAGAGGAGAATGGAGTTCTGTTGTTTCCAGGATCCAATGGAGGAAGTTGATTTGACCTACTGTGCTTGTGTCTGTTTTATATGAAAGAAGTAGAGTTTTGCATGAACTGCAGTTTGTGGACAGCAAAGAGTTCATGTTACTATGTAATGCTTTCCTAAGACTCATTTTGTGCTTCCCTAATTCTCCACAAACAGAATAAATTTAATCTTGATCCTGAGGAAGTGAAATTTCCCACTTGTGGAATGTTATTTATTCAGCCCTAGAGAGTTCAGTGAATTTAACTCAAGTTATACAGATAGAAAGGACCAGATAGAGACTGATGTTGGACCTGATCTGAATGTTGAAAGGTGTGGGAAGGTAAATACAGTGTCTGTTGTGTTTTCAGAGCTGTATGGCTTTGATGTCCTTATTGATGACACTCTTAAGCCCTGGCTTTTGGAAGTGAACTTATCCCCGTCATTGGCCTGGTAAGTGATTCCCACTTTAGTATGAGGCTGGAACTCTTAATGGAGATGCTTGTCCTTAAAATTTGTGGTCCTGGGAGAGTATGATTTCATGATGCCTGTGGAGTGTTTGTTCCAATGCTAATGGACAGAGAGGATAGTCCTTTGGTTTTCCTTTTGCATAAACAAACTTATTGCAGCAATAAGTTTTGAAAGAACCCAGTTGGGATTCCATTTTCTTTTCAATTATTTCTTCTCCACAGTCCATCATCATTGTTAACACTTCATAATCTCCCATCACAGACAAATTTTGAAACACTCTGGACTATTGTGTGGGCTTTTAATCTGCTTGGCTGGGTAAAATGTTAAGATTTTGGAGTCCAAGCGGAGTTCAGGCATTATGATTGAATTGAATATGTGGATGTATGTTTATGTTCAAATTTTTGGTTTAGTGCTCCCTTTAGCTAAAATCTAAAGGGTGAATGTTGTCTTGGCCCTTATGCTGACCCTCCTACTTCAATGAAACTTGAGATTTTATTTTTATACATCTCCATCTATGTGTGTGTTTTGGACTACTGTTTACAGGAGTACAGGTGCACAATATGCTTTTGTAGTACTGTATTTTTTTCAGTTATGGTGGCATAAAGAAGCTTTAATTTATATATTCCTGGAATAGCCATGTCTGACCTTCCTCTTGATCATTTTTGTTCTTTATTCTGCATAGAATTCTTTTTTTTATGCCCTTTTCACCCCCACCTTCCACAGTGCTCATTTTCTTTTAAGATACAACTGGAATATTTCTACAACCCTTAATTTCCTGGCTTGGTGGTCTGTGCTCATATACATACACATTGAATAATATATTTGCATCCTTTACTACTTAAAGCTCTGCACCCATTGCTCTGTTTGCCATTTTCTTTGTCCAAGCTGTTGGCATCTATCACTATGCTGTAGTACATGTCTGGTTTCTCTGCTCCCAAGGAGTCAAAATATCTATCTGAACTGTGTTTATTATTTTTTCCCCACTGAATAAAATTATGAATGCTTCTCATCTTTCCTCACTGCTTGATCTCTTCATGTCTTAGCACATTCCCTAATAAATTTTCCCATGCATCAGAACTAACCCATCTGGTGTTATGATTTATTTTTTTTTTATGGAAGAGGCATTTGTAACTGTGGCTTTTAAGAATTCTACAACAGCAACCTATATCTACTCCATGAAATGTAGCATAGATATATAGAATAAACTTTACTGGATGATATTTTGAGTATTGATGCATTCATCTCACTAATGACAGACAAAAAATTATTCTTGTTCTCTGTTGCATGCGGGGATAGTGATGCTCCTTTGGACCTGAAGATCAAAGCTAGCATGCTGTCAGATATGTTCACTCTTGTAGGTGAGTGTAACAGAAAGCTCCTTTCACTCATTTAAAACTAACAAAAAAGTAGGCTTAGAAGTTGGGTGTTATTAGAGGAGTATAATAGAGAAGAACTCCAATTAAGGAGAACCAACTGTATTTAGCACTGAGAGGTTGTTCTATGTAGGTGTTTCAGCTTCAGAATAATCTGTTTGTGATGCATAGGTGGTATTGAGTCTCTAGTTTGGTATTTCATAGAATCACAGAATGGTTTGGGTTGGAAAGGACCTCAAAGACCATCCAGTTCCACCCACCCTGCCATGGGCAGGGACACAAGTTGCACAAAGCCCCCATCCAACCTGGCCTTGAACACTGCCAGGGAGGGGGCAGCCACAGCTTCTCTGGGCAACCTGTGCCAGTGTCTCACCAGTCTCAGAGCAAAGAATTTCAAGGTAGTAATCATACTTCATACTTCATGCAACTCACACCTAATAATGAGAGACAGATTGATTTGTCATTAGGTAGCCTGCTTGTCCATTTAAAAAATGGAGCCCATCTCTATGCTGTTATTGTTCAGTAACCCATTTTACTGATTTAAGTACACTGCTTTGAAGCAAGTCCCAGTTTTATTCAAAAAATGCAATGGAGAGTATGGTTTGGGATTAAACAAAGGAAGGTATAAAGAAGAAAAGGATCCTTTTTGGTCGTTGGGCAAAGGCAGAGACAGGAAGGTTATGTGTAGTCTGAGATGATTAACAGGAATAGTAGGTTTATATTTCAAGCTTTGCCAGTCTTAAAGTTCTCAAGTGGCTCCTGACGCCCACAGGCTTCGTGTGCCAGGATCCAGGCCAGCGGTCAACCCGGGCCATTTATCATTCATCTGAATCTGTTAAGAGAAGTCCATACCAGAAACTACAGGTAAGTGACTTGAGCAAGGCAGTGCTGAGGAGGGTAGCAGAGAAGTCATTCTCATTGAATTAAGCTTGCAAGTGGGAGACCTGTGGGTAAGTGAGGTTATCTGGATTTTTAGTTTAACTACAGAAGGGACCCTGGAGATAACACCTGAGCTATGTGCTATTCAGCTATTTTGGTTTTGTTGTGGGCAGCTAGCTTCTAGAACCTTAGAGCTTTATGAACGTCTCCAAGATCTCCTTCAAGGCAGAAAGAGGTTTTGCATTTGAAATTTAAGACCGCTTTCCCATTCACTCCTGGAATCTCTTACTTCCTTTCCTGTGACTTCTTGGACCAAGGTCTCATATAGATTTCTGTGACTGTCCATTACCTTTTCTGCTGGGATAGTGCTTTCTTAGCATTGCAATGCAGAAGGGCAGTGGTTCTTCATCTCTTTTTGGCTATGAGATGGATTCCATAAATATCTGTGGAAATGGCGTGGTGGCAGAAGGGAGATCTCTGGTGTCTTTTAACTTTCAAATGCATTTAACCTCAGACAAACGGTATATCCAAACACACTCTGCAGCTGATGCATATGCCACTGTGAGAGACATGCAACATAGCTGTGTAGCTCAGGTTCAGTTAGGAAATCTTT
Organism: Heliornis fulica; assembly: GCA_013399135.1. Lineage (NCBI taxonomy): Eukaryota > Metazoa > Chordata > Aves > Gruiformes > Heliornithidae > Heliornis > Heliornis fulica. Next base: position 48,471 of record VXBZ01011306.1, on the reverse strand, counting down.
TCTGAGTTTCACCAGATTGAACTGCAAGTTCCTTGCACAGTTTCTTTGGTTTGACTCTCGGAGCATTTCTCCCTCTAGGGAATAAAGGAAACTTAGCTGTTTCTTTTGTAACTTACTGATGATTTAATTTGGAGCTCTTTCAATTAATTGTAAGAAATAAGGGGATCTCAACCTATTTTGTATAGAACAACTGTAGAGAAGAGCTTGGCAGTAGTACAGCTTGAAATTATACATAGGTCTCTTGAGAATCTTTTCCACCATTTGCTCCTCTTGGGCATCAGAGAGGAGGAAGGCAACATGAATACCACTGAAGGCATGAAAAAAAAATCTAAGTTTCTGTGATGATTTTCTTTTGCTCCTACCTCTTGATTGTGAGCCTGATGTCAGAAAAGTAATACAGGGCACTTTTTGATGTTCTGTTGATGTTTCCACACATGTTCTGGCAAGTTAATTAGCATCTTCTTTCTCCACAAGAACTGGAATATTGTTGAGATACTGAAATGAAATGCCTTCTGGAATTTTAGGAATTTTATGATTTTTATACTTTTTTTTTACCCCTCCTGTTCTAGGAACCATTCTACTTGACAGCATCTGTTTCTCCTTAATAATTTGCTATTAAATATTTTCCTTTGGGTAACTCTTATCTTACAAAAATATGTATTTTTGTCATAAGACTTGAGTTCATTTGTCCATTCTGCAGAGCTGTCTTCTGTGTGCTTTAAAAATCATGTGGGTGTCCAGATGCATTCTGCAAAGTTGAGCACATCTCAAGTTGGAATTGGTGCTGTGTTTGGAATGGGGGCAGGATACATATGTGGAGGATATGAGTGAGATGTGAACTGAGAAGATGAAAGCTGTTAGCTGTATCTCTGGACTTCAGTTATACCAGTTTGCTTTAGCGAGCTTGCTGCTTCTCTGCAGTTTGGGCAGGGATGGTAGTGTCTTGGAAAGCACAAGGATTTTATTCTCTGTGTATGTCCCTTGCAGCGTCCCGTGTCTGCACAGTCGCAAACAGCAAACACCAGATTGGTAAGTACCCTTCAGCTGCCTTCACCAGTATAAGCAATGCATTTGCAAATGTTACCTTGTACAATACTTCTGTCACAAATCATGAAACTGCAGAGTATACTGAGTTGGAAGGGACCCATACGGATCACTGAGTTACACCACCTGGCTCCACACAGGACCAGCCAGCGATGAAGACAGTTGCAGGACAGTGTTTTGGATGTGGTAGGTCACTGAAAGGAAAGCATAAAAGCAAAGGAAGAGCTCATGAAAGCAGCAGCAAATAGGAGTGTCACAATAAAAGTGAGGAGAAGAAAGAATTTATCTTGTGTACTATTAGGGATGGAATGAGTCTGAAAAGGATAGCAGGGGTGAATTTGTATTGAGAAAATTCAGGTGGCCCCATAAAGGAAGTAAATTATTTTCTGAGAGACGGCTATCTGAAAGGAACTGCAAAAACACTGAGAGTGAACTGTGTCAAAATAGGTGAAGAGCAGGTCTACAATTTCCTATTATCTTTTAAAAATCCTCCTTATCACTAAATCAAACTTACCACTTTTCAAAATGTCCTATTTGGCATCCTTCTTGCAAGCCATAAGGAAAAATCAATGTTATTTTGCAATTCTGAGCACCTGGCTGTGTGGGGACACAATAGGCATTATTTTGCTGCTGGGGTTTCTGCACAAATGTAATAGCAATGATTCTATTTTTTTGTCTTTTTTTGAGGTTTCCCAGCAGGAAGGAAGGTAGGACAGATGGAGTCATCTTGAGAACCTAATTCATTCTATGCACCATCATTTATGTCATTCTGTGCAAGTTTAGCTAAGGCTAAGAGGAAAGTCTTATTGAATAATGGAGTTTCTTGGAGAATAGGAGGGATCTTTGTGCCAGATGCCATCAGGTCTTAATATATTTAGAATTGTGATGTGGGAACCAGAGATGCGTGCAGAATTTGGAGATTAAAAAAACGTCATTCGATTTATCTGTAATTCTAAAGATAAGCTAGGTCAAAGAGGAAACGACAACCTTGTGAAATTGGAAACATTTCTCTGCTACAGCCAGAAAATTCCGCGGTGAAACCCTGAAAAAAGAGGTTTTGCAGAGAGTTCAGTAGTTAGGTTTTTTCTTTTTTCTTTTTTTTCTTTTTTTTCTTTTTTCTTTTTTTTCTTTTTTTTTCTTTTTTTTCTTTTTTTCTTTTTTTCTTTTTTTCTTTTTTCTTTTTTTTTCTTTTTTTTCTTTTTTTTTCTTTTTTTTTCTTTTTTTTTTCTTTTCCTCCAGCAATTTGATAGTACTGTAGTTCTCAGGTAGGAGCCAGAGAACCACTAGTCATTGGAGCCAGGGCTGCCAGTATGTAGACATACACTTTCTGTTTGTAATCCCTGAAATCATCTCCACTGAATCAAGACAATGGAGATTATTAAGGAAGTACTTTGATTAAATAAAGGAGATCATCTGATAGGATGAAAAATTTCCTGTAATTGTCTCTTTGAGCAGCAGTTATCACATGATGATTGTTACGGTAGTGTCAGGAAATGCTTTTAAGAGAAGGTTACCTAGTGGGAGACTTTAGAGGAAGTTATTAAACAAAGTTGTTGAGCTGTGCTTTTGAAACGGAAGACAAAAAGCCTTTCAACCTGGTGTCGTGTACAGCAACAAACAAACACATTTGACTACTGACATTTTTATTCCTTCAGCAACTGCTCATGTCTCCTACTTTCTCATCCAGATTGTTTCATTTTCTCCTGTTTTATTTAATTTGTTTTTATCAGGCTTAACAAAATGTTTCAGCTGGCACCTGCTGTGTCTCTTTTCTCTTTGAATCTTTGTGGCAATCACAGTGGCATAATGCTTTCTAGTGCAATGTCTGTTGCTTTTGCAGTTGGTTCATCTGCAGATTCTGAATAGCTGCTTGCAATGTTTAATGAAACAGAGAACAGAATTAAATTAGAAGAGTCCTTACAAATAAGTTACAACCTGTTTTTGCCACAAGTTTCACTTGTATTTGAGCAGTATGGGATAGTCCCCTGGGTTTATTCAGCTTAAGGTTTTTGTTAGGTTTTTCTCTTCTTTCAAGATTAAGCACACTTTCTGTACATTCTTTGTTTGGTATAGAGCTAAAAGAAAACTTGACTTTTGTATAAAGACATGAAACCTTCTTGCTAGACTCTTTTAACGCTCTTTTTAAAGATGTAGGCTTTTTTACAGACGTGGTTTGTCTGAACTGTGCATAAGAGCAGCTAAGATGTACTTGAGAACATGTTAAAAGATTGCAGTCTTGCTGGGATTTGAAGATTTTATAATCCTATTAATGGAAACGTTGTGAATTCCTGTCCTTTGTTAGAATTGATCAGGACTGCCCATCAGGTTAAGAATGAACTTGGAGACACTGCAAATAATGTCTTCTTTACATTTGCATGGTGTTTCTATGTACATATACAAGATCTCTTCATAAAGTGCACCAAGTAGCAAATTGAGATCTGGCAGTGTATTTAAAAAAAAAAGTGATAAACTGAGTTTTTTTCACTCTTTCCCAGCAACTGTGACTCATCAGTAAATTTCAATTCTGTTCTTCTAGTGTAGCTACACAACTGGAAGTGAGAATCATGGTTCTGCTAACATTGAGGTGTGAATACAAATGTGTTTTGGGCCTAGGAGTGTAAATGCTGGCTCTAGTGCCCTTTAGGTGAGGATTTATCTGTGTGAAATCCTGGCTTGGGTGCTTTTTGGTATGTCTCATGTTTTCTTAGAAGGGGCCAGGAATATAAGTACTGGCAATGATGCCTGAATTGTGAGTTCTGCTGTGCTAAAAACCAGAAATGTGAATGTTCACACTAAATGCCTGCTGGAGTGTGGGCTCTTTGACAGCTAGCTTGTGGAATTGTGATTTCTGGCTATAGTACTATGGAGTGTAGGTTCTGCTAGGAATGGGGTCCTGGAAGTTGAATGTAACTTTGGGAAAAAAAAAAGGAAGTTGAGGAAGGAAAAGGGAAAAATCTGAATTTACACTTTCTCTACAGCGTACCCGTCCTCTGTCTGCCAGTGATGCTGAATTTAAAACCCCAATGCCTTCAGGCAGGGAAAAAGCAACAGGAAGGCAAGGCAGCTCTGTGCTAGGTCTCTCCATGGAGGAGGTAAGTAGGCTATTAAATATCTTTTATTTACCTTGGCTTTTATGTGTATTTGCTCAGCAAGGAGCAAGTGCATGTATATGAAAAACACGACAGAAGTACAACTTTTGAAACAGAACCGCTGAGCTTTGCTGCTGGCGTTACCCTTGCCCGCAGTCATGCCACACATACTTAGATACTCCAAGTAGTGATAGACTCCTTCAGACTTAAAACGCAAGATAACATGGCTTAAGGATATCGCACATACCCATCCCACTCCCGGGACTGCAATACTACTCTTATCCTTTGAAACTCACTTTTTTTCTAGGGTTCATTTTTCATTGTCTTTATTTTGCTGGTTATTTTTTTTCCCTCTTATTACAAGATAAAAGTTCTTCGTCGAGTGAGAGAGGAAAATGAACGGAGAGGAGGCTTCATCCGGATATTCCCTACCCCGTTAACATGGGACCTTTATGGGTAAGAATGAGAATCCAGTAGGATGTCTCAGTGTTGCATTAACATGGGATATTCTGTGTTAGGTCAGTCAGCTTAGAAATCAGAAACATATATTGAACATTTTAATGTTGAGGATGCTTTTTTCTGTTGTCTTTTTCTTACCTGCTGCCACTTTGCCTAACTGCACATCATAGAAACCTATCAAGCAAACTTTCTGATGTTGCTTTTCTGTCAGAATAAAAATATCTGTCCTTCAGATAATGTAGTCCTACTGTCTGCTTTTACATCCTAGAACTGCATGTAATGTTTACTCTGTCATTAGGCCATAAACATAAAATAGGACTCATCTTGTGCATGTTGCTTAATTGCTTTCTCCTAATTTTTTTCAAGTATGTATAATGTTTCTCTGTTGCTTCAGCAGGAATTTGAGCTAAGTGATAGCTCTCTTCCCTTCCTCTTTTTTGTTATGGCACAGGATATTGTCTCAGTCCACTTCTGGGATGTTTTTTATAGATAATTTCTGGTTTATGCTACCTTTTTGTTGTGTTGAGCTGTGTCTTGATACATCCTCTATTTTGCTTTCTAGATCCTTTTTAGAACACAAGACATCGATGAACTACATGCTGGCTACACGTCTGTTTCAGGACAGGTAGAAAGCTTTTGCATTTGGAGGGGAGGCAGAGGGCACAAACAGCATGAAAATGATTGATTCCACACTTACCCAGTGTTATAAACACCAGCCTGTGATTTACAGGGTTGGTAATAGTTATACATCTCTAGTGTGCTTTTGACTGTGGAGGTTTGTCACATTTTTATGCGTGTTGCTTCTGAATTCAAGGGCAAAACAGACAGTGCACAAAAACCATGGGGATTATTGCAGTAAAAAGATGACTATAGATGTGAAAGTTCTTCAAGCACCTGTATTTCTCTATGAAGAGATTCTAGATGGTTCTTGATTACTTTTTGTTTCAGATTTGAAGTCACACTAGAGCTTGTCCTCATGTAAAGTAACCTCTGAAATTTATTCCAAAGGAGACTATCCCAGTCTCTTGACTTGTGAAAGCATGACTTGATGCCTCTTTCTCTGGGTTGTGCTTGGGTGGAAATGAGTTCATGCCACTAGCTGAACTTCCAAGAGTTGCAGACAATATCTTTAACTGTATGCTTAACACGCTTCCTTCTCCGGAGTTTTTCATACCCAGATTTGAGATTCACAAAGAAGTAACTACAGAGTAGGATAAGTTTGCTGACTCGGGGGATGATATTTACTAAAGCTCTTTCTGCATCAGCACTGTAAAATTTTTTTAAAATTTTCTGTTGTGTACTTTTCAGGGATGTGTGTAGAGGGCAGCTTTAAATTTAAGCCAGACACATCCAAGCATCAAACAGCTGCTCAGACTTCCTCCTTTGGAGCCTTTTTTTTTCTTTACAGAATTCCTTGTAATTTTTTCTTAATTTTGACCTTTTTATTGTACATATGAAAGACGTCAGAGGCTTTTTAATCCAGTTGATGGAAGATTTAGTCAAGAATGGAAGGCAATTTTTACTGTTTTTTCCTTTTGTTAGGGGCAAGATGAAGAGAGACTTCATCACTGGGAGATCTCGGTAAATGATTTCTTCAATAATTTGTACATTGTAGAATTTAATCTAAATTTAGGTCTTTACAGCTTCATCTTCAACATCTTTTTGACTCAAAATCTGTCAAGGTAATTTCAGAAATGTAAAGACTGTGAGCAAAGAGTATCCCAACATGTGAAGAGCTTAAGTTTTGTTGGATTGAGCCTTAAAATTGCTCCTGATAGGCTTCCTACTTTGGCATTCCTACCATATTGATAAACCTTATTGTTGAGTGCTGTCAAAAGATCCCATAATATATGAGGGGTTTTAGACTTAATATACCCATATACATTGACTTTGTTATATCTAAAAATAAATAGAGCAACAGGAATTATCTGTAGATGTTCACACTATGTCATAGGGAGCACTTTACTGGATCTTTGTGCACTTGCAGAAAGTAGTTTGTTTCCCTTAAGGAGTCTGGCAGGGCTCCTTCTCCCTTGAGTTGGGCAGAATTTGTAGAAGGGTTGTCTTCCCCCCTCCCCACTTAAATGATGCTAATTCTTATCTCTGCCCAAACACTGAAGAATGAGCTGTCTACATAAAAGCTTTGTTTAGAAGACTGGAATCAAGCCCATGTGCTCTCTTCCCACTCCCATCCATTGATTTGTATCTCTGCAGTTCAGTTTCCCCTATTAACTGTGCCCTGAGCTGCTGTATGAGGGACAGATACTGCTGTGACATGAAAGCATGACAGTAGATAAGTGTGTTTTGTGTCTTTGAGAGTTGATTGATGTTCTGTAAAGTACTTGCAAGACTCCCTTCAAACATGTGCAGGCTTTAAATAAAGCAGTTAGACTGATCATAGGTATTTCTTGCCTGTGTGAGAAACAGTTTCTTGAAGAAATTCTAATAAGTCTCTTGCATCACCGGAGAGAGAAGTTCAAAGGGAGATTGAGGATGTCTATCTATTATGCTTCCCAGAGCAGGTCTTAATGGAAGAATGGATGCGAGGCTCCAAGCTGTAGACTCTCATGCTTTCTTTTATGAGAGAAAGCTCATTTCACTGGAGTTACGGAAGCGCCGTCAATGTCATGGCAAGGTTAGAGCAGCACGGAGAAGATCATCAGGTATGCATAGCTAGAGTCATAGATGAGCAGCTAAAAAACAAGCAAGTTGTTGATTTGAAATGTGTGTGAATGGGGTTGTTCTGGCCTTTATAGTCATTAAAGGGATTCATAAGTTGAAGTTAACTGCTTTTATTTCAAGTGTTGATAGTTTTCACCTCATTCCTCTTCTGAGCTTTCTGCCTTCTTAGTGCCTAGAATTTCATTCCCACTGTTCCACATCCCCATGTGTATGACTAAAGGGTATCAGTATTTTCCTGAAGATGAGCTTGTAGTTGCATTTTTTGGGTACAAAAACTCAATAGTATGTGTGTTTCCAGTCCTCCAGCTTTTCAGAGAAAGAGAAAAGCATGGAATCTTCCAGGCAGTGAGTCAAAATTATTGAAAAGAGAAGTCCTTCTTGTCCAAGATGATGTGGGGAAAAGAATTAAAAGGGTACAGAGGTGAATGAACCTCACAAGTGACTGCTCCTGAAGCCATTCTGTGAATGTTGCTAGTAGCTATGTGATACTGACTGCAACAGGGGAGATGCATATAAAATATTTTATATGCTGCTATGTTAAGATATGTGATGTAAGAATCAGGACAAATTAATTTTTTTTTTTATTCCTTTCTCCTCCCCACCCTCAAGCATGTAAAGGCAAGAAAAGGATCTTGGTCAGTCTTCTCTAATATTGGGAAAATCAGCTTCTCATCTGTTTGATAAACAAGCAGAAGACAGAAAGAATAATAAAGGGCAGTAGCACTTAAGATGTTATCCTAAATCAGTGATTTTTCTGTCCTTCTAATGGGGAAGACTTTAGAAGCAAACCAAAGGGTATAAACTGTAGGCTAGTCTTCCCCACTTCTCTTTTTTTCTTAACCAGCATAGGTGATTTCCCCTCTACTACAGGGACATCAGAACCCACAAAGCTGTCCCTCAAGTCAGACACAGAAGGTGAGGAGGAAGAGGAGGTGGATGCAAGTGAAGAGGAAGAGCTAGATAGAGTGGTTGGCTCTCTTTCGGACACCCAGGTGAAAAGCAAGCAAAAGCTCGCTGATTTAGTGAAAACCACTTGTAAGGAGAAATTGCCGCAAACACTTGACAAGAAAACTAGAGATGGAAGAGACCCATGTCTTCAAAAAACAGACTCAGAATCTCAGTTTAGATTGCTGCAGATTCTTCAGAAGCATGGAAACCTGAGGTGAGATACTTCTGCATATTGTTTTGACTAGCACCTGGTATTGGTTAAAATATGCAAGATGTGCACTTAGTGCCATGTTCTGAGTGAGTGTGAGCCCCTAGAGAAAGGGGCCTGGATTTTTGTCTGAGGGTTGCCTTAGCAACTAGTTGGCACATAAGACAGTTGCGAAGACTGATAATTTGACTAAATGCCTGATCTGTTGGATCAGTATAAAGCATAAGTTTCCACTGCTATTGCTTAATCTGGTGATATAACCTGTTCTTTCATCAATTTGGGCTTGTAAAATGCCTCTCTGTCTTAATGGAGGTTGTGTGCTATTGAATTGAAAAATTTGTCTTTTCGTTCTTTGCATTTCCAAAGGGGGCATAAACATATGTTAAACAATCCAAGAGAGGTTGGGTAGGAATTCTTCAGTGGTGCTTAGTTTTCTTGTTTTTGTGCGATCATCTTTGGAGCTAGCATTTTTACCTCTATTATTAGAGGTCATCAAGGTTGTCATCTCCTGAGAGCAGGACAGGAAGTAATTTGAATGACAAGTTACTGAAACATCTTACTGCCTGCTGTTGAGTATGATGGTGAGGAGCAGAGAATTTTCTGATGCATGGCGATGTTGCTTGAAAAAGTGGTGCTGGAGGAGATTGTATAGAATGACACCAGCTAGAAACCACTAGATGTTTAGAAGCACGATCCTCCTTTAAATGTGGGTAGTAAAGCTGTCTATTTGTAGATGGTCAGGAATGGCAAAAAGAAAGGGTATTTATATGTATCTGCATAGGAGGATTTAATGCTGCTTCTTACCTAGATATTTTCTGTGAAAAATGTCAAAAGGTGGAGAAAAAACTTGTTACCTGTTGTTTTCTTAGTTTAGTTTCTGAGAGGATTTGTGAAATATTGAGTGGATTTGGGGATTATTCTGTGTGTGTGATGTTTTGTGGCAGGGATGTCATGACAAGAGAGATTCTGAAACCTGTTTTGAGGACAAACATAGCAATACTGTCTGTCATCTACCTATATATAGAACTGACTCCTGCCAAGAACATAAGCTCTGTCTGGTGTTCCTGGCAGAATTTTGCTCAGCACCCAGTACTGTTGGGATTCCCCACAAAAGTGTGTAATGCTTGTGGTGACCTCATGTTCCAGGATTTTGCTGGGCTTGGCCCCATCTGATCTGTCATCGATGAAAGCTTTGATTGTGGGGTCAACAGGCAGAGGAGCTGAAGTAATGAAATATTCATCCAAAAGAAACCAGGCCTATTCCAGTTAGATTTTATAAGTGGTAAGACTTTTTCTCCTTTAGTTAGCCTGATGAGCCAGTTTGTCTGCCTTCTGCACATTGGGTATTACTGGTGAGGAGGCAAGTCAAATGAAATGTTTCCCCAGCTGTGCCATTCCCAGGAAAGTAAAAAGGAAAAGGGAGTTGTTACTGCATTTAAGGCTGCAGGTTTTGATATTCTACACACTGGAGGAGAGGCAATGTTTCACAAGGACCTTTTCAGCTTCCAGTTTTGTAATCACAGAGTTATGAGGTGCAGACAAAGAGTTCTGTTAGCTGATGTTGACAGCTGGGAGTCATTAATTTCTACCAGCATAAATCTTGAACTCCTAGTCATGATATATTGAAATTCCACTTAAAACAAGCCTGGCAGCCCTAGAGAAGTCCTCAGGTGACAGCCTTTTCTAGTATGTGGTGGCTTCCTGTGTAGAGGCTGAGCTCTTAGCATTCAGAATTCTCCTACTCTTCCACACCTGTGAGAAGGTAAGGTAGGCATGGTGACTACCAGCATATAGGACTCAGAGGTGTTACAATGTCTGCTTGTGCATTATGGAGTACACTGGAAAACAGGGGTTGTAACCAGGTATTTTTATCATGCTTTAGTTACTGCATGCTGGTGCAGCTACCTACAGAGCATGCTAGTTTGAGACTCTTGTGAACTCATTTGCTTAGACCTGCTTCAGGCCTGACATAGTCTTCCAGAAGCCTCAAAAGTTAATCATTAAGCAGCTACGTAGATAGTTTAAATTCTTATCTAAAATGGTGCATTAATCTCTGTGAATGCTACTAGGTTGTATGGTTTCTGTGTAACACTGTAACAAAGCATTTGTGAAATTTAAAGCTATGTAGAACAGGAAGACAAAACTTTCTGGACTGAGATATTTATGAAATTTCAGGGACTCGTATACTTGGAGTCATGAGGACCATATTAAGTGTCTGAGAATATTACTGAGACACAGAGAACAAGTAGAGGAAAAAGTGCTGAGGATGTTCCAGGAATCAGTCTGAATTTAATAATCAGCTAATTCAAGAGTGGCACAAAATGTCTAAATGTGCTAACAAAATTTCCTGATGGAAAAGATTTAGGAGTTTCTACTATAAGAGAAATGCTAGAACACATATAGGAAGAACTGGATGACCTTGAGGATAGGAGTAATATAACTAGGATGAAACTCAATAGCACAGTGTGCAACAGCACACTTCTTAAAGAAATAATAATTTACATCAGAAATTCAACTGGTTATTCATCAGCTGGAAATGAATTGTAAGGAAAATATGTTGCATACTTGCTGATCACAGGAGGTTTGTGAAGCTCTAGCTCATGCATGCGTGAAGACACCAAATGTGGTCTAGCTTTTATCATATGAGATACTTCTGAGACTTTTTGTGGAATATTGTACACAGTTGCTTTCACCCATGCTCATGGAGGTTACAGTTTACCTTCAAGTTGACTGGAACAGCTGCTAATCCCATTGGGTTACCATTGTGTCTGCTTTGTTAGAAGCAGACACAATGCTGCTTCTAACAAAGCAGCTGAACACATACTGAAACTATGAAAGGATGTAATTGCTGTAAATGAAATACATTTAAGGTAGGAGACCCATTGGGGATGAAATTATTTAAGATACAAGACAATGTTGGAGAAAGGGAGGGAAAAAAGTGAATAGAAACTGCTCATGAATGCAGGGTAGTAAGAAAGATAGTAAGTAGCCTGAGTAGTAAGAAGTAGAATTATTAAAACAGCAAGTCCTAGAATAATATTCCAGGAAAGTAATGGTTGAAAACTAGTGTTTTGGGGTGGGTGGTTTTTTTTGTTTTGTTTTGTGGTTTTTTGTTTTTTGGTTTTTTTTTTTTTGAGGGTTTTTTTAAGATGAAACTTGGTAACTTTATAGAAGAGATTAGGACATTGCCTGTGATAGACGAGTAATCTGTCACTGACACAGAAGCCCATCTGCTGCTACAGCCTTATGAAAGGAAGAAGAGAAATCATGCTTGACAATACCAGGGACAGCTTGCAGCAACTGTGAGAAAAACTAGGAGGAAGAGTGGAGACTGGGAGCAGGATGTTGGAGGAGAGGGTTTAGTCAAGGATGACAATGAACAGAATTAGGCAAAGCTTTCAGCAATTTATCTCCTAACAGATGCATGCGCTAAAGTAACTATCATTGTGAGGGATTGAGAAGCAATGTGTCCTTCCCAGTCTTACCCTAGTCCTCTCCTCAGTTTATGCTCACAGCTTCCCAGCATGTTCAGCCAGCTGCACAGCAGATTTTGCTGATGTTCTTTCATTCTTCAGTGGTGCCTTGCTCAATGAAATTTGGCTTGTGTCCTTGGGCCAGCGGGGGAAGAGCTCACTTTCGCAGATTTAATTCTTTCGTTTCCAATGGGAATCACAGGGTCTTTGTTATAACTCTGGCACCAGTACCAAGCCCTTTATTTATTTTATGGTCTGTTGTTGTGGTGTTCATAATGCTTGTGAAGACAGAGGCCCAAGAGAGCCTTGAATTTTGTTTAAAAATACAGAGTTTTGCTGATACTCGTATTATTGGCTTTTGGAGGAAAGTAGCTAAGGCTGTGAAAAGGCGAGGAGAGCATTCCATTTTTAGAGATGATCTTACAGCTTGGAGAGCATATGCTTTTGTATCTTCTGCAGTGCTTACCACATCTTGAAGTGAAGGTCTCCTTGAAAATACCAGTGTGGTGAAGGGGGTCCTCCTTCCCTTGTACATCTGTACGCTTAGGAGGTTTTTGTTGACTGTACGTTTGATACATAAGATGTACCTGACTTCTGTAACTATTCCAATTACTAATCTGAATGTAGCTGACTGATCCTTTTGATCCACAGCAAAGTCCAAGCTCGCAGGGCTTTCTCTGCTTATCTGCAGCATGTTCAGTTGCGATTGATGAAGGAGGTTGGTGACCAGATCCAGAATCCTGCCTGGGCTGCCAGAGAGGATGAGCAAATGGTAAGAAGTTTGGGTTGGCTGGACTGTGAGAGGCCAAGCTGAAATCTGCTATGAGAGTTTTGAGGTCAGTTCCAATGCCTGGAAGAACTGAAGTCCAACTGAGGCAACTGAGATTATAGTTACCCCTCTGTGTCTGACTGTCAGTGCTGTATTTTTAATGTATGGACAAAGTGGGACTGTTGACTGACACTTGAGCAGCAATAGGGTAGAAAACTCTTAATGACTAATGTGATTGACATTCAAGCTGCTCAAGCCTTTCAGTGCTTCTCCTTCACTTACCTGCTCTTGAATTCTTCTATCTAAGATTCTTTAAGTTTACTTGATGGTTTCTGCTGGGTTAAAGAAATCATAACAGAGCAGTTAACTGCTCTATGTAACTGCTTTACTCTTTGCAGGCATTAGTGCTTAGGAAAAAGATAAAAGCCACAAAGAGGAAAAAGTTACTCTAGTATAGGTGTGTTGTTTTGTGTTGGTATGTTTGGTTTTTAAACCATGTGGTGAATTTTTCTAGGCAGTATTTTAAGGCCTTATAATTAATGTATATACATTTTAAAGTGCAGCAAGCCAAGATCTGCTCATAAACCTTCCTAAAGGAGATTTGTACAGTAGGCTCTTGAGCTTTCTGCAAGTCCAAATGTATTTTTGCTGAATGCATGTTGCAGGGAAACAGCCAGTACAGCTAGAGATAAAATTGTGTGTCAAGAGTAATCAGTTGACTCAGTGGAAAATGTTACCCCTGCTCCTTCCAAGTGGAAATTAAAACTGGCTTTTTGAGAGTCACTTTGTCTGCTGTATTGTGAAAAATGATGTTTAAAATAACAGATCAAACCAGCCTGGAGTAATGGCAGTGAGAGGCGAACTGTGAAATCCAATAGTTTGGCTGTGAGGCTGCTCATTATGCATTAGCAGAGCTCCTAACCAAAAGCAAATCCAGAGGGGAGATGGAATGGGTTCAAATCACCCATGGGATGCATCTCGCCCTAGGATCTGCCTTGCCATACGTTTCTTCCACCAGAGGTCAAACAGTCATGGTGGGGCACTGGAATTATATGGCTGTAGATGTAGTCATCTGTTGCTGTAGAGGGGCTGTGGCAAACAGTGTACATGTATGGAAGTGATGAAAATGAGGCTTTATCACTGTCGTGGAGATAGCTGATCAAGTTTCCCTTCTCTGTGGTAGTACCCAGAAGGCTTTGTGTCAGTTCACTTCAACACAGACCTTCTTTAATGCCTTGCAGGTTGTTTTTTGGAAATGTTCTCATAAGGTATTGGACTTTAAATGTTAATCTGTTGTGCTGCTGCTTTTTGTTGTTGTTGTTGTTCTCTTAACCTGCTGTGCTTTTTAGACAAACACTCCTCAGATGATCCCAATTCTGACCTGCCTCGGGCAAGGCACACTATAGTTCTTCTCCCCTGACCTTGTATTTTGTAGGGCTGTATTACACACTGCAGAATGCTCATCTGCCAATTGTCAGCTCATTTTCTCAGGATACTGTGTTTTAGTTCTTGCCAGTCATTAGCTATTGTAATACCTCTGTTGTCTTCTCCCTGCATCTTGCAGCTGGTACACTGTTAACTCCATCTCTTGCTTGCAGGAGCTTGTGCTACGTTTTCTCAAGCGAGCTGCCAGTAATCTTCAGCACTCCTTGAGGATGCTGCTCCCCAGCCGTTGTTTGGGACTAAATGATCGCCGTTGTATCCTGGCTCACCAGCTGGGCGAGTTCATAATCTGTTATAACAAGGTAACTCTTTCTTGGTTCTTCTTTTTGTAGCTCTTGATTTCTGTTCTCTTCTAAAGTATCTCCTGCTGGCTGCTGCCCTAGGCAAGACAGCAGGATGTTAAGACTGTTCTGTAACACGCAGTCTGTTTGTAGTTGTGCATCCAGCAATGGCAGTTTGTAAGATGGACAACAGTATTAGTAGACTATATAATCACTACAGTAATAATGTGCATAAAAGTAAAAAGTGTTGGAATTGAGTGAAATCTTAACTGGCAGTTTGCTTTTTCTTTGGCTTGTCTTTGATTCTAGTGCTTTGTAATGCCTTTACCCATTTCTCCCTATTTTTAGGATACTTCTTTGGAGGTTTTTTTAATATACAACAGTATGAAATATGTATTTTTAATATACTCATGGACTGCTGCCTAGCTGTAGTAGGGGTTACCAGCTAACATCTGGTAACTTCAATTGTTAAAGTAAGGTTGGTATGGAACCAAATCTGCTCCAGGGAGTGCCTTGTGTGCCTAATGCTCACTGAATTACTGTTATGAGTTAACCACAAGACACTCAGGTTGGTCTTTCCTGAGTGAAGAATGCAGCTGCTTCAGATGTAACTTTCACTCAGTTTGCATTCACACATCAGGATTTTCTGCTAACTTAAATTAACAAAATAAAGCCGTGTAACTGATAATAAATTAGTACATTAACATATTTTCTCACTTAAATGAGAACAGATCATTTGAGGTTTTAGTACCTACACATTTAAACCAGCAAGAGACTTTAAGGCTATGAGGTGTTTTGATGTCTGATTCTAATGTACAGACTTCTTTCATGACTTGTGACTTCAGATTTAGGAGAGTCCTATGGGCCACTTCTGCAGTGACTTAGTTTGCTGGAGGTAGTATTTTTTTCCCTCTAAGTGAAACAGATCACATGCTGGCCAGGTGTTTACTTACGTAGTGAAGGGTCAAGACATGTCCCAGGCTGGCTTTTTCTTCCTCATCTTGAATTACCTTTCAAAAGATGTATCTGACCCTTTCACCGTGGGAATGCTCAGAGTATCAGTAGGAAGCCATGAAGTAGAGTATGGTCAGATAAAGCTTGTATACTGATATTGGCATTTCAGACAGGCCTGTAGGGCTTATTAATTAACAAAGATATTTGTATTGTTAGAACCTCTAGCGTCAAAAAGTTTTACCGGTGTAAAATGGAAAGATCACTTATCTGAGAGCATGCTCTCATTCTCACCCCCAAAGGCTTCCTATCTTTTACTCCAATACATTTTAGTGTATGAATGCATATTTGCCATAGACTGTACTGCTTTGCTTTACTTTGTTTTTACTAAAGCAGTGTATTTTTGGTGTGGAGATAAGCCCTTGGCAATCTGTTTTATGGGAAGAGAAATTAACTGAAGAGAACTCCTAGTTCACAGTAGGAAATATGGATATCCTCAGCACACCTCCTTCACTGAGTTTCTTTAATATATCTTTGTATTTTTGTCCTCATTTCTTCCTCAATATCTCCTTTTAGAACAGATTCTTAAATGAAAGCTATTTTGAGGAACTGCGTGACAGAAGCAGTAAAACTAGAAAGAGGACCTAATATCTGTTAAGAATCCCTGCACTGCGCACCCCCCGCCCCCTCAATAATTCCTTATATCCCAGCAAAGAGCATAGTTGAAGGATCAGGATGTATTTGTGAAGACTTGACCTTTTTTCATCGCATTGATAAGTTATGTCAGGTGGAGGAATGAGGAGTTCAGTGCATGCTTAGCATGCTGCCTCTGGGGCATGCTACACTCATCCATTCGGTTGCACAGTGAAATACTTAGAACTTGGCTCTTTGCAGTTAATGTTCTTTCTTCTTAGATCCTGTGGAATTGTTTTTTTGTTTTCTCTGAGATGTAGCTGTGCCATGGAACTTCAACTAATTATAGAGGCACTTATTGATGCTGCTTATTTACAGGAAACGGAGCAGATGGTTCAGAACAGATCAAAAAAGAAACAGGAAGAGGAGGAGGAGGGAGTGAATCCTGAAGACTTCCAAAAGTTTATTACTAGAGCAAGGTAGGAATGGGTATTAATCCTTCTGAGAAAAGATTTCCCAGCCCTGAAGGTGATAGGATTGTTTTGAAAACGACTGATAGATCTAAAGGCTTCTGTATTCCTGTGTTGACAATAGCTCCTGTTCTTGCTGTGGGACAGAGAATTTGGCTTTTCTTTCCAGCAACCAAACGCTTGTAGCATCAGTATCTGATGCATACAGGATAGAAGGACATACAAAAGATGCTTTGATCATTAAGTAGATGCCCTGGTCTGTGTAAATTTCAAATTGATGCTGATGAGCTTCCTGTGAAACTGGAGAAAACATGGCAGTACATGGGAAGGAGAATGAAACTAGAACTGTGCTCAGGTGGCCTTGAGCTGCTGTGGTTGAACAGTTGTTGGGGCTCTGTCTCTCAAGTTTCTGTTCTCAAATAAATCTCATGCTTGCTTGTGTCTCTTCATGAACTCTCCATGTCTGGATTTTGAGATGAGGAAGGGAGGGAGTTAGACTTCCTGTTGTTATCTTAGCCTCTTACTTGACTTGCTAAGGCAGTTCAGTGCAAGCAGTTAGTTTCACAATGAAAAAGCAGCACTTTCTAAGTGTGCATCCTCTGAACCGTCTGCCTTAAACTTACGGAAGTCTGGTAGGAAATGGATTTTTAAAATAGGTAAATACTCTTTATGTTGCCTTGTATGAAAAATAGAATTATAGCTGTCTGAATATTTTCAGACCTCTCCAGTCAGTGAACTGGAATTATGTCCTCAAAGTCTCTGATTCTTAAAGCATAAAACCCAATTCATTTTGACTCTTTTGACCTATATACAACATGTCAATATGGGCAGGAACCCCAGTCAATATCTGGATAGGTAGAGTTCATCTGCAGTTCATCTGCCTTTTTAATGCCCTACTATCTTCTCTGGTAAGGCTGACAGTCTCTACTACTTTTTTGTGAACAGTCATGAAACTGCTACCACACCCCCACATCCCCCCCACTTGGGATAGCGCTTGTAGTAAGTAATGAGAAGTGGATGAAAGCTGGGGATTCTTTACTAAGTTCAGTAGCTGCCACAGACTCTTCTGATGCTACGTTCTTATGAAAACATTGAACTTTACCTTTTGCTAATAGAATTGTAGTCATTACCACAACAGATTTACAGGCTTCAAGAAAAATCTTTCTGCTTTTCAGAGTTTTATAAAAGAGTGATATTGGAGCTGTCTGACTACCACATACCTCAGGACATACTCCTGTTAGGAGAAATGCAGACTACATGGGTAGACTGGATGATCTTGGTTTTATGACATCTCTGGCCACTGGAATGACTGTTTCCTAGGCCAGGTCATTTTAGTGTTTGCCAGAAATACTAAGAGATAGCAGAGTACACAGTTATTCTCCAAACAGCTCTTTGTTACTGTCTACCATGCCATTGTGGCCTGATGCACAATTAGGCTGGGGCTGGAGGCTTTTGCCAAACCATCTGCATGAGTCATACTGAGCAGCAAAAGCCAGTTTGCCAATGATCAGACTATTCATATATTTATATATTAGTGATGAACTTTGTGCTGCTTATTAAGTATCCAGGTATGTTTGAAAAACATTCTGACACTACTTTGCCCTGTGCTTAAATCAGTGAGCCAAATCATTTGGGGCCAAACAAAGGGGAGAGATTTTACACTTGGAGTGTACACTTAGTTCTGCAGTACAATGAGTGCAAGACTGGAGAAAGTGGGTGAGAAATGTTGCTGCCTCAATAACTGAGTGTCTTATTGACTCTTTGCTATCACATGGATGGCATTGTGTTTAGTTGTATGCATGCTACAACCATTGCTTCTAAACATCCTCAGTGCAATGTAAAAACATTTACTTACACAGGTAAATTCATTTAAAAACCTAAAGCACCTTTCCACCAGCAACTTCTTTCTTATGTTTCTTCTTTGCCTCTGTTCTTGTTGGTTTGAGAGAAAAGGTGGACTTTGCAGCATCCCCTGAAGGTCTATACTCCAGTGGGATCAGCTTTAGACACTGCTTTTACCAAAGCTCAAGCTAGCTAAGACTAGTACAAGTACTATATGCAGAGGACATTTTGAAAGGTTGTAACTGCTTCTATGCAAGTCCATATTCCTGTGTTTTCTTGTAGTGCTACTGGCACTGTGTTTCCTCTGCCATCACTTACTGATGCTGAGGCAACACTACAAAGTATGTTAGATAGCAAAACAATTAGATTTACAGCTTGCATAAACTCTAATATCAATGACCAAGTTACTGACACTGGTTTGGAACCAATAGATGCTATGATATTGGGGCAGTAAAACTCTTTGTGAAAAGAAAGTGAGAAATGTATGCAATTTTTTTAAGATTCAGAAAAACATTGTCTGTTCTGCTTGTTCTGCAGTTTTGGCTAATTAACAAGCTCTTCCATCCTCTTTCCTCTTCTCTCCCGTTGAAGTTGAAAATACTAATGGTGACTATAAAACAGAGGCTGAGATGAGTTCTCTCATGAGCAGGCTTGCTGCTCTAGAGAGCATTTGAAGATTCACAAACTTAACTGTGACCCAAATCTCTCCTGTTGAGTTGATTCACCCAATAAGGTGTTTGGAGCTTGCACTTGATCTTGACTTTGTGCGGGGACGGCTTCTGAACACCTTGAATTTTGTACTGTGTAAGAAAATGGCATTTCAGTGGGAATCGCAAGCTTAATCAAGGCATGTTCCTTTATGTCTGCTCTTACCCATCAGAACTGAGCAAATCACTAGCTTGCCTGGCCTCACTTTTTTTTTCCCCACTTCCGTCTTCAGCCTCATATTATTTCTAGCTTTTTATTGTTATATGAATACAAAAAAGCTTAGAATTCTCCCTCCATCTGTTCTTCTCTTCTTACTGTAGTGAAAGTGACCTGGAGGAAGTGCTGACATTTTACACGCACAAAAACAGGTCAGCAAGTGTCTTCCTAGGAACAAACTCCACAAGCACAAAACCCAGCAACACCAGTAACCAGTCAGAGAAACAGTCTCAAGGAGGTAAGTGGTACAGCCAGTTCTGAGATGATGTTCCCCAGACAAATATGATTTAACTTCAGTCTATGGAAAGAGAAAAAGTCCTCCAGAATGTTACTTGGATTCCTTGAGGGTTAGCATTTTTGAGGAACTAGATACAGTGGCTCATGACTGAAACGAGAATGTGCAGACTGAAGGCATTGAGATCTGAAATGAACAGAGAATCCTGAAATCAAAGGGATGAGAGAAATCAAGGCCTGTTAAATTGTGCTGCCTACAGTGAGCATATCTGTTGGAAGGCAGAGTCTGTATATTTGAGCCCAACTAGGCCTACCATAAAATGAAGTGCAGTGCCAGCCACATATGTCCAGTAGCCCATTCTACAGTATGTGATAACAAAATATTTTCAAGAAAGTTATAACAAGGTTTGTAACAAGGTTTAAAATCTGCTAATGATATCACAGTTTGCTTTGTTCTACTAACTCCTTGATTTTGTTATAGAGTATCCCGAGGTGGTGAAAAAAATAAAATATCATCAGCTCAAAAAGTCAGTTGCAGACCTGCTTGCAGAAGGAGTATCAAAAGGCCATAAATCCAAAGAAGATAAATCAACCTGTAAGCAAACTGGCTTAAATCATTATAAAGAAAAAATAATGTATGCATATACTGGTTTTAATACTATTTTAAACGAAGGTTGGAACCTTTGGGATCAAAGTGAGGAATTAAAACCCCCAATTTTTGTGGAAGATTTTGCAAGTTTTTCTTTTAAACATGAGAGAAGGTACCTTGAGTAAGCAGTATGAAGCAGCTGCTCTTCTGTGGGGAAGATCTAGATATGTCAAGCTTTGAAAGAGGCTTTCAAAGAGCCTATATGAAAGAGGCTTTCATATAGAGCCTTTTCTTATCTTTGCTGGCAGATGAGGTCATTTTGGTTTCTATGTGAGTAGAGGCATCTTTGGTGTGCTGATATTATCTAAAGGATGTGAAAATTGTCTTTTTCAAGTGCTCATTATCCTTATGTAGTTCCAGAAGGAACCACCTTCTCTAAAAATGCTGAAGTGAAATTACCTCGGTGCAGCCCTCGTAGTGCTTCTTCCTCTGTTCCTGGTGCCATGTTGCCAAGAAGTATCAGTTCCTGGATACCACCTCAGCCTGCAGCCTCTGAAAATTCACAGGCACCTGGTCACTGTTCATTGCTGGCTGCTCCAGTTGCTCCGAGGCTGATTCAATCTTCATCCACACTACCCTCCTCACAGAGCACAGCTCCTGAGAGCTCTTCCGTCTTCATAAACCCAGTGTCCGGCGAAGCTTCTAACCTGGCTGGATTACATCGCTATCATTCTGGTAGCTACACCATTGGCCCATTCTCATCTTTGCAGAGAGCTGCTCAGGTCTACAGCCAAAGATTGTCCCGACCATCCTCTGCAAAAGTAGGTAAGTGTTCTGGGATGCAAAATAACTTGCCAGTTCGATAGAGAGATTGTGTAATCTGTCCTGGAGTAGGTAAAAATTTAAATTTTCATAATTGAGTCTCTTTCAGCGATGCTAAATTTCTTACAGAAAGGAGAAATGGAGGAAGCCTTCTATTGAGCTTCTGTTGTCCTTCTGTTGAGCAGAGGGAAAGACCTGTAAGATCGTAGAGTCCAAGCATTAGCCTAACACTACCAAGTCTGCAACTAAACTGTATCCCTAAACATCACATCCACACATCTTTTAAATATCTCCAGGGATGGTGACTCAACCACTTCCCTGGCAGCCTGTTCTAATCCTAATATCCAGTCTAATTCTCCACTGGTGCAACTAGAGGCCATTTCTTCCTGTCCTTATTTGGGAGACTGACACCCACCTTGCTACAATCTCCTTTGAGGTAGTTGTAGAGAATGTTAAGTTCTGCCCTCAGCTTCAAACTTGGAACTCAGCTTTTGAACTTTGCAAAAGGGATGGAAAATGAAGTATGTGTTTTGGCTTGATTGTATTACCGATTTGCTGTTTATTATGAGTGATTTTAATGTAGTTTTGGTTAGCAGAAGTTCTGTCACAGTCTCTGTTGTTCTTAGTTCTGTGTTTCTCATGCAGAGAAATCTTTTAATGAAACCTTGTAATTGTTAAATACTTAAAGGTGTGTCGAGACCACCAAAAAAGAAAAATCTGAACTAATCTTTACTATATCTCATTATCTAGGAACTTTAAGTGCTGCCATATCCAAGAGTATCTTAAAAAAAAGATCTAGAGACTTCTCATTTACTGTGCTGGGGTAGAACATAGTTGATCAATGCATCTTAGAGTGTAAGGAATCTGAAAGATAAAAGAAACAGAGAATTTATGGATGCAGACTGTTATCCATCAAGCTAACTGCTGTGATCATTTAATTTTTTTTTCTAGTGATGTTATATATTTGCTGTAGATAGTACATCAGGATCAGCACATGTTCACTAGGGTTGCTGCATATATGTTGACAGCCTTTCTGGCATGAAAATAAATGCAGCTTCTACACTGAGTAGCTTATTTAAAGGGATCATCTTGTTTTTAAGAAGAAACATGTTAGTTTTAACTTGGGTAATAGCAGCCAATATTCTTTGGAATTGGGTGCCATTAGACAAAGAGAATACAGGTTTGGAATTAGCAAAAGCTCATATAGGCAATACTCATGCAGAACAGAAGGTTGTGTTCCCCCTAGGATCTGCAGAAACTATCATACCTACTTTAGTATCTCTGTCATCATCAGGCTGAGAGAATCCAACAAACTGCTCATTAAGCATATCCAAATGTTTGGTAGGTTTGTGCCATCGCAGTCCAAGTGGGCAGCGTGTGGACTCAACCAGGGGGCACAAAGATGCAGAAGATTCTACTTCCCGGCGCAGATGTTACAGCCCCAGTATGGTAGCAGCAGAACAGCAGCAGCTGACAGAAAAGCAAGCAGCCTTTCAGTATTCCCCACCAAGCAACATTGGTCTCCTCACACAGCAGGTATGTAAACAGTAAAGCTATACTTCCTGTGACAACAGAAGTGTCACAGGCTTCCGTGTCAGCACTGGTCTGAGGCAGGCTGGAATGAATAAACATGAAAATTTATTTCTGTCATAATGCTGTTTTGAAGTGTTTGCAGTGACAAAAATTTTGATTTTTCTATGACAAAAACGTTGCTGAAGACCTTTTATAGAAGAAAGACTGGACAGAGGATTATATGTTATAAACCCCATATTCATACTTGGTTTTATTAAACAGTTATCCAAACTCTTCTCAGACTTGTGCTTCCATGTGCTTTTCTTCTCCTTTCCTTCAGTGTGTCATCACAGTGCTGGGAATGGAAGCCTGCAGCACAAGTTCAGATGTAAATTGTGCATTCCAGTAACATTGTAAAGCCATAATGAAGTACATACTAGTATGAGATCCTTTTGCTAAACATGGTGGTGTAAGTCAAACTTATATTGGTTTCTGGTGGAGTTCCACTTAGTTTCACATTTTGAGTGAAGTCTCTAATGGCTATGCACATTGTCATATCATAGAATCATAGAATGGCTAGAGTTGGAAGGGACTCCCAGAGGTCATCTA